>CM036545.1:30759573-30764573 GCA_020745685.1 Tautogolabrus adspersus
GTGTGTGATCAGTGTGTGTGTGTGTGATCAGTGTGTGTGTGTGATCAGTGTGTGTGATCAGTGCGTGTGTGTGATCAGTGTGTGTGTGTGTGTGATCAGTGTGTGTGTGTGTGTGTGTGTGTGTGTGTGTGTGTGTGATCAGTGTGTGTGTGTGTGTGATCAGTGCGTGTGTGTGATCAGTGTGTGTGTGTGTGTGTGTGTGTGTGATCAGTGCGTGTGTGTGATCAGTGTTTGCAGAGCAGCAGCAGGACTCAGTTTGTTGAAACTGTGTCTCTGTTGTGGTCGTGGCTTCATTACGGAGGCTCCCACTGCTTCTACATATTACTGAACATTAACACGTCGACTGTGAATGAAAACACTGCAGAGGTTCCTGCTGGGACAGGAACAGTCTGTGAGAGGGCGTTAATGTGTTCAAGGAAGCTCTTAGTATCTTTACTGCTTTAATGTCTTCATAAAAACATTTTACTTTCAGATATATGGATCAGGGTTTGGGTGATCACTATCTGACTCTGGCTCATTTCTTCGAGAGGAGGGGGAGAATATTTAGATTTTCTTGACATTAACTTGAAAGTAACGGGCATGAAGTCTGCTCAGTTAACATCACGATGCAGAGTTCTAAAAGGTTAAAGTCGAGCTTTGTCAGGTCTGTCCTCGAGAGAAGAAGAGAACGACTTTTAAAATGTTTGCTTGCTGAATGGAGTTCGGATCGGTCACTTCTGATTGTTCAGGTTGTCATGGAGTCTAACTGTTGATTGGCTTTTGCCAAACAGATTTTAAAATGTTTCTGTTTGTAGAGACAAATAATCCTCATCAGAATACTGCCGACAGGAGTCGATATTTCATTAGCGTAGATAACGTTCCGCCTGTGTCTTTGTTTCCCCTGCATACACCAAAGTCTGCTGATACGTGATTGGTCAGTACAGCTAGGACTACAATCGTACTACAAACAGAAACCAGACCCCCAATGTACAGATTCTACGTGTCTATCTACGATCTGTAAAATTAAATTAAAGGTAGAGTCAGCAGCTTTCTCCTTCAAAATAAAATACAGACTTCTCCTAAAGTAAAGCTGCTCCATCGTCCCTTCTGGGCCTCCGTACATGTGTGCTGGTGACTGTGTCTGCAGAGACCCTGTCCTCTGACTGGATTTTACTGTTCTGCTTTGTTTTGGTTGACTCGGGACTTTTCTGGGCGGAGCTGGTGTGTTTCTTCCAGCCAATGACAGCGCAGCAGGCGAGTTTAGGAGTGGATACAATTCAGAGATTGGACGCCGACTTCTTGCAGCGTTAGTGGATTCTTTATGGGAAATGGAGACAACCCCTGTCGTTTGTTTCCTCTTTGTTTGCACGATGCACGTCGACACCATGATTCAACATTTCTCTGACAGGTCACCTATGGGAAGTCCTGGTCAAGCCTATCCAATATGGAACAGCCTGGGAGCGGCCTTTGGAGTTAATGAGCCCAGTGCATTCTGGGTGTTGAAGTATTTGATATCTTTGGGCAGAAGGGAAAGTTTCTCAGGCTAAGATTTCAATCATTTTCTCACCTTTCTCCTGCAGAGACAGTCTAGATTTATGACCAGTCTGTTATCCCAGCAGCAAATCTCCCCTTTAAAATGGTCACTATGCTACGACCGACAGCTAAAGACCATTTGTGATGGTGAAACTTTCTGTGGCATTGAGGCAGATCTTTCTCTCAAACTGTGGCAGGAGGAAAACTCCACTTTCAAGAACACATTTCCACCGTCTCCAATGAACCTAAAGTAGACGAGGACTCAACTTTGGTGACAGGAAACCAACGTGTCAGGACTCCATACGAACTCTGAGGACTCAACTCAAAGAAGAAGATGAGAAACGAGCTTATAGAGACTGCTCTTCTTTAGAGCGCCATACTTCTCTTCAGTCCTTCCTTCAGCTAAATCAGGAAAAAGATGAAACACGTGCAGATTAATGTTCTAAAGGCGTGCACTTTAATGATTGTTTTATTTTGCTCTTTTCTGTGTTCATTAGAAATGATACGAGGGACTAACAGGAAACGGAAGGTGTGCTTCCGGATATAATCTTCTAGCGTTGTGTTCATGGTCAGAGCCTAAACACGTAAATCTTTTACTGTAAATAAACATCAGGGAGCTTCTGTCGCTAACTAGCTCACAGCTCCTTGAAGTCGGTGCGTTGGCTCTGTTTGTGTGTCAGCAGCTGTGAGTCAGGTGATGTGATGGAGTTGATGATGGTGTGTGTGTGTGTTTGTGTGTGTGTGTTTGTGTGTGTGTGTGTGTGTGTGTGTTTGTGTGTGTGTGTGTGTGTGTGTGTGTGTGTGTGTGTTTTTTAGCTGGAGGAGGGTTAATTAGAGTAAAAAACAAAACGAAGCTGTAGAGGCATCTGTGATAAAAGATTAAAGCTTTCATTACCAGTCGTGTGTGTGTGTGTGTGTGTGTGTGTGTGTGTGTGTGTGTGTGTGTCAGCAGATAAGTCGTTTTTCAAACCTGCAGGCGGCAGGATGAACGGAATGACAACAATGACGTGCTGATGAGTCCTACAAACTGTATTTGTCTCATTTCTAGTCAAAGATGGTTACGCTGATTTAAAGTCACATTCACCCGACGAGTCCAGATAAACTTCTTATTTAAATATATAAAACACAAAAAACAAGGCCTGCATTTCTAGTAATAAGAACAAAGGTCTGCCATTAGGGTGCTTACTCTATTAACTTCCAAACTCCATTCGATCTGCAGAGTCCCTCTGTACCTTTAAGAAAAAGCTAAAGACCCAGCTCTTTCAGGAATACCTACTAACTTAGCTTAATGATGATGATCTGGATAGTATTGATGTAATGATGGTAATGATGATGGTTTTTGTTTGAAAACGACGACGTATAAGATGGTTTATATACTGATTAGAGTCTCAGACTGGCAGTTCATGTTGTGCCTTGCCTCTGGGCAATGCCTTTCAGCACCTGTGTGTCCAATCGGACTCAAAGCTGATCGTTCGTCCTTACTGACATTGTTCCTTTATTTTTCCTTGATCCTTGCTTGTGTTGTTCTTACTCTCTGATGTACGTCGCTTTGGATAAAAGCGTCTGCTAAGTGAATTGTAGAATTGTAGAATTAGTGCATCGTAGCCAGTGTAGTGTCTCCCTCAGTACTGTTAGCGTTAGCCTCCTGGCTAGCATTAGCTCCCTCTGGGCGTCGTGGGTAACATTACCAAAAAAAGGCTCAAATCCTTTTAAGAAGAGGAGGTTTATATTCTGAAACAGGGCACATCATACTGAAACAACAATAAATCAAATGTGTGATTTCTACCTTTAAATTAGAGTCCAGCTGATTAATCGGCCAGACCATAATATTGGCCGATATTCTGCTTTTAATCTCAGCGCACAAACTCTTCATGCAAGCGCTCCCAAACTGCAGCCAGCGCTTTTCTAACCTGGAATAAACGCCAGGTGGACACGGGGCCTAATGCACGTCTATAGGTCGTGTTTGAGCAGGCGGGTAATTCAGACGCTCTCAACATCAGTGTAAAACCAGAATGTCCCTCTGGGATTAATAAAGTGTGTGCAAATTAAGAATTACTTCTCTTTGTTCATATGGACTTCAAAACTGTTTGGAAAGCAAAATAATGGAATTTTAAACACAAGATTAAAAATGCAGTTAACTCTTGAACATCAGGATTAATCGTTTTTACAGCCTTAATAACAATGACTATAAAACAAGCACAGACATGTGACTGCAAAGAAAGACAGAAATCAATAACAGGAGCAAAACGACAGAACAACATCTGACATTTGGAAGAAAAAAACCCACAAATAGTTCTTTCACACCTGCAGAAAACTCCTGAAAAACTCCTGATATTTCCAGGAGGAGCTGCATGTGAACACAAACAGAAGAATGTTTCTCTCTTCACCCGGAGTTTCTCCTCCAGCCTCCTCGTATTTATTCTGCAGAAAGTCAGAGTGAGCTGATGTGAGAACGCAGCAGGATATAATCAGGAGAATTCACCTCGAGCGAGTGAGAGGGGGTGGTGACGTTTGTATACTTTGATCGCTACGATCTCTGTGCTCTTAGCATTGATATAAAGACAAATATTCTCATTATAGCGTTGTATAGAGGACGAGGCTGCTTCGTCCGCTACGTCGCTTTTTTTTATGTCACATCCTCCTCAGGTGACCCCCCGCCCCCCCTCCCCTCCTGTCTGACAGGGATAGTCTCCCGCTGTGAGGATCATATGTGAACAACTAGATCAGGAGAATATCCGGAGCAGTCCTCCTGATTTGATCTAGATATGTTCAGGAGTGCAGATGTGAAAACAGCCAAAGACACCTTTTTTGAATAAATCTTGTGATTATTCTCTTGAAACGTGTTTGTGTGACTCTCTGCACCCTTAGAGGTAAACATTTAATTAAAACACTGCAGGTTGAAATAAAAACACTGAATATTGAAACAGTAAATCTCATCCTCTGCTGGGGGGCCGCGAGCCTCAGGCTGAGAAACTCTGTCAACTGAGCAACAGGAAGGAAAGGAAAAGTGAAAACGGATCATTTCACTAAAGCAGGAGGCGCAAAACACAATCATCATCATCATCATCAGTCATCCCCCCCAAACCCCACCCCCGCCCGGTGATCAGTGACGTCAGTGGGGCTGTATAAGAGCCGCTCTGACGGGACAGAGCCAGAAGATCCGCCGACCCGCAGACAGACAGACAAGTGATGAAGATGGTCTCCTCCTCGCGCCTCCGCTTCCTCCTACTGCTCCTCCTCTCCCTCACCGCCTCCATCAGCTGCTCCTCCGCCGCACAGAGAGACTCCAAACTCCGCCTGCTGCTGCACCGGACCCCGCAGCTGGGCTCCAAACAGGTCAGACACGCACACACGCACATACAGACACGCACATACAGACACGCACACACACGCACACACATGCAGACACGCACACACACACACACACACACGCACACACACACACACACACACACACACACATGCAGACACGCACACACACACACACA
>CM036545.1:30767073-30957073 GCA_020745685.1 Tautogolabrus adspersus
TCTGTTTACCTGCTGCAGACGTTACAGTCTGTTTACCTGCTGCAGACGTTACAGTCTGTTTACCTGCTGCAGACGTTACAGCCTGTTTACCTGCTGCAGACGTTACAGCCTGTTTACCTGCTGCAGACGTTACAGTCTGTTTACCTGCTGCAGACGTTACAGTCTGTTTACCTGCTGCAGACGTTACAGTCTGTTTACCTGCTGCAGACGTTACAGTCTGTTTACCTGCTGCAGGATGATCTTATGGACTGGAGACATTCTTTGTTCATTTTGCACATAAAACTTTATTATTAACAGACAGTTTCTTTATCTTCAGTTCATCAGCACAAACCTAAAAAACCTCTCAGTTGAAGGTCCGTGTTAATGTTCCTGTTGTTTCCCTCTCTGTGTGTTTTCAGGACATGTCTCGGGCCTCGCTGGCGGAGCTGCTCCTCTCTGACATCCTGCAGATGGAGAACGAGGTGTTGGAGGAGGAAAACTTCCCTCTGAATGAAGGAGATGCTGAAGACGTCCACGTAGATCTGGAGCGAGCGGCCGGCAGCGGGCCGCTTCTCGCCCCACGAGAGAGGAAGGCCGGCTGCAAGAACTTCTTCTGGAAGACGTTCACCTCGTGCTGAGCCTCGGTCAGACGCTGTACAGACTGTGTGAAGAGTTCAGACTGTTCTCAGCTGATCTTTCTGAATGTAAACACCATCAAGCTATTTTTAATTGTTGGTTTGAATAAAATCTGTTTGAGACAAACGCTGGCTGAGTCTGCTGATGGAGGAGGAGGAGAGGAAATAAAAGGTTTTTATTGGAGCTGCTCATTAACAGCCTTGGGGGGGGGGGGGGGGGGGCGGTGTGAAATAAAAGTTAATGAAGGTTAATAAAGATGGAGGAATCTTCATGGCAACCAGAGAAAACACGATTTAGTTTGCCATCAGCCGTTTCTTCACACAAGATATCAGAGAAGAAGACTTCCTGAGTCGCACAGGACGAAGACTCCCAGCTGTGAAGTAAAAATGTTACGATAAACTAACATTAAGTGCATCACATTTAAACATTTGACTACATTTTCTCTAATGTTGAGTTTAGAAACTGTTCCCCAGCAGTGAAGAGATAAGACAAATATTTATAAGAAAAAACAAATAAAGCTCCTTTAAGGAACTTCTAGTTTAACAGCCCTGTTAGCGAACTGGTATACGTCTTCTTTACTCATTATGTCCGGTTCACCTGTAAGTCAGGAAGTCACATACACACCCATTCTAAAAAGCCTGTTTTTACAGCAGACATTAACATGTTTACAGCCTGGTTCAAAAAACCAAACAGGTCTGATTAGCTCATGTCTCGATCAGCACACACTGTACGGGGGGTGAATGTTTTGATGACTCATCAGTTTTGATTTGATGAAGGATAAGAGTTATTCACAATAAGGCGTGTAGCTGACCTGATTGACAGGTGGGCGCGGTGTAACGGTTTGTCAGGAGGCTTAAAACCCGCCTCAGCTCCAGCTCTCAGCCTGTCGTTAGGTTGACTGAAAGTTAGGCTGAGACAGCATTTTCAGCATGGAGACCGCCATCGATGGGACTCCAGCGCCCCCTGCAGGAACAGACGGGTGACGTCACTCCCAACCTGAGGAAGAGAACATGTTTACAGACGAGCTAAAGTATCTGAGTATAATTTACATGAGGTTTTTATCACAGCAACAGAACGGCAGCTTTCAGTAGCAGCTCAAGCTTCCTTCTGCAGCGGTCTTTGACATTACATCCGGTGTTTCCCAACTGTTGGAAATATTGAAGGAGATGTTAGTACTCAACAAAAAAAGTAGTCCACAGATAGTGAAGATGCAGTGACTCCCCAGACTTACAGAGAAGTTGGTTTGAGGTTTTTTTCCATTGATGGTTCTGATAATAGTTCTTAAAATAGTTCTTAAGATTGGTTCTTATGATGGTTCTAATGATTGTTCTTCTGATGGTTGTCGATGATGGTATTTAGAAAAACAGTTCTGTGTTTTAGAATGATTCAAAGAACAAATGTACGAGAGGGACGACTTTTTTGGAAACATTCACAAGTTGAGTTCAGAGCACAAGTCCTGGTGTTAAACTGGTCCTCAGCTGTGTGTGTGTGTGTGTGTGTGTGTGTGTGTGTGTGTGTGTGTGTGTGTGTGTGTGTGTGTGTGTGTGTGTGTGTGTGTGTGTGGGTGTGTGTGTGTGTGTAGCAGCTGCTGCAGTCAGATTAGCTGCTCCTTTCATTCATTAGCTCTTTGTTAAGAAAAGCTTTCAGGAAGTAAAACCTTAATGAGAGCTGATGAATGACAGCTCAGACATTCTCACACACACACACACACACACACACACACACACACACACACACACACACACACACACACACACACACACACACACACACACACACACACACACACACACACACAGGAGAGGACTCGTCACTAAGAACAGGGTCTTTAAGGTCACTAACTAAAGATAAACTCGGTTAGTTTATAGCTAGTTACCTATAGTTTCAAAGCTAACTGGCTCCCTTTATAACATGCCAAATCATCTGTTAGAAGCTCCTGTGTGCAGCGTAACGTGGACTATCAGACAACTATCGTTGGATTATTTTGGATGCTGACTGACAACAGCTTAAAAACATGACGATCCTCTGGCAGGTTCTGATGTGCTGTTATGTCAAAGTGGATTTTTAAACCTTTTTTTAGGTTATTTTTTGCATTTATTGGATAGGACAGCTGACAGGAGTCAGGAAACATCTGGAGGAGAGAGATGAGGACGACATGCTGCAGAGGGCCAAGGTCCGACCCAAACTCACAGCCGCTTGACCACAGCCCCCGCACACCGGGCACATGGCATCATCGCTTGGCGCCCCAATTTTTGAATATTTAATGAGAAATCCTCTCTTATCCTCTGAAAGTCTCACTCATTGTAAAAACATGAAACATGTTTTAATCTTACAATCTTCGATCCCACAATCTTTTCTTACTTTCTGTTCCACATCAGAACTGAACCGGGTTTAAGTTTGTTGCTCCCTTTAGGATCAAATTACAAAATGATGCAGAGACTAAACGAGCTGCTCTGATTGGATGAATTTAAGGGGATGTTAAACAACTTGGAGGACACATCTGGCTGTAGATGTTCTCCCTGATGTGTTTGTGGACGATCCTGACAAACATTTGCTGTTTAAATTTGTTCTTCTTGTCTCATAATGTTTCTCATAACGGCCTTCAATTTGTCGTAGATAACTGAAGATAACTACATTCTTCCACGTTTGCCACAGTGACTGTTTTTTATTAAGCAGCACAAAAACATTGAATAATTTGCGTGATGCTGTCTTCAATGAGTGTGTGTGTGTGTGTGTGTGTGTGTGTGTGTGTGTGTGTGTGTGTGTGTGTGTGTGTGTGTGTGTGTGTGTGTGTCTGTTTTATGAAGGTGACTGTGCAGGTGTCTTCAGTCTCTGACAGGAAGCAGTGATGACATCACACACGTCTCCGTCTTGTTGAGAAGCGAGCGTTTCTTTAATAAACAGGAAACAGCTGCTGCCGCCGCACCAGAAGCCTCAGCCGGTACTTAACCTGTCAGCCAATCAGACACTAGCATTTCAAACGGCGTCAATAAACTTTAATGAGCTTTAATTACAGCTGAGAGCTTCACTGGAACGCATACACACTCTGCCTTTTAACTTTTTGTTGGTGTGTGGATGAATGGCTGCTGAAGCCGTTTTCAACTTTAAGAAGTCGATTCATTGAAAACAAAAAGACGACTAATCAGCTGCATTATACAGCATATCACACACACACACACACACACACTCACACTCAGAGCACCATGACAGAAGCATTGGTGAAGGTCAGAGGTCAAACTGCCATCAAATGTCTGAACCAATCAGAGAATGTCTGATAAACCAACGAAACAAAGATCGCGTCTCCACGGTAACGTTATCAACAGAGTCCAGGTTTGAGGGTTTGTGAGGTCTTTGTTGAGCCTGGAGACTTCAAATCAAATGGTAACGTTTGTTGTTAAAACACAGCAGTTCCTCTAGTGTCCACTAGAGGCAGTATCTTGCTGTGAGTCAGTTCCGGTGGAGCCCCATGTTGCTTTGGGTTAACCTTGGTTAAAGAAACATAACCCACACATAGGGTGCATTCGGATTATCCCTCCTATCTACTTCCACTGTCCTCTTCACCTTAACCCCGTGAAAACGTCACGGGGTTAAGGAAAGGTGTTAGGAGAATTCATAAAGGACTTAGGGAAAGGCGATCGCGTTGTTTTGACAATCCGACCGCATTTCCACTAGGCGACGTAATAATGCGACGGCGGCGGAGGTTAGTGACGTGGGTCTGCCGTGGTGAAACTACAATGTTCAGAAAATGGAATACTAAAAGCTCATCTAAAAACGTTCCTCTGTGCCTTCTTACCGGTGAAATAATCCAAATAACCACGAGGTTGGAATTAAAATAAAAGGAATAAAGGTTACCAGGCTACTTCACTTTGATCGTTTTACAACATCACGTTCATAGTTCACCTCTGAGTTTAAGATTGTTCAAAGTTGTTCAAGTCATATTGCAGCTTGGTAACTTCCATGATCTGCGTCCCTTTTCTTTTTTTATTAACAATGTTTTATATTCCAATTTCTCGTATGAATCAACATCAAATAACAGCAAAGTATCTCCACTAAACATTAGACAAGAATAAAACTAAAAGCAATGTTCACCTTCTTCACACACACAAAATAAAAAGAAAGAAATAAAAGGAATACAAAGGCAGTAACAAATTAGAAGTCTAATCAATATATAAACCAAATGCAGATTGTCTCCTCATTTCTCCTCCAACAGATCGTTAATTTTCGTGAATGGTCGGGTGCGCGAGTCGCTTTAAATATTGCGGCCGCAAGGAATTGTGGGGCGGCATTATCTCATCTCCTTTCGTAAAGGATGGTCCAGTGGTTCCTATGCTAAAGGAGGTTATAAAGGAAGCATTGACCCACCTTTCCTTAGCTTTTAGAGAATTCGAACGGCTCTTATCATGGCCGCCACTTAAATACTTCCGGGGTTAATGTGAAGAGGAGAGAGAGAGGAGATAGGAGGGACAATCCGAACGCACCCAGTGACTGGTCAACTGGGGTGATTTTGGGATGGCGTGAGTTACCAATCATTGTTCTGCCCCACATTTAGTGTCTGACATTTGGAGACACCTGGTGGTGTATAGTTGTATTGCTTTTGTGTTTACCTCACTTGCCGTAGACAGTATTTTAGTTTCTGGTAAGTGCACATGCAGCAGTTGCCTGTCACTTGTCAACCTTGTTACCTTTGAACATTAAAGGAAGTATTTCTGTGTGTGGAATGTAAATGTACACTGGAACATAATCTCTATCTAGGTTTTGTACCGTTTTGGGATCTTTAGTTTTAGGAGATGCTAATCGCGGTTAGCATTTTCCATTAGCGCCAATGTTAAAATTAGCTTAGATGCTAATAGGCCTGTAGCTATGCCTCATGATTAAAGTTGTTAGTTTTCTCATATGTAACAGTTATATGCTTAATTGAGTTATATGACTCTGTATATGTACAGTATATGGACAGCTTGTCATGCTGTAATTTCATGTTTTCACAGTTTTACAAAAAAGAAGAAATCCATACTAAAGCCCTAAAATCTACTCCGGTGTACTGGGTCTTTATTTGATGGATCTTGTGTTAGCTATCTGCTAAGCTATCCTTTAAAGCAAGAGCAGAATAATCATCCTGCCTTGTGTCTGCTTGACCCAATATCTCGACCAAGAACTCAGAATCCTCAGATTTTCTTGACCTCTCTGATGTCCCTCTCGTCTACCTGGATTTAGAAGAGGTGTTCAACAAGTCCCGGGCTACCTCTTTACTCACCATCGGTCCAACCAATGCACCCCTTTGACCACCTCCCTAAGGCCTCCCCTCCAAAAGGTCACCTCTCGCTGTCTGCCACGGAGAAGGAGGCCATGACAAGTTCCTGGATTCCTCTGAAATTGGCTAAGCGACCCACTTTTGGGTCCCGACCCACCAGTTGAGAGCCACTGTTCTAAGAGACATGTTGAACAAGGTTGTTTTTGATGACATTTTAATGATGGTATGTGTGACACGTCCGCCGGGTTATTCCACGGTTGCTGGAGAATCAATTATTTTTCAAGGTGGAGAAAATATTTCAAGGGTTTGCAAACTTTTATAGAAGTTTTATCAGGAACCATAGTTCTGCTGCAGCCCTTCTCAATGCCCTCATTTCCACAGGAACAAGATTGGCATGGAATAGAAGCCGAAGAGGCCTTCCAGTCATTCAAGCAGCGGTTCTCCTTCGCTCCAATCCTCACTCTTCAAGATTCCAAGCTCCAGTTCATCACTGAAGTTATTGTCTCTGATGTGGGGTCAATAAAAAGATTCCACCCTGTGCTTTCTTCTCCAGGAAACTTTTCCCTGCTGACAGAAGCTATGATGTGGGAAACTGTGAGCTGTTGGCTGTCAAACTGGCTCTTGAGGAGTGGAAGCACTGGTTGGAGAGGGCCGAGCAGCCATTTTTTGTCAGGACTGACCAGTTCTTCCACAAGGCTGGCACTGTGATGAACGCTGCACAGTCACAGAGTGTCAGAACTGTCCTGTGCAATAAACACCCACTGTGGATATTCTATTGTCACTGACTTCATGATGTAAATATTGTTATACTCATCATCTGACATCCACCTGTGCACACTGCCTTAATTAAAATATTGTAAAAACTTTCTACCAGTTATGTTCTCAGTCAAGGGGAACCAAGACACAACACGATGAGTAACCCCCGCTCCTCCCGCTCCCAAGAAATCCAGCAGCCCAAGTCAACTTCACACAGCCGATTATTTTCTTCAGAGCAGAAAATAACAAGCAAAAGGTAGCTAGCAACAACTCTGATCTTTCTTTTCATGGATATAAAGCAAATAAAATGACATTTGCCCAGGTCTCCTAACAAAACAAACAGGAGAATACATGTAAAAAAAATCACCACAATATCTTAGTGTTTTAATTTGCAAGTACGTACACACAAGCTCAACAATCTTCTAAATTTGCTCTAAAAAGTCAACAGAATCTGGCTGACACAACACAAAAGGTTCGAATGTCAAGCTGGCTTTGTTTGCTGAAGAAGGAGCGAGCAGGCTGCAGCAGCTGAGATTTAAAAAGCTGCAATGTCAAGATTCGGCCAATCCCGTCACTGCAATTCTCTTTTCTACGTCCTTTCAGGAGCAGCGTCCATCACCACCTGATCCACCTAGACACGCCCACTGACACAGATACACACCCACACACTGCAGGGGAAGAGACGGGGCTGCACATCCGACAAATGACATGATTAATACATAATGAGGTCATAACACTACCTCATGTAAATTAACCCATCTGTTACACAGCATCATTATTATCATGTGATTTAGCATCTTGGCAGGTCACACACCCGGCTCGTACATTACACTTTATTGTTTATTTTATAATATTTAATGTTGTACATAAAATCATTCTATCAAAGTCACATTCTTCGTGTCTGTGAATATACCTGGCCAATAAAGATGATTCTAGGATTCTCTTGTACCTCAGACAGATCCTGTTTTATCTCAACATGGTGTTACAGGATCATTAAACGTTCAGTAAATACAAATCAACTAAAGTATTTATTCTTGAAGGTTAAAGTGATCAAACATTTACAATCTCAGTGATGAAATCAGAATAATTCATTAGTTTGAAACAGAGTGAACAGAGTCAGCTGATCTTCAGTCAGCAGTGTTTCTCAGACCGACACACCACACAGAGACACTGAAGCACCAAGAGACCAGGGTCCAAAACCAAACCCAGGATAGAGAGGTTTAGTGAATGTGGTGTTGAAGGTGTGGAGGTGGATCAGTGTGTCAGAGGAGACTCTGTAGAAGGACAGAGAGCCAGCATGACAGTCCACATACACTGCTACTCTGTGAGAGACAGAGGAGGAGGAGGAGGAGGAGGAGGAGGAGGAGATGTCTGTTCCTCTGTTATTGTGCCAGACATAGTAACCTCTATCAGAGCAGCTCAGACTCCAGGACTGATCACTATATCCAAACAAATGTTCATCACTGCCTCCTCCCCTTCTGATTCCTCTGTAACTCACTGATACAGAAACCAGTCCTCTGCACTCGACCTCCCAGTAACAGCGACCAGTCAGACCAGTCCTACACAGCAGCTGAGGATTGTTTTCAAATACGCTTGGATGATAAGTCTTATGATAAGGATATGACTGAATCTCCTCCACACATGTCACCTTCCTGTTGTTGTCAGACAGTTTCAGTTTTCTGCTCACTGTGTTTGTGTCCAGTTCCAGCTCACAGGCGTCTGATGGAGAGAACGAGACACAACACAGCTGCAGGTTATCATCTGTTCATTCATCAACAACTTTACTGACACTTACTGAGAGTCCATCAAACAGTTCAGATTCAGCACTGATTTTTTTTATATTAGTTGTGTAAACTTTCATTTACGTGTTGTATTTGATTTAAAACAAAAATATATAAACAGGTGTGTCAGGAGAGGTCAGGAAGCCAACAGGCTTATACAACGGGCCTTACCTCTTCAGAGATGAATGAAACAAGTGATAAGAATGATTTACAATTAAAACCCAGAGCGACTGCCGACACAGATCAGCATATCCAGAGTCACAGAGCAGAAAAGTCATCTACAACCTGAAGCATCGCCCTCCAACACTTTGTCTACTTTGAAAATGATTTAAAGAGAAACAAATACAAACATAGTTTCATTCATTACAGGCTTTGTGATTGGTTCATTGTAATGAATCACATTTTTTTTACTATAATCGTCTTTTATTCTAACATGAGAGTTAGATTTAACAAACTATGTTAATCTTCTCACCATATTTCCCATCAGTTCATCACATACACTTCTTTCTTCTCACTCACAAACACCTCTGTTCTAAACCACCCTCTCCCCCCAGGCCTCACCTGCATTTGTTAAGTCTGGGACGACTGGGATGTTTTCAGGACTACCTCAAACAGTCTGGATGAGTACACAGAGGCTGTGACGTCATACATTGGCTTCTGTCAGGACCTGTGTTTAGTATCACGCACTACAGTGAGCTACAACAACGACAAGCCCTGGTTCACAGCTAAACTCAGACAGTTAAGGCAGGAAAAGGAGGTGGCTTTTAGAAGTGGGGACAGGGAGAGTTTTAAAAAGGCCAAATACACCTTTAGCAGGGCGGTGAGAGAAGCCAAGCGTCTTTACTCTGAGAAACTACAACAACAGTTCTCAGATAGAGATGCTGGCTCAGTCTGGAAGGGTCTCAGACAGCTCACCAGCTACAAGCCTAAAACCCCCCACTCTGTAAGTGACCTGCGTCTGGCCAACAACCTGAACGAGTTCTACTGTCTGGACAGGTCTCTGTCTCTCCCTCCATCTTGAAGCACTGTGCTGATCAGCTGTCTCCAGTCTTTACAAACATTTTTAACACCTCATTGGAGACATGCCACGTGCCAGCCTGCTTCAAGTCCTCCACCATCATCCCTGTCCCCAAAAAACCAAGGACCACAGGACTTAATGACTTCAGCACTGGCTCCCCTCAAGGCTGTGTTCTTTCTCCTCTGCTCTTCTCCCTGTACACTAACAGCTGCACCTCCAGTCACCAGTCTGTGAAGCGCCCCCCCCCCCCCCCCACATAACACAGACTCTCATCAGCCCCGCAGTCAGAAACATCACAGTAATGTGAAGGCTGAAAGTGTTTTTATGAGTTACATTAACGCTCTCTGGACTTTAAATGTATTTTGTTTACATGCACTCTGAGTAGATTTGTTAAGACTAGAAGATTTTTTCTCTGCACAGCTCCTACATTGAACCTTTTGTACATTACATGTTTTTTATATTTTACATTGTTTAATTCTATTTTATATATTTGTAATCACTTCTTATATTTGATTATTTAAGTCTTGCTAGTTCTGTTTTATTTCCTTTAATTGTTTTGCACCAACACACCAAGACTAATTCCTTGTATGTGTAAATGTACTTGGCAATAAAACACGATTCTGATTCTGAGCTGCCCAAAAATGTAACTCTCGTTTTAAAAATGTTCAGACTCAATTTAGTTTTAAGATTATAAGGAGACTTCGGGTAATAACAGTTTTTAATAGCAGAGTATCTAAAAGATCAACCTGAATGGTATCAACACTTTTGAACATTTTTTAAATCTCCTGGAGGAGAGGTCACTCCTGAACCTATCCTAGCATCCAGAGCAAGGACTCTCTCTCTCCATCTCTGTATGTTTCTCTAAAGAACGCCTGTGTTGACTGATTCCATCATGTTAACAAAGGTGGACATCTGTGTTTGTTTTGTTGAATTGTTACTTTTCCTGTAAAAATAGATCTAAAGTAAAGTGTCACTTTAACAGCACTAATATCTACATTAAACTCAGAACAACATGTGCTGCTGTGTTCTGATGAAGAGAAATGAAAACACACTCACACTTCCTCAGACCAGGTTCCAGTCTGTGCGGTCCACCATGGTCCAACCTGGAGGAAGAAACCAGATCAGAATCTACTTCATCCATCTTCATTTAAATCCACCATCAGACAAGAAGCAGAGTTCATCATTCAGAAACAGTGAGACAGCTTCTGTGTGTCTGTCTGTACCTCAGTGTCTCCAGTCTGCAGTGTGGATCCTCCAGTCCAGCAGACAGCAGCTTCTCTCCTCGTTCTCCTGGATGATTGTAGCTCAGGTCCAGCTCTCTCAGGGGGGAGGAGCTTAGAGCTGAGGCCAGAGACGCACAACCTTCTTCTGTGATCAGACAGCCTGACAGACTACACACACACACACACACACACACACACACACACACACACACATACACAAACACACACAGACACACACACACACATTTTGCTTTAGGCAGAGCACAGGTGTCTATTTAGTGTTGGTTTATTATGGGAGTAAAAACGAACAAACTCCGTGTTGAATCAATACGAACGGGCGAAACCGACCTGAGAAAGGCAATATGTGTACTGACGATGTATCCAAGTATAATTTACATGAAGTTTTTTATCACAGCAGCACATACAGAGACAGAACGGCAGCGTTCAGTAGCAGCTAGCGCTAGCTTATGTAGCGGTCTTTGATGTAACATCCGGTGTTTCCTTGACAACGATCAACATTTCCTGTCTGTCATGGCGGCTCATCATGGCGGCCGCCTTCAAGACACGTCCCGTTACAACTATAAAATTACGGATTTCTCTGGCTTTGATAACTTTTGGAAATATTTGAGGTAATGTAAGTACTGAACTAAAAAATATATATAACATGGGTTTAGTCCATTTTTAATTGAAGTTAGATATTTGAATGTAAACATTAGCATGCGATTCTACATACTGTACCTTTAAAGGACTCATTTAAGGTTAATTTATAAAACGCTTTGAGGAAAACATGATCTTCGAAAAAAAATCTGGATCAGCTGCACACTAACCTGAGAGTGTCCAGTCTACAGAGAGGACTCTTTAGTCCAGCAGACAGCAGCTTCACTCCTGAATCCTGCAGGTTGTTGTTGCTCAGGTCCAGCTCTCTCAGACTAGAGGACTGGGAGCTGAGGACTGAGGACAGAGCTTCACAGCTTCTCTCTGAGAGGTGACAGCCACTCAGCCTGAAGAGGATTCAGAAGAACACAAATGAAAGATATTACAAACCATAGTTGTTATTTGTGAATAAAGAGAAGTACATTTAACCTGGATAGTTATGTGAGCACGTACAGAGCTTTGTTTGAAGCTTTGATCACAGGCAGCAGCCTCAGAAGAGCCTCCTCTGAAGCAGAGTATTTCTTCAGGTCAAACACGTCCAGATCTTTTTCTGATGACAGTAAGATGAAGACCAGAGCTGACCACTGAGCAGGAGACAGTTCATCTGTGGAGAGACGTCCTGATCTCAGGGACTGTTGGATCTCCTCCACTAGAGAACGATCATTCAGTTCATTCAGACAGTGGAACAGATTGATGCTTTTCTCTGCAGACAGATCCTCACCGATCTTCTTCTTGATGTAATGGACTGTTTTCTGATTGGTCTTTGAGCCACTTCCTGTGTGTGTCAGTAGACCTCGTAGGTGATTCTGATTGGTCTGTGAGCCACTTCCTGTGTGTGTCAGCAGACCTCTTAGGTGATTCTGATTGGTCTCTAGAGAAAGACCGAGGATGAAGCGGAGGAACAAGTCCAGGTGTCCATTTGGACTCAGTAAGGCCTGGTCCACAGCACTCTGATATAAAAGTGTTGGTTTTTCTCTGAATACTTTAGACCTCCTGGATGTTGTTGACATCAGATTGACTCCAGAGTTGATGAAGGTCAGATGGACATGAAGAGCAGCCATAAACTCCTGAACACTCAGATGGATGAAGCAGAACACCTTGTCCTGGTACAGTCCTCTCTCCTCTTTAAAGATCTGTGTGAACACTCCTGAGTACACTGAGGCTGCTCTGATATCGATGCCACACTCTGTCAGGTCTGAGTCATAGAAGATCAGGTTTCCTTTCTGCAGCTGCTCAAAAGCCAGTTTTCCCAGAGACTTAATCATCTTCCTGCTCTCTGGACTCCAGTGTGGATCTGTCTCAGCTCCTCCATCATACTTGATGTTCTTCAGTTTGGACTGAACCACCAGGAAGTGGATGTACATCTCAGTCAGGGTCTTGGGCAGCTCTCCTCCCTCTCTGGTCTTCAGCACATCCTCCAGAACTGTAGCAGTGATCCAGCAGAAGACTGGGATGTGGCACATGATGTGGAGGCTTCGGGATGTCTTGATGTGGGATATGATTCTGTTGGCCTGCTCCTCATCTCTGAATCTCTTCCTGAAGTACTCGTCCTTCTGTGGGTCGGTGAAGCCTCTGACCTCTGTCACCATGTCAACACACTCAGGAGGGATCTGATTGGCTGCTGCAGGTCGTGTGGTTATCCAGAGGCGAGCAGAGGGAAGCAGTTTCCCCCTGATGAGGTTTGTCAGCAGCACATCCACTGAGGTGGACTCTGTGACATCAGTCAGGGTCTGGTTGTTTTTAAAGTCCAGAGGAAGTCGACACTCATCCAGACCGTCAAAGATGAACACAACCTGGAACTCTTCAAACCTGCAGATTCCTGCTTCTTTGGTTTCAGGAAAGAAGTGATGAACAAGTTCCACCAAGCTGAACTTTTTCTCTTTCAGCACATTCAGCTCTCTGAAAGTGAATGGAAATGTGAACTGTATGTCCTGGTTGGCTCTGTCTTCAGCCCAGTCCAGAGTGAACTTCTGTGTTAAGACTGTTTTCCCGATGCCAGCCACTCCCTTTGTCATCACTCTTCTGATTGGTTCATCTCTTCCAGGTGAGGCTTTAAAGATGTCTTCTTGTCTGATGGTTGTTTCTGGTCTGTCTGGTTTCCTGGATGCTGTTTCAATCTGTCTGACCTCGTGTTCATCATTGACCTCTCCAGTCCCTCCCTCTGTGATGTAGAGCTCTGTGTAGATCTGGTTCAGAAGGGTTCGTTTTCCTGCTTTAGCAATCCCCTCAAACACACACTGGAACTTCTCCTTCAGGTTAGATTTGAGTTTACGCTGGCACACTGCACCAAACGTTCCTGAATAAAGAAAGAACTGAAATCAATGAACAGATCCTGATATAGATCACATGACTATCTGAGTTTGGAACGTTAAACCTCTTTGTCCTTTTTCTAAAAGACTAAATCTGTTCAAATGTTCTTACTGCTCTGCAGACAGTCAGCCAGCTCCTCCTGCTTCATTCTCCTCAGGAAGTGGAGAGTGATCTTCAAAAATGCCTCTTTACAGCTTCTCCCCTGCTCTTCATCCTCACTCTGACTCTCTAAGCATTCTGGGTAATCTGGACTCAGAACCCTCTGGACTCTCTTCAGCTCGTTCTTCACAAAGGTGACGATGTTCTCCTCCAGCAGCTGGAACAGAAGGAGACACTGGATATTTAATATAAAGTGGTAGAACTCAACATGTGGTTCATGTGTCAGTCTGAAGGTCAGCTGGTCTAAACAGAAAGATGGTTTATCATGAAACCCTTGATTCTGTAGCTTGTTTTAAAAATGTGTTGTACACACCATCAATATAGAGTTCAGGTCTGCTTGATGCTGCTGGTTGGACGGATCACTCTGACCCTCAGAGCTCTGCTGAACTCTGTGGAGAAAACTTCAAGTTCAAGGATGATTAATGGCAGCTTACTAAAGGTGTTCTGAGATGACAACAATATGACAGGACATGAATGTAGGTGATTTAACAGCAACATTACATCTACATGAACTCCTGAACCCTGCTATCAGAGAAATGAGATCATGTTTGAACTGATTGAACCCTCAGAAGAACAGAATGAAGAGTTCAACACGACAAGAAGAGTCAAATGAAAGAAGGTGAGAGATCTGTTTTAGAGGCAGATCATTCTTAAAGAGTGACGTTGTTCCCTCTGTTCCGCTGAGCAGAGGAGATACCTGATATGTTCAGGACCCTTGACATTTAAATTAATTTTTTTCTCATGACAGACTTTATCATAAACTGCATTCTTGACAGGTGACTGTTTGAATAAAGAGTCAGAAAATAAACTTCAGTTTTCAGATCTCACCTTCCATCAGCAGGATGTCCATCTTTAAAGTTCATAGGGGGCGCCATGGAGTGGTCACTCTTCATGGACACACAGCTGGGTCCAGGAGAGTCTGCTCTCTGTTCCTGCACCCTGATACAAAGAATGAAGAAACTCATGTCACCAGTTAATGCTGAACAGATCTTAAATCTGTAACCAAGAGGCCGAGGTGAAGTCCTTCACACTTCTTTATCTTCTGTTAGAAGAGTTACCCACCCAGAATACCCCAAAGATACAGTAAACACTGAGTCTGTCTCTGATTCAGAACTCGTAAAAACACGGCTCAGAAAGAAAACAGGAACAGGAAAAGTTAGAAGACAAACCTGCAAGTTCAGTGAGGAAGGACTCAGGTTGTCTACAGTCACACCGCCAGGACCCCCTATGAAGCTCTGGACCATGATATGAGTCCTTCTTCAGCAGAGTCAGAAAATAAACTCAGAAAATATTTAGAAAGCTTAACTAAATATTTAGAAATCTTAACTAAATATTTAGAAATCTTAACTAAATATTTAGAAAGCTTAACTAAATATTTAGAAAGCTTAACTAAATATTTAGAAATCTTAACTAAATATTTAAAAAGCTTAACTAAATATTTAGAAAGCTTAACTAAATATTTAGAAAGCTTAACTAAATATTTAGAAATCTTAACTAAATATTTAGAAATCTTAACTAAATATTTAGAAATCTTAACTAAATATTTAGAAATCTTAACTAAATATTTAGAAATCTTAACTAAATATTTAGAAATCTTAACTAAATATTTAGAAATCTTAACTAAATATTTAGAAAGCTTAACTAAATATTTAGAAATCTTAACTAAATATTTAGAAATCTTAACTAAATATTTAGAAATCTTAACTAAATATTTAGAAATCTTAACTAAATATTTAAAAAGCTTAACTAAATATTTAGAAAGCTTAACTAAATATTTAGAAAGCTTAACTAAATATTTAGAAATCTTAACTAAATATTTAAAAATCTTAACTAAATATTTAGTAATCTTAATTAAATATTTAGAAAGCTTAACTAAATATTTTGAAATCTTAACTCAATATTTAAAAATCTTAACTAAATATTTAGTAATCTTAATTAAATATTTAGAAGTCGTTGCTAAATATTTAGTTTATATTCTATATATTCAGCTTTGATTATAAATATTTACAATCTTAGCTAAATATATAGGATGAAAGCTAAATATTTAGAATGTAAACTAAATGTTTAGAAACGTAGCTAAATATTTTGAATCAGGACATGTATTTTTAACATTTAGATATAATATTTAACATTTATATTTGCCAATGAAATGATCTTACATTTTTATTCACAAAAGTACATATGACAAAGTTTACAGATATTTCTCTAAATGTGAATAAAAAGTGATGTTTTAGGGCTAAATGTGGAGAAATGTTGTTTTTATTTGTAGTGTGCGCAACTTTACAATCGGCGCCCCATAATTGGCCAGTTTCCAGCGGCAGACGGCAGGATCTCGTGGCAGCCAGTGTTCAAGATGTTTTCTAAAAAAGACTCCTTCACAAACTTTGGGACTGTGATATTTTTAAAGCAGCTTTTAATCCGTATATTTTGTGTCGCTTTTATTCAGGGACTTTTAGTTTTTTATTTTTAATTTTTAAACCATTTATTTGATCTGTTCTTTATTTATTTTATATACTTTATTAATCTCCGAGGGGAAATTCTGGTTCGCACTCTGTTATTGAGAGACATGCTTCTCACACACACAGGCCTGAATCACACACATGCACAACGAGACCTGTGGACATGCATTAATGGAGAGATGTCAGAGTGCGGTGGCAGCCCACAGGAGGCGCCCCCTGAGCTGGTGGGGGTTCGGTGCCTTGCTCAAGAGCACCTCGGCAGTGCTCGAGACACAATCTCACAATCTCTACCCCAGCAAGTTGTATTTTATGGTTTAAAACATTTAATCGCTTACTTTTAGCAAAGTTTAGTCCATTGTTTACATACTATTTTAAATCCTGTCCTTTAAATTTATATAATTAAATTACTGATTAAATTGAACTCTGCTGCTCTAGGCCCTGCTGTCTTTGGGGATTCAAACACTGCTTCTTCCCTTCTGAAAAGAACCTCTACAAAGACAAACAAAATCACAACTTTATTTTGTCCTTTAAATAGAACGTTCCTCGGCTCTTTGAAACCTAGGTGGCGTTGTTGAGCAACACTTTGGTTACACGTTCAAGGCCCAACAGCTCACCAGCAGAACCTCATCAGGTTCAGGATCTGGGGTCTCATTTATAAAAGAGTGCGTAGAATCCATACTAAAAATGTACGTGCGCCAAAACCCCTGAAAAGGCGTGCGCACAAAATAATTCAGATTTATAAAACCGTTTGTACGCACACCTGCACGCAATGTTCCCTTTATAAATCACGATCCACCTGGAAATGTGCGGACGTAGATTAGCCCCATGTCCCGCCCTCTACACGCCCACATTCAACCATAAACGGTTGATGCAAAGCAGCTCGTGAATGAAAATACATACAAACGAGGGGGCAGATCAAAGGTTTCCAGCGCTGGATCGCGGCGAAAACCGGAAGTTTAGAGGAAGAAAATAAACTTTGTGACCCAGAAAAGGAGGAGCTTGTGAATGAAGTGAAGGTTAGAAAGCTCATAGCGGTAGTTTGCTGCAGCAGGAGGGTCACAAACTAAAAACAGAGAATGACACCACGTTGCTGCTGCATTCACGCCGTCCTCCTACAGCGCCAACACATCCACCGTTCATCATTACCACGAGTATATCTGCAATGTTCACATGTTTACAGGAGCCACACTGATTCATATACTGTCAGAGTGCTCACGTCAGTCAGCAGTCTCCCTCACTCTATATTATTATTAATCAAAGGTTTGATCAATGAACAACATCTTTTAATTGTTGGTCACATTTGTTTGAGGTAAACTCCGTCTGCTCTGAGACTCATTATGAGGATATAAAGGCCACATGATCGTGTCAGAGATGCCCCGACTTCATGTCCACACTTTAATAATTTACACAATAAATACGTGCAGGTGATGAAGATGTGCTGAGTAACGAGAAGGTGAAATGTGTGAAGCCACCGCTGTGTCTCTGTGCTCTGTGTCTCTGTGTCTCTGTGTCTCTGTGCTCTGAGTCTCTGTGCTCTGAGTCTCTGTGCTCTGTGTCTCTGTGTCTCTGTGCTCTGTGTCTCTGTGCCTCTGTGCTCTGTGTCTCTGTGTCTCTGGGTCTCTGTGTCTCTGTGTCTCTGTGCTCTGTGTCTCTGTGCCTCTGTGCTCTGTGTCTCTGTGTCTCTGTGTCTCTGTGTCTCTGGGTCTCTGTGTCTCTGTGTCTCTGTGCTCTGTGTCTCTGTGTCTCTGTGTCTCTGAGTCTCTGTGCTCTGTGTCTCTGTGTCTCTGGGTCTCTGTGTCTCTGAGTCTCTGTGTCTCTGGGTCTCTGTGTCTCTGTGTCTCTGTGCACTGTGTCTCTGTGCTCTGTGTGTCTCTGTGTCTCTGTGTCTCTGTGCTCTGTGTCTCTGTGCTCTGTGTGTCTCTGTGTCTCTGTGCTCTGTGTCTCTGTGCTCTGTGTGTCTCTGTGTCTCTGTGCTCTGTGTCTCTGTGTCTCTGTGTCTCTGTGTCTCTGTGTCTCTGAGTCTCTGTGTCTCTGTGTCTCTGTGCTCTGTGTCTCTGTGCTTTGTGTCTCTGTGCTCTGTGTGTCTCTGTGTCTCTGTGCTCTGTGTCTCTGTGCTCTGTGTCTCTGTGTCTCTGTGCTCTGTGTCTCTGTGTCTCTGTGCCTCTGTGTCTCTGTGCTCTGTGTCTCTGTGTCTCTCTGTCTCTGTGTCTCTGTGTCTCTGTGCTCTGTGTCTCTGTGTCTCTGTGTCTCTGTGCTTTGTGTCTCTGTGCTCTGTGTCTCTGTGTCTCTGTGCTCTGTGTCTCTGTGTCTCTGTGTCTCTGTGTCTCTGTGCTCTGTGTCTCTGTGTCTCTGTGCTTTGTGTCTCTGTGTCTCTGTGCTCTCTGTCTCTGTGCTCTGTGTCTCTGTGTCTCTGTGCTCTGTGTCTCTGTGCTCTGTGTCTCTGTGTCTCTGTGCTCTGTGTCTCTGTGTCTCTGTGTCTCTGTGCTCTGTGTCTCTGTGCTCTGTGTCTCTGTGTCTCTGTGCTCTGTGTCTCTGTGTCTCTGTGCTCTGTGTCTCTGTGCTCTGTGTCTCTGTGCTCTGTGTCTCTGTGTCTCTGTGCTCTGTGTCTCTGTGTCTCTGTGCTCTGTGTCTCTGTGTCTCTGTGCTCTGTGTCTCTGTGTCTCTGTGCTCTGTGTCTCTGTGCTCTGTGTCTCTGTGCTCTGTGTCTCTGTGCTCTGTGTCTCTGTGTCTCTGTGCTCTGTGCTCTGTGTCTCTGTGCTCTGTGTCTCTGTGCTCTGTGTCTCTGTGTCTCTGTGCTCTGTGTCTCTGTGTCTCTGTGTCTCTGTGTCTCTGTGCTCTGTGTCTCTGTGTCTCTGTGCTCTGTGTCTCTGTGCTCTGTGTCTCTGTGCTCTGTGTCTCTGTGTCTCTGTGCTCTGTGTCTCTGTGTCTCTGTGTCTCTGTGTCTCTGTGCTCTGTGTCTCTGTGCTCTGTGTCTCTGTGTCTCTGTGTCTCTGTGTCTCTGTGCGTCTTGCAGCTCAGTCATCTTTATTCTAAAAATCACACACGATGATATTTAAAGATATTAATGTAAACTGGTGGCTCTACCATTAACCTCCACCATTATATACTGATGACAGACTACAAAGTGCTGGACCACGACATGAGTCTTAAAACAAAGTCAGGAAATAAACTTCAGTTTTCAGGTCTCACCTTCCATCAGCAGGACGTCCATCTTTAAAGAAGATAGGAAGACCTTTAGAGCGGTCACTCTTCATGGACACACAGCTGGGTCCAGGAGAGTCTGCTCTCTGTTCCTGCATCCTGATACAAACAAACAACATTATTAGTTACTGTGAGCAGCAGATGAGACAGTGATGATGATGATGATGATGATGATGATGATGATGATGGAGTGATGAAGGTGCAGTGATGCTGAGCTGTGACATGGAGAAGAGTCATGGACAGTTAGAGATCCTCATCTCACCTCAGAGCTTCATGTTCCTCACACAGAGAGGTTTTAGAGGGAGGGACTCCCTCCTCTGTGTCCTCACACTGATCCATAGCAGAGCGCCCCCTGCTGGAAGAGCTGCACTCTGAGAAGAACGATCATTAGAGAGTTATTACATCTTCATATCAAACTTTTCAGAATCTTCACAGTTAAACTGGTCATCCATGGAGCTTGACTGGGACAAAAATAAACAGTCCTGTATTTGGACTGGACCCTCCAATCCGTCCTGTGATCCATGAACACACCATCCTTTCAGCCCCCTGACATGCACACACTGCAGCATCCCCCAAAACCACCGTGAAGCTGAACAGTTAGCACCATGGTCAAGAGTAGACCTGGTTACTCTCTCTCTCTTGTCACACTTCTCCCCCTCCACCTGTGGCTGCATGTTCGTACTGCTGCAGAAGAATATCTTAAAACAGCTTTGTCTCTAGCCAGGTTGGTGCCCAGGTGTGATTATGATTAGCTTCTCATCATCGCCTTGGAGAAAGTTAAAAGATGATACTCAGTCATGTTAGCATAGCATTTTCTTTGCAACAAAGGGTCATTTTCAAATATTGCACGGTAAATGCAAACACAGGAAATTAATGTAGACCTATTAGATTTGAGCTTTCTGTAATGTGCAAAGCTATGAGGACATCATTGGACCTCAGGAAGGGGGGTCTGGGGGAGTCCAGCCCAGGATCTCTTGTTTAATAAAAGCTCTGTTTCAATGTTATTGAATCCCTGTGGTTACTTGTGTTAGCATATAGCTGACTGTAATATGTATTATGATGATTGACTCCTCACACTCACACATTCAGAAACAGTTTCTGTGGTGCAGTGCTGCACTGTTCACCTTCTGTTAACGGCCTCTGTCTGTATTTCAGCTCTCTGACTTCTTATACTGCTGTCTCATCTTCTTATGTCCACCCAGAGTGATAGAGTAAACTAATCTCCAATGAACAGCCGTCCCTGCTTTATGGGCCGGTCGTTAAAAGTGAACTTTATCAGTCACAAGGTGCGTCGGCCCTTCATGAGAATACGTGGTATGTCAGATGGTCAGTCCAGCTCTGATCGTACACATGAACACATCAGGAAGAAGAATCTGCTCATAGATCAGATTACAGTCCAACACTCACACTGTGAAGTTTAACTTCTAATATCTGAACAACAGAAGTCAAAGTGATCCAACTTGACTCTGAGAAATGTCTCCAAGCAGAACTGAGACGTAGAACTAAGTACTTTGGTACTTTGACTGTGAACACTTCCTGAACATCACACTGACTCTTTCAGGATTCCTGTGTTTGACACATGAAGAATCAAAGTTGACAGTCGCTCACTTGTTCTCATGTTTCAGCTCCTCTCATGTGTCACAGCTCCAACATTACACTGTTTGATTTCTTCACACTGAACTCACTCAGAGAGCCTCAGTCCTGTCTGAAGAGGACAGACTCCCCTTCCTCCCTCTGCTGTCTAACTGTCCTGTTAGCATGTTAGCATGGTTAGCATAGCCTGTGTGCTAACTCAGAGTCATCGTGTTTCCTGTACTTCTACTGTAATAAGAGCAGCTAATGAACCTGGTAGCTAACTGTTAGCTTACAGCTCTTTTTACACTTAAATTAAACAGAGAGTCTGAACAGTGAAAAGTGTCTCTTACCTTCAATCAGAGCCTTATAATATATATCACAGAGCTCTGCCTTCAACACGGAGAACAGAACTGTGTCACAACTGGAGGACGTGAAAGTTAAAACTTAAATAAGGGAACACGGTCTGCTTGTCACTATAGCAATTGGGTTTTAAAGGTCACACCCTCCATTGCCTTTTTAAATAATCCTGAGGATTTATGGGAAATGAGC
The DNA here is from genome assembly GCA_020745685.1 of Tautogolabrus adspersus. Lineage (NCBI taxonomy): Eukaryota > Metazoa > Chordata > Actinopteri > Labriformes > Labridae > Tautogolabrus > Tautogolabrus adspersus. The sequence continues at coordinate 30,788,622 of CM036545.1, forward strand.
AGTCTTCATGCCTCAAAGTGCTGATGAGCTCAAGTTTCTAACAGAAATCTAACCGTAAGGGGAAATGAAAGCAGTCACTTGATGCTACAGCCGCGGTTAGAGTGTCTAAAAAACAAAAACATCCTCATGGAGTCAACCGTCCAACACAAAGAAGTATTCCAACAAACGTTTTAGTGGCCCTGACCTTTATGTTAAGAAAATCTTCAGTAGAATACACAGAAAAGCAGAGGACAAAAATAAGGCAATGAGCGAACTGGCTTAGGAGGCGGAAAAAGGGAGCTTCTGGCTGTGGCTCAGAAAAAAGTGGGGGAACCAAAAATCTTAGGGCCAGCCGCAGGGAGACGTCCCTACTGCTGCCCCACCACCCAGAGATGTTCTGGGATGAAACATCTATGAAGGGTGGCTCCCAGCTGACGACTCTGGGGCCGGCCCACTGGCCCTGGTGGACGTGCGACAGGCAGAAATGCCTTGCAGGTGAGCAACACCTGCACTTCCATCCAGCTGCAGTGTACAACAGGCTGTGATGTTACTGATTGATGAATACAGACACAGTGAGATTAAACAGAGAAAAGTCGAAGCAGTGTTTCCAGGTTGAAGGATTCTCTTGTTCCTCAAAAAGATCTTGGAGTGATCTCCAAACGGAGCAAACAAAGTGTTGAGTTGTTCCTGAAGGGAGGTGTCCATTGAGGTGTGCTGTCTTTGTTTACAGTCAGTGATGGTCTATATACCCTTTAACATAGTGTGTGAGGTGTTAACGTGATCCTTCATGTCTTGTTTGTTCAGCAGTTTTAAAACCTCTGACCACGTCTCCAATGCTCTCCTGTCGGCCTCCTTGTCCCATGATCTGAGTGCTCTGCAGAGTTCACTCACTGTTGTTGAACCAGAGTCTCTGATGAAGCTTTTTCCGTAGTGACTCTGTTTGGTGCTCGATGTCTGAGCGTAAAGACTTCCCACCTGGTGTTCTCCAAACAGTCCTGTAATGATAATGAGGAGCCCTCAGTCCATATCTGCTCGGTCTTGGTCTGAGGTTTGGTTCTGCTGATGAGCCGAGTGTAGGCCGAGGTCAGGAACAGGGACAGTCCTGGTGAGGGGATGGGTGGGTCTAATAGGCTGCTGGGATCTTTGTGTTCACCTGGTCTAGAGTTGTACTTTTGTGATGTAGGAGAATATAACATAGAATAAAGAATTCAACATGTTCATGTGATCTGAAATAAATCAAACTAAGAGAAGCAGAGGACAGAAAAAGAGGAGAGCTCTCTAATAATAATAATCTCATGTTGAATAATATCGTCCATAGTTTTGTTCTTCCTTCAAGAGGGACAGAGGAGATACAAATGATTTACTGTGAGATGGAGTTTGACCTCCATCATTGAAAATAAAAAGATTTAAAGCTTTTCTCGACCTCTGCAGGTTTTTAAATCCAGAGACGTAAAATGATGTCAGCTGTTTGTTTGAAATGAAAGATGTTTCTTCAGATCTGATCTAATCTGCACTCGGCTGTTTTCACTTATTAAAACCTGCAGTCACAGAAACAGTGGCTCAGCGATCCCAGCGTCCTCCTCACAGGAAAACAAACTCTGTGTTTGGACCTCGGAGACAATTAGCTCTGAGAAACAACGACAACAAACCTCCAGCTGAGAGTCCTGCAGGAATCAGCTGAAGAATAATTAAAGAGTTGAAAGCTCAGAGGAAACAGAAGTGCAACTCATGAACTGTTTCAGTGACGAAGTGGAGGGAGAATATGTCCGATGTGGTCAGACTGCAGAGTTTCTGCTTTTTGTCTTTATTAGATCGGACAGAAAATGTGGGGGGAGAGAGAGAGGGACGACTGCAGCAAAGGGCAGAGGTCAGATTTGAACCACCAGCCGCTGCCACGAGGACTACACCCTCTGTACATAACCGCTAGACTCCGAACATGCACATTGTTAGTTAGCAAACATTGTTTTCTGTTTGAACTCGTCCTTGTTTAAAAAGGATGAAGTAAAAAACGTTTCCTGTGAGACCCCTTCTTTACTTTAATGTTTATAAATGAATCCCACACCCTTTCAAAATAAAAGTCAAAGAATACAGATATCAAGCTAAGTAACTCAACAAATAGAATATATGACATCTGATACGGATCCATTTTCCTCTTTGATGCTTCAGTTTTATATCTGTTAAATATGTTCATCTTGGACCTGATTAGTGTTGTAGTCAAGACCAGGCCAACGGGGACCAAGACATACCCGAGACCAGAGTGACCCCAGACCAAGAGTGGACCAAAACATTTAGGGATCGAGATCGAGTCAAGACCAAGACCAAGGCAGGGCGAGACCAAGACAAGACCAAGACCATGACTATCACTGAAGAATCATCATCTTGTGTGCAGGGGGCGTGTCACTCACCGTAACATCGGGAAGGTTGCGTCTGTAACCGGGGGATACAAATCTAAATGAACTGAAGTTACTTGTTCTATCAGAAAGCAGCGTTTTCCTTTTAATCACAGTGATGACGTGACGAATCAGTGGTGGTCTAGACCGGTCTTGATTCGTGGAGTAAATGTACGCTACACTGAAAAGAATTCACAGCTCTTTACTTTTCTGTTAGCGTGCCCCTTTGTTTGAGCACGACTTCAGCAAAACGTACGTGTTCCTCGCCGCTCGCAACATCAACCACCACGTACATCACTAAAACAGAAAGACGAGCATGAAGACGTTTGTGCTCCGATAATTAGAACAACAACAACGCGATAATTAGACTGTGAGGTTTTGGAAAAAGGAAACATCAACATGTTGATTAAACTCTGGAGAGTCTTTCAGCTCAGGGACCTTCAAACTGGTTCAAACTGGTTTTAAATTGATGCTGCGTTCGGGGTCAGTCCCTCCGTGGGATGTTTGGACCTCAGGTATAAAAAGAAGCCAGAAGAGAGAGAGATCTTTCTGAAGACGGACTGACCAACCTGAGCAGGTAGGAAAGAGCCATATTTCATATTTGATCTGTTTGTTCTTGATCTCATTTCTGTTTGGTTTCCGTCTCGTGAAGACAAACGTTGGCTTTGTGATGTTTTCCATTTTGAACACGGTGAATAATTAACATTTGATTTAATACGTTAAACAATGGAAAAAATAACTTAGATCTTTGCTGAAGGAAATATAAAATGAGCTTCTCTGCACTCTGATTCAAATGTTTATTTACATTTACACTCGAGGAATCAGACTTTGTGTTTCGGTGCAAAATCATCAGCAAAGGACGAAAGATACGAAAGAAAGAAGCTTTAAAACAACAGAGCTCCTGCTGACAGCTTCAATAAAATATAAGAAGCAGTTTTTCTCTGTTCGATACGAGTCACAACATTCAGGAGAGAAATATTAGGTGTTTTTGGACCGAACAGTTCTGGGGACTTTTTGACTCTGAAGGAGCTAAAAAGGTTCCTCTAAACGGGTTCTAGGACCTGAATTAGTTCTTAGTTCTTAGTTCCTGCGGTGCAGAATGAATAAAAAAGGAGGAAGAAGTTCCTGCAGTCTGAAACACAAAGTGTGTTCTTCATGTTTTCAGTTTAAGAATGAATGATTTTAAAGACGACACTTCTGTGTTTCTCTTTTTTTTCACTTTGATAAAAACGACTTTAACTTGTTTGTGGTGAGGAACATTGACTTTTCTATCCCTGCCACTATTTGATGGGACTTTTTATTTTATTGAACCTTTATTTAAGCAGGTCATTAACCCATCGAGATCGAGATCTCCTCCATGAGGGGGAGCAGCAGCACACGTCAGAATAAATCTGACATGATTAAGAAAACAACGATTACAGTGTGCAGATTGTTTCACAGATAAAGTGCAGAGTCGTGATGACAGATTACCATTCAGAAACACTTCCAGCTCCGTCCAATGGTCTCGTGTTTTATGTCTTTTGAGATCGAGCCGAAGTGTCGGTAACACTTTATAATAACGTCATCAATAACGGGTGCATTAGGAGTTAAACGTGAGTGAATAGTTATTTTTGCTCTTGTTTAGATTTCATTCCTTGTGCTCAGTCGTAGTTTTCTGATTTGGTAAGTGTCTCTTAGTGTCGCTTGTTTCCTAGTTTAGTCTGTTTCCTGTTTTATTTTGTAATTTCTTATCCGTGTTTCTCTCTGTTCTGGTGAGTATTGTTCTTGAGTTCTCTGTGTCTTTAGTGTTTCCTGATTTATTTTGTAGTTCTTGTCCTCAGTGTTTCTTGTCTTGTATTTCTCTGCCTCTGTGTTTCCCTCCACTCCTGATCGCCCTCACCTGTGTCGTTGGTCTCACCTGTGTCTGATTACCCCATGTCTGTTTAGTCTAAGAGCCGTTTGAATTCTCTAAAAGTTAAGGAAAGGGCCTTTATGAATTCTCCTAACACCTTTCCTGAACCTCGTGACGTTTCCTTCGGGGTTAAGCTGAAGAGGATCGGAGAGGAGGGACAATCCACCCTCAGTGTTCCTTCCCTCTTGTCGTCACTTCATTGTCAGCGTCGGTCTTTCTTGTAATTCCTCGTGGCTCCCAGTGTGTTTTTTTACCTTTTGTGTTTTTTTCAGTTTGGACATTTCTCACGAAGCTTGTTTTGCCTTGTTTGTTTAATAAATATTTCCATTTAGCTTCTTGGGTCCAGCTCTTTTTCATTTTCAGAAACGTGACTATCAGACTGTTGAACTCTGAACTGATCGTTAATGTTTGCTCATTATCTGTAAAATCAGTTCATAGTTTGTTAACAGTAAAATAACTATTCACTGAAGTTTAATTAATTAATAATTAACAGTTATAGATGATGTTATTATAAAGTGTTACCAACATGTCAGCCAGTCATTCTTCTGATTTACGGCTCTCAGTGATATATATATATTTATATATATGGGTATATGATGTATTTCCTGAATCTTGTGAGTTTTCCAGTTTCTGTGTTTTGTGTCCCAGATGTTTCCAGATGTGACGAGGCTGAAGGAGAACGTATGTTTCAGGGGTGTGTCATCGACTATTTGAAGAGCCACAGTTACCTCAATATGTGTCACAAAGATTCAAGACTGTCCTCTTTGAAATCAAATATTATTCAACATTGAAAAATGTCCCGACCGTGAGCCTAAACATGGATACAGGACATTTTTATAAATAGAGACCTGTCAATCACAGGTAGCCCCGCCCTGGACAGAAGTGACCATATTTGGACAAGAGGGCGGAGCTGGAGAGGAGCGAACAGTCATCTCCAGCTCTGCCCTCTTGTCCAAATATGGTCACTTCCAACCTAACTCCTCCCCCTCATTTATGATCTTATTGGCTCACACTGATGTCTGCATTCGACTGTTTCTGTCTGATCTCTGCTCAGGTGAGTTCGGCGCCATGTTGGAGGCGTCTCTGGGCAGGAACTTCTCCCACATCACCTTCGTGTTCAGAGGGTTTCCTGAGCTGCACAGGCACCGCCGGCTGCTGGCGCTGCCGTTCTGCGTGTCTTACCTGCTGGTGCTGCTGGGAAACACTCTGCTGGTGTACGTGATCCACAGCGTGGAGAGTCTGCACAGCCCCATGTACCTGCTCATCTGCACGCTCTGCGTCGTCGACATTCTCGTAGTGACCACCATCATCCCCAACATGCTGCTCAGCCTCCTCTTCGGCTGGGACCAGATCTCATTGGCCGGCTGCTTGACTCAGATGTTCTTCACTCACTTTCTGTCTTCACTGGAGTCCACGCTGCTCTTGGCGATGGCGTTGGATCGTTACGTGGCTATCTGCATGCCGCTGCGCTACGCCAAAATCATAGACACATCCATGTTTGTGAAGCTGCTGCTCTTCACTCTGGTCCGCAGCGGCTCCATCATGGCCACGCTGGTCGGTTTGGCGGGTTCTCTGCAGTTCTGTGACTCCAACACAATCCAGCACGGCTACTGCGACCACATGGCGCTGGTCAGCCTGGCGTGTGATAGCACAGAGAAAAACAGCGCAGTGGGCCTTGCTGTGATCATCTGCTTTGTGGGCCTGGACATCCTGCTCATCTTCCTCTCATACATGAAGATCCTGAGTGTCGTCCTGCGGGCGGCAGCCGCTGGCGAGGACCGCTGGAAGGCGTTTCACACCTGTGGCACTCACCTGATCGTCATGATGTGTTTCTACCTGGTAGGAAGTGTCACATTCCTCTCTCACAACCTGAACATTCCCATATCGACAGACGTCAACACCTTCATGGGGCTCATGTACATCCTGTTTCCTGCGACCGTCAACCCCGTCATCTACGGCGTCCGGACCAAAGAAATACGAAACGGGTTTTTGAGGATTTTCAAACTCAGAGCAAAGAAACTGATGACGGTGAAGGTTTCTCCTGCAGTGAAAACATGAGGCTTTTCTTCTCCTTCTGTTTATCTTCTGTTTATGTAGATTATCTTAAAGATGAACAGTATAAAAAAAACTGTCCAAACAAACGATGCAAAGTTTGACTCTCCAGCTGTTCTTGGTGTTCTTGATGAAAGGTGATGGCATGAATGTGTTTCCTCCGGGGAGGACTCAGATGGAGCTCGTTCACATTAAATGTATTTCCTCAGAAGGTCTCAGGTAGATTCATGACTCTGGTCCTAAACTGTAGACCTGTCTTCTTCGGGTTCACAGGTGTTGAACAAACAGGTGGGTGTCAGTTTTCTCAGAGTGAGACTTGTCTGCACACGGGACTATGGTTTCCACGTTAAAGCTCAAAGACTTCTTGATCAGTTTGTGATGAGAGTAAGAACAGGCGTGTTGAAAGGCTTAAAGGAAGAGTGTGCGACTTTTTGATCCAGTAGATGTCGCCCTTGAGCTCCAGCATGAAACCAAAACAAACTGCTGTTTGGCCACGCCTCCTCCATACTGAAGCCTCCGCTCTCCTCCAACCCCCCTCCACACGTGGTCACGAGAAGACGTCAGGCGAACACACTTGTCCTCAGCTCGAGCTGCAATCACCTGTGTCCTGCATTGTTGTGTTAGCATGCTAATGTTAGCGCTCTTTAGTTAGCTTGAAGCTTCACATTGCATGTAAACTAACACAGAATGAGCGTGATCTAAAAACTCTTACGTAACATCCAAATAATCAGTGAGTATGTTCTTCTTCTTCTCTCTAGTCTTTGACTAAAACAGCTTTTATACACAAGGGGAGGAGCCGGCCGTCCCGTCCATGTAAACACGGCTCTGACAACAACACAGCCAGCGGGACTCGAGCTTCTCACTCATTGTAGACAGTCATGACTCAGAGACACGTTTACACAGGAGAGACTGGATTTCTGATATATTTATGTGTCACATGTCGCACATCCTTACTTTAAAACGTGACCTCCTAGTGGTGAAAATGAAGAATTACACATGTCCTGTTTTCATTTGATAGTCATACTGTAGCAGAGCATCCTATCTTCAGTGTAACATCGAACATTTGTATGTTTGTATGTGTATATATCAGCATTGTTACGTGGTGTTTGACTAGAAACTAATGGACTACCTTTGTGTGTTTGTAATGTTTTGATCTACCTGATACCGAGCAGGGATCAGATACACCTCTGGAGTGAGCCACATGTGGAGGGACTGATCATGCATGCTTCACTTGCACTGTGTCTGTTCAGCCTTACCTCAGCCTTTGTTCTCTGTGTGCGAGTCGTTCCTCGCTGCACCCTTAAATGGACGGATGGCATGTCCTCGCCAGCTGCAAGCCTCAGCAGGTTTTTCCTTCCTGGCAGGTAAACGCTCCTTAAATGCCCATATAAGGACATGAGACTGCAGGGTCATGCAGGGCGATGCAGGGCAAGCCCAAATGAAAACAATCAAGCTCCAAATGTGCGAAGCGTAGCTCTGTAGAGCTGCAAACATGCAGATTTATTGTTTTACATACGTTGGTGTATTATATAAACTGCAAACACACGTTGGATCATATCGTAGAGCGCTGTCACAAGAACAGGACGCACACTGCACAAAGTGAAATAAATATCACCTTCATTCAGAATCGATTCGACATAACAGAGTATTTAAAGATGGAGTCAGTATCTTCTTCCTTCAAAATAAAATACAGACGTATCCTAAAGTAAAGCTGCTCCATCGTCCCTTCTGGACCTCCGTACATGTGAACAAGTGGACGGCATATTTTAAAACTATTTAATATATATTTGTAATTGCTCTGTTACTTTGAATTTAATTTAAATTCTTGCTTTTTTGGCTTTATTTCCTTTTGCTGATTGTTTTGCACTAAACACCACGTCAGATTCCTCGTACGTGTAAACGTCTGACATGAATCATGTTTCTGTGTCAGGCCTCTGCAGCGTCACTCAGCACCTGATGAGTAAAACCAGAGACATGCAGTTCACAGACAATCCACCAGGGGGCAGAAAGCTGCTGGACTGGATTAGAGGAGGTTTGAGTTCAAGAAAAACATTCAGATAGTTTCTGAAACTTCAACAGAGATATTTACTGGATTCAAATCATTCATTTATATTTTACAGTAGATCATGTTTGATAAATGAGATATTACAGGTTGTGATTTATCTTTGTTATTTTGCACTTCATCACATGAAGAGACGTTTTCTCTTTTGAATATTAAAGTGAAACTTTAATGAACACGACGGCCTCGTGTGAGTGCGCCCTTAACGCCATAATTAGATATATTTAGAGTGAACGTCGTGTTAAAGGTGATATTGTGTTTTTATATGAAGTTTTTGGGTCACGTGCTAATCATTATTTTCTTCTTAATAAAAAGTGATCAATGTAGAAATGAATAACACGATAACGTTTTATTTTTGCTTCATGTTCAGACGGTCGATAAGTTTTGAAACAAGCAGCCGATAAAGTTTCTCAGAGGGAGAATCAAAAGTTTGAAATGTTGTGTGTGGTTTTTATTTTTTAAATATTTCTAAACTATATTAAAAACGCTGATGTATCAAATGTGATACAAAACAAAACATCCATTTTCTTCCTCTCATCCGAGGTCGGGTCACGGTGGTTTCAGCAGGCTAAGAAAGTCAACCCAGACGTCCGTCTCCCCAGCAACGTTTACCAGCTCTTCCTCCTCGGGGCGTTCCCAAGCCAGACGGGATATATGATCCCTCCAGTGAACTCTGGGTCCAAAGGGAGGCGACCAGACGGATCCTAATAAGATGTCTGAACCACCTCAACTGGCTCCTTTAGATGAGGAGTAGCGACTCTACTCCGAGCTCCTCCCCCTCTCTCTAAGGCTGAGTCCAGACACCCTCCATAGGAAACTCATTTCAGCCGCTTGTATCTGCGACCTTATTCTTTCTGTCACTACCTAAAGCTCATGACCACAGGTGAGTGATGGAGCGATTCACGACGACAGTCCGACACAGCGTTCGCAATACTGCGAGATCCATTTTACCCTCACTCGTGACCAAGACCCCGAGATACTTGAACTCCTTCGCTTAAGTCAGAGACTCACTCCCCACCGTAATGTGTTATTCAATTCTTTATTTCTTATCGTTCACTTTTATTCACAGACCCAACACCATGTTATGTCGAACTGTAACGACTGGCTAACCCGGGGTTTTGGTTTCCAGGGCGCCTCAGGACTGTGCCCGACACAGACGGAGCTCAACGGAACAGTAACAAAAAGGAAACCACCGACCTTCCGGTTGAGAGACGACCGACTCTACCACTGAGCCACAGCCGCTCCAAATCAGCTTATTGTCATTAAATGTCAGTCTGTTTGTTTTGGGGTCGTGGAGCTGAAGTAAGAAAGCTGAACTAAACTGTAAACTCAAACAGAAACAGCCGTGACGTCCTGACCTCTTGTCACCATGTTCCTTATTCATAAAGTTATGAAACCTTTGATGTAACACTCGTAACATTTACAGATTTTAGTGTCATGAAGCCAAAAACAGCTGGAAACAACATCGCAGTATGTAAAAACATCTCCGACGTCTGTTTGTCCTGCAGAGAAAACTGTCGACTCGTCGTCACACTCATGATAACAATATCTCAAATATTAGAAAACGTACTGACATATTTTCATCACATTTCTGTTTCAGAGACCTGATGCACTCTATGATTGTCAAACCGTGAAATGTTTTAATCGCGATTAATCGTTAAATGTCAAAAGTTATTTGTGATTAATCACATTTTTAATCGCATGTTTAAAATTCCATTATTTCACATTTAAAAATAAAAATAGATAGGCTTTTATTTTGAAATGTACTTTCTTAAGTTGAGAGTACTTTACTTCCTCTGTGCTTTTATTTTGAAATAAAGTAAGGCCCTTCCTGTAGAGTGAAGGTTAGGACAGGAAGTTAAACACAGAAACAGGAACTGAGGTCAAACAGCTCAAAGGAACGGTAACAAAGGTCAATGTGTGATGTCATCAGGTGAACGGTAACAAAGGTCAATGTGTGATGTCATCAGGTGAACGGTAACAAAGGTCAATGTGTGATGTCATAAGGTGAACGGTAACAAAGGTCAATGTGTGATGTCATCAGGTGGATATGACTTTGGACTCGTCAGCTGAGCTGTCTGAGAGTTTGTTAAAGTGAAATGAGACATTCAAAGATGCAGCAGTGTCCTTCTTTTACATCACTGAGACTACAGGGAGACACTGAGGACCACTATCTACAGGGAGACACTGAGGACCACTATCTACAGGGAGACACTGAGGACCACTATCTACAGGGAGACACTGAGGACCACTATCTACAGGGAGACACTGAGGACCACTATCTACAGGGAGACACTGAGGACCACTATCTACAGGGAGACACTGAGGACCACTATCTACAGGGAGACACTGAGGACCACTATCTACAGGGAGACACTGAGGACCACTATCTACAGGGAGACACTGAGGACCACTATCTACAGGGAGACACTGAGGACCACTATCTACAGGGAGACACTGAGGACCACTATCTACGGGGAGACACTGAGGACCACTATCTACGGGGAGACACTGAGGACCACTATCTACAGGGAGACACTGAGGACCACTATCTACAGGGAGACACTGAGGACCACTATCTACAGGGAGACACTGAGGACCACTATCTACAGGGAGACACTGAGGACCACTATCTACAGGGAGACACTGAGGACCACTATCTACAGGGAGACACTGAGGACCACTATCTACAGGGAGACACTGAGGACCACTATCTACAGGGAGACACTGAGGACCACTATCTACAGGGAGACACTGAGGACCACTATCTACAGGGAGACACCGAGGACCACTATCTACGGGGAGCCTGAAGGGACAAAATAAGATGAGGTTAAATCGCTATTTTAAAAAATGCAATAAATTCAGACCTTAATGAATCGAGATGAACTCGTTCTATCATCACACACAAACTTGAACCACAGCTCCGACACTGTTTCAGTCGCTGTTGAACTTTAAATAAAAAACAGTATTTTGTGGAATAATGTTCATTAATAACACACTTTAATAATCTCCTTATGTCTGCTCATGTTTCACAAAATAAACTGATCAAATACTCTCCAGTTATTTCAGCAACAATCCATGAAACTGTCCTCCATCACTGATTCAATGATTTCCTTCTTTCTGCACTTCCACATGGTTTCACTTCATTCCTGACCATCTTTTTGATTTAAACTGGAGCACGTTGGATTGAGAGGGATCCAGTGGTGAGATTTAATTACCACCTCCCTCTGACTTGAAAGCCTGGAGGAGAACCAGTGTTCTCAGAGGAAGGTCGGTGTTTGGTTGGTCCATTCTGGGCTGCTGTAAAAACATGGCTGACTCAAACCGACCTGCTCCGAACACTTTGAGGAACTCTTAAACAAAACCAACTCGTCCTCTGATGAAGAGGTAGGGCTTATCTTACCTATATCTTTGGAAGAGGTTGCAGAGTTATTGGAGAAAGTCCTCAAATAGAGAAGAAACTAAGGGGAGTCCTGGCCTTTGAACAGTGGCAATCCCCCTGCAGGGTTGCTGGGCGGAATTTGGGAGTTTAGTCATCCAGTTGTTATGTGTTTTATGGACTTGAAGAAGGGCCACCGTTTTGTCTCTCAGGATTCTGTGGTGGTTTGTTGGGGTCATTGCTACGAGAGATCTGGTCCTTGAATATCAAAGTGAGATCTGAGTCAGCATCCTAAGCACAAGTCAAACATGCTTCCTGTGTGGGCCTCTGTCCTTTGTCAACAAATCAGTCTTCATTATATTGTGTTTTATTTGTTGCTCATTATTTTTGATTCTGCTTTTAAACGAAGCCTCCGCGCCGGCAATCTAAGCAAGACTTCTATTTTCATTCTGGACAGTTTTCATATTTAAGTCTTTAACAGATTGATATTGAGGATGGACATTCAGGTGGATTGTTTGTACAGAAATGAAGTGAGACCATGACTGAAGGGAAGGAAATCAAGCTAAATACTGATTCGAAATGATCAGCAGGTAGAAAAACTTGTAAACTCCACTTCTCTGTAAAGGTTGATCCATCGCGATATGAACAAATATTGTATTGAAGTAAGTCATGCACACAAGGCCCGCAGTTGGTCTCAGCTGATTGGCTCTCTAACAGGATCAGGTCCTGTCGGGTTGAGAAGTCCTGCAGGTGGTTGTGCTCTGGTGTTTCTTCACGCTCTGCAGCCTCGTCTGCACACGGGCAGTTACTGAACGTCGGCGGGCGTCCATGTTGTGGCTCGAGTGCTGGACTGGTCCAGATCAACCAAAGTTGGCAGTGTTGTTGTTTGTCTGATACGACACATCAAAACTAACCGCGACTTAACCTGTCGGGTCCCTAATGGAAACATGTAGAACAAAGTGACATTAGAGGCATGCTACCAGACGCCGTTATGACGCGGCGTCCACCAGCCCAGGTCTCCGGCCGGCCATTGGTGGACTGCTCTGTCTGAAAACACGACTGAGGTCTAGGCTGCAGTACTCTAGTTTGTACACCCTGCAGAAAGCAGAGAGAGGACGAACATGAACGAGAACACAAACACGGCACCGCCCATCATTTAAAGGGTGTCCAGACTGTGGTTTGACCTTAAGGTGACCTCCGTTAGCTCAACACTACAAACAGTGGCTAAACATCAACAGCAGCGGTGCAGTGGTGACTCTCGATGTTTTTATCTGTCGTCCAGTTTGGGCGAGTCCACCGGCTCATCATCTTCATCCTTATCGTCCTTCGCTCCAATCAGCCGCTGGCGGGCGAAGTCTTCAAAGATGATGTCATCATCGCTGAGGGAAAAGAGGGAGATTAAGGAGTGAGTCAGTGTAAATTAAGTCTCTGGATTAGATTAGTCATTTTCAGGTGAAGGGGCAGCTGGATCACTTTGATGACGGGGTCAGATTTGACCTCGCTCAACATACACACCCTCATTTACTAAGAATGGATTACAGCCACTAACGTGTTGCTCTGTATAGTTTGCTTTTGTTTAATGTGTCGTACATGTACATAGTCGTCATGGTAACGGCTCCGGAGCGTCTCCACACATGTGGATGAAGTGTGGAGCCGCTGGTTATTTTAATAATAGTCATGTCAAAGTCCTAAATACAGACTTTATTTACAGAGCTTTTATTTTGAAGTCCTACAGAGGTGGAATAGTTTTCCTGATCTCTAGAAAGTCTGAGCATCACATCTCTTATAAATACTGCGGCGCAGTTACCGCCAACTCTCAGCAGATGGTCATTATTTTTCACTCTCTGTTAGCGCCGCTGTTGGTGAATTCAATGCTTCTCCAAAGCGGCCAATCTGCATAGAAAAGGAAAAAATGTTCCCCAAATGATTGAAATACATGTGAAGAGCACCAGCGCACAGAGACGCTGTTTGCTCCACAGCTCAGTTAGGGCAGCTTTTAACCCTTAACCCAGATGTCAAGCTATCCTTTGTGAATCCCACCAATAGCCTGGAAGCAAAAAACACCCTTAGACAACAAAATGAAAGATAAAGAGAAACATGTTTGAGTTTGTGGCACCTTCAGTCTTTGTTTTTCTGTCATGTTTCCAAACTGACTGTGAACATTTATTTCACCTCCGCTGTGAACAGAAAACATTTAAACTCCCGTTTCAAACAGAGACAATCTGTTCTGTTATCTGAGCGTGAAATGACGAGCAGTAAAACTGCTGCGAAGACCAGTTTCCACTTCCTGCTGCAGCATTAGGACGCATTAAAGCCGAACCTCAGGAGACGAATCATCACTGATCGGGTTTCAGCAGGAAAACCTCTCAGAGTATTGACACGGCCGTATACCAGAGCTCAGCCAATCAGATCAGAGACAGGAAGAGAGGCGGACAGACAGGCAACGAGACGGCTGCTCACTTTGTGTCAAACTCGATCAGGTTTGTGTCGACTGGAGCTTCGTCTGCAGCTGCAGAGAGAGAGAGAGAGAGAGAGAGAGAGATGTTCACAGACAGACCGGCTGCGTTTTTGTTTGTTTGGAGAAAAACATAAATTGCAATCACTACATGTGCTTAAAGTTGTTGACCTCTGTCTGTTTGACATGTGTGAGAACGTTTGTATTCATGAGGTTATATTTGGGGACACGTGCACAACAAACCACAACTTTAATCCATTAGTCTTCATACAGTCACATCCTGAATTTGAGTTTGTATGTATGTGTAGAAGAAGTGAGGCGTTCACAGCCTGCTGGGAAACATGACTGACCGTCTCTGAAGAGGGATTCCTCCAGCGGCTTCGGGTGCATTAATGTGAAAGGCAGCTCGACAGAGACGTCACTGAGAACACAGATGATCTGAAGTTTAACGGGCCATGAAGGCACCACGGCAGCTTATTTCAAAGATGTTTCTTTGTAAATCTCAGTGTGTGGTTTGTATCAGTGTGTTGACAGAATATGAATGGTTACCTGGCTGCCAGGTCTCCCAGGAGCCTGAAATCAATAAACATAAAAAGTGTCAGAGTCACATCAGCAGCATGGAGCCTCTCCTCATCTCTACTGACGAGCTCATTAACTGTCAGAGTTACAGAGCTAATAAACCAGCTGCTGAGTGATTCACTGCTGCACAGTTTTACTTAATGAAGATGGATCAGACTCAGTATTCTCATATCAACATTATCTCTTCATATCTGCAAACTATCTGCAGCGCTGACAGCACGAACACAAACTACAGATTCACTCTGAAACTGAACTTTGAAGTCAAATCTTCCTGCAGGAGAGTAACAGAGGACAGCTGCAAGTAATGGCACTGACTCCTGAATAGTACACATATATACAGCATAGTGTAGAAAGAAGATGTATGTAAATTCACTCAGATTGGTGTAAGTGTAGAGTAGGGACAGCGTAGGGAGGAGTACTGAGCGGTGTATGGAGGTACATGGGGAGCAGCGTAGGGAGGAGTACGGAGCGGTGTATGGAGGGACATGGGGAGCAGCGTAGGGAGGAGTACGGAGCGGTGTATGGAGGGACATGGGGAGCAGCGTAGGGAGGAGTATGGAGTGGTGTATGGAGGGACATGGGGAGCAGCGTAGGGAGGAGTACGGAGCGGTGTATGGAGGGACATGGGGAGCAGCGTAGGGAGGAGTACGGAGCGGTGTATGGAGGGACATGGGGAGCAGCGTAGGGAGGAGTACGGAGCGGTGTTTGGAGCGGCATATGAACAGCGTTAACGTCTTAAGATTAATCGTTAACAAAGTACAAACTGATGAACTGTGCCCACCTCTGGTTAACCTCTGGGAGTAACGTGCAGAGGGCTGTAGAGCGTGCATAAGAGAGGCGTGAGTACAGGAGTGCAGGGTTTCTCAGTTTTGGACAAAGTGTTGTTTTGTTTGAGGAGTGGCATATGGAGTGTTGCATGTGATATCAACTATTTAAAGCGACAGCCCACACAGAAACATGACAAATAACATGGCAGTACTGCGGTCAGTGTAAAAAGATGGCATGTCTTTAGTTTGCTTAGAGGTGAAATGAAACGACTCAAGACAACCGACGACAGAAACACGTTACAGAAAGTCATGATCATATGTTGAGTGAAACACAAAGTGCACTGACCCGCCTCGGGACACGACCAGCTTCACTTTGACTTTGTATGACACGATGATACCTAAAATCTCCTTATTGGCTCCTTCTCTCAACCTGCAGAGACAGAGAACAGCAGCCAATCACAGCACAGCTCTGAAGTCACCAAGATGTTGTTGGAGTCAAACTGAGCTCCCACCCCACCCACCCCCCGCCCAGTTTTCTCTACAAACAGATCAGAAACGGTCTGATTCTTTTGAACGGCTCTTTGTAAGAACAAGTGAAATCATCCCCCCCCAGAGTGTGACAAAAGCGTTCCCCGCTCTCCTGCAGACTTGGGAGGGATGATGATGCTGCTGGACTCACAGAGTGCTGGAGGCCAGGTTTGTGTCCTCGTGCTTCAGTTTCCCATCCAGCGCGAGGCCGCGTTTCTCTCGGTTGTTTGACAGAAACGGAGTCAGAGTGAAAACTTTGCAGAAAGTTGAACTGGGAGCAACAACGTCACTGCAACAGAAACACCAAGATTTACAAGATGTTCATTTCCTCAGTGTGAGGATTCTCATGTGTAAGAATAAAACAAAGCAACAGAAACTCACTCCGCGTCCTCGGTGGCCACGGGACATTTATACTGAGCCGTGTTGAACAGGCAGATGTCTGCGTACTGTCGCACTGTGGAAACACAGATCACTGATCAATACCACAGCTGATACTGTGAAAGTGAGCGAGAGAGAGAGAGAGAGAGAGAGAGAGAGAGAGAGAGAGAGAGAGAGAGAGAGAGAGAGAGAGAGAGAGGACAGGTGCTCCGACCTACCCGAGATCTTCATCTTCTTCACCGTCTTGTTTGTGTTGTTGGTGACGTGAACGTTCACACTGATTGGCTCTCCGTGGTAATAGATCTGAAAGATGAAAGACTCACAGAGCTCAGAGTGTGAAGTCAACATCCTGCACAAATCAGCGGTACGTCACCGGAGTCTTAACGTCTACCCTCAGAGTGAAAAACACTTTTATGTCTCAGCTTCAGGAACCTCACAGATTTAGAATTTCACACAGAGATTGTTAAGAAACCAAACATTAGTGTTCAAATGCACCACTTAAAAAAAGCAACCAGTAACTATTTCACTGATTCAGCTCCTCGCATGTTTTAGATTTGCTTCTTCTCTTTGAATGAGAAACAACAAAATGTTTGTCTCTAAAACAACCTGAAAACAAAATGTGAGGAGTCGTCTGTCTTTCTCTCCAGTCAGTACTTGTTGTTTCGTTTGGTCTCAGGTGTCACCTCTTTGTCCAGAGAGGCCTCCAGGTGCAGAGGTTTGTCCGACATCAGGAACTGTCTGGTGGTCTCTGCGGTGGGCTGAGGACCGGCTTTCTCCGGAGCGTACTGCACCTTCCTGATCACCAGACGCACAGAGTTCCTGCAAACACAACACAACACCACGCTGATGCAGAGATGTGGTTTGTGCGCTGATGTCGAGGCTGGTGGGATGGACTACGCCCTGTCAGAATGCAGCTCACTCTCGTTTACCTTTTGTGGATCTTTTCTTCAACGTTTTCTGCACAGAAAGCTTTCACTTCAAAGTCCACTCCACAGGCCTGACGACACACAACAGGACAACATTCATGCTTTTTAATACTTTAAAATGAAGTCCAGTATTTTTAACCATTTTCTTCACAATGAAAGGCTTACTGTGCGACAAATGATCTATTCCAGATTCCCCCCTCCCCTCCCGTCCGGTTTAATCAGCAGTGACAGCAGCAGACGAGTGCTGACCTCCGATCTTGAATGAGGCCGATGTGGAAGTGCAAAATCCTGCAGTTCCTAAAGTGTCCACTAGAGGCTGGCTGCAGAAGCACAGGAAGTCACATACACAACCATTCAAAAAAGCCTGTTTATGTGACTTCCTGTGCTTCTGCAGCCAGCCTCTAGTGGACACTTTAGGAACTGCAGGGTTTTGCACTTCAGCATCAGCTTCATTTTCCAACACTGGAGGTCGCCGCTTGGTTATAGCTTGTTCCACATCTCGTGAAGCATTTCCCAAACATTTTTGCACCTATAAGTCATAATGACCTCAACGTTTGCAAAACATATGATGTAATGAAATTTGTCAAATTGAGATGAAAGTGAATAAGTAGAAACGTTGATGAATGGTGAGAGAGAGCTTCTAAAGTGTCTTACCTTCCCGGTGTCCTCGGGGCCCGGCTGCAGGGTGACGGAGCACGGCAGGTTCACAGGAATCTGACAACACAAAATGTCATTTTAACTTCTAAAGTCCAAACGGTTCCAGAATAACCTGGACTAAAAAGCTCCTTTGTTTATCACTCACTACGTTTACACGCACAGTCAAGTGGAGCTACAGCTACAGCTGCTGTCCTCGTCCCAGTTTACAAGCACAGAGGGAGAATCCTTTAATTGACTGATGTATGTCTGCCTCCTGTACAGTAGGTGGCGATGATCCACCTTTCAGCTACGTACTGTTGGACCTTCCTCCTGTTGACCTCTAACCTCACAAACCAAACAGCTGACAATCTCCATTTGTTTCCATCAATGTCCTTCAACACTCCTTGGACCCCCGAGCACATTATCTATAAGTGTTAGTCAGACTTTGAGAAAAAAACATTTTGTTCGATTTCAGTTTGACTAACGTGAACATGGTTTTAAAGGAAGAATGTGTGACACATAAATATATCAGAGATCCAGTCTCTCCTGTGTAAATGTGTCTCTGAGTCCTGACTGTCTACAATGAGTGAGAAGCTCGAGTCCCGCTGGCTGTGTTGTTGTGTATAAAAGCTGTTTTAGTCAAGAACTAGAGCATTAGCCTGCTAACACAAAAGTGCAGCTCGAGCAAAGGACAATCTTGTCCACAGCTTGCGCTTGATGGGACTTAGGGGGAGTTGGAGGTGTGTCTCTGTAAGGAGGGCGGAGGCTTCAGTATGGAGGAGGTGTGGCCTAAGGGTGACATCTACTGGATTAAGGAGTCACACATTCTTCCTTTAAAAAGTCCAGTTTGAGTCGCAGGTTGGGGGTTTGATCCCCAGCTCCTCCAGCTCCTCAAGTCTGATGAGCCAAGACACTGAACCCAAAGTTGCTTTCGGCAGTGCGTGAATGTGTATGAATGAATACTTCTGACGGACTCTTTACTCAGCAGCCTCTACCATCAGTGTGTGAATGTGTATGAATGGATGAGTTAATACTGATGGTCTCTTTACTCAGCAGTCTCTACCATCAGTGAGTGAATGTGTATGAATGGATGAGTTAATACTGATGGACTCTTTACTCAGCAGCCTCTACCATCAGTGTGTGAATGTGTATGAATGGATGAGTTAATACTGATGGACTCTTTACTCAGCAGCCTCTACCATCAGTGTGTGAATGTGTATGAATGGATGAGTTAATACTGATGGACTCTTTACTCAGCAGCCTCTACCATCAGTGAGTGAATGTGTATGAATGGATGAGTTAATACTGATGGACTCTTTACTCAGCAGCCTCTACCATCAGTGTGTGAATGTGTATGAATGGATGAGTTAATACTGATGGTCTCTTTACTCAGCAGTCTCTACCATCAGTGTGTGAATGTGTATGAATGGATGAGTTAATACTGATGGACTCTTTACTCAGCAGCCTCTACCATCAGTGAGTGAATGTGTATGAATGGATGAGTTAATACTGATGGACTCTTTACTCAGCAGCCTCTACCATCAGTGAGTGAATGTGTATGAATGGATGAGTTAATACTGATGGTCTCTTTACTCAGCAGCCTCTACCATCAGTGAGTGAATGTGTATGAATGGATGAGTTAATACTGATGGTCTCTTTACTCAGCAGCCTCTACCATCAGTGAGTGAATGTGTATGAATGGATGAGTTAATACTGATGGACTCTTTACTCAGCAGCCTCTACCATCAGTGTGTGAATGTGTATGAATGGATGAGTTAATACTGATGGACTCTTTACTCAGCAGCCTCTACCATCAGTGAGTGAATGTGTATGAATGGATGAGTTAATACTGATGGTCTCTTTACTCAGCAGCCTCTACCATCAGTGAGTGAATGTGTATGAATGGATGAGTTAATACTGATGGTCTCTTTACTCAGCAGCCTCTACCATCAGAGTGTGAATGTGTATGAATGGATAAGTTAATACTGATGGTCTCTTTACTCAGCAGCCTCTACCATCAGTGTGTGAATGTGTATGAATGGATGAGTTAATACTGATGGACTCTTTACTCAGCAGCCTCTACCATCAGTGTGTGAATGTGTATGAATGGATGAGTTAATACTGATGGACTCTTTACTCAGCAGCCTCTACCATCAGTGAGTGAATGTGTATGAATGGATGAGTTAATACTGATGGACTCTTTACTCAGCAGCCTCTACCATCAGTGAGTGAATGTGTATGAATGGATGAGTTAATACTGATGGACTCTTTACTCAGCAGTCTCTACCATCAGTGAGTGAATGTGTATGAATGGATGAGTTAATACTGATGGACTCTTTACTCAGCAGTCTCTACCATCAGTGAGTGAATGTGTATGAATGGATGAGTTAATACTGATGGACTCTTTACTCAGCAGCCTCTACCATCAGTGTGTGAATGTGTATGAATGGATGAGTTAATACTGATGGACTCTTTACTCAGCAGCCTCTACCATCAGTGAGTGAATGTGTATGAATGGATGAGTTAATACTGATGGACTCTTTACTCAGCAGCCTCTACCATCAGTGTGTGAATGTGTATGAATGGATGAGTTAATACTGATGGTCTCTTTACTCAGCAGTCTCTACCATCAGTGTGTGAATGTGTATGAATGGATGAGTTAATACTGATGGACTCTTTACTCAGCAGCCTCTACCATCAGTGAGTGAATGTGTATGAATGGATGAGTTAATACTGATGGACTCTTTACTCAGCAGCCTCTACCATCAGTGAGTGAATGTGTATGAATGGATGAGTTAATACTGATGGTCTCTTTACTCAGCAGCCTCTACCATCAGTGTGTGAATGTGTATGAATGGATGAGTTAATACTGATGGTCTCTTTACTCAGCAGCCTCTACCATCAGGGTGTGAATGTGTATGAATGGATGAGTTAATACTGATGGTCTCTTTACTCAGCAGCCGTATGAATGGATGAGTTAATACTGATGGACTCTTTACTCAGCAGCCTCTACCATCAGTGTGTGAATGTGTATGAATGGATGAGTTAATACTGATGGACTCTTTACTCAGCAGCCTCTACCATCAGTGAGTGAATGTGTATGAATGGATGAGTTAATACTGATGGTCTCTTTACTCAGCAGCCTCTACCATCAGTGAGTGAATGTGTATGAATGGATGAGTTAATACTGATGGTCTCTTTACTCAGCAGCCTCTACCATCAGAGTGTGAATGTGTATGAATGGATGAGTTAATACTGATGGTCTCTTTACTCAGCAGCCTCTACCATCAGTGTGTGAATGTGTATGAATGGATGAGTTAATACTGATGGACTCTTTACTCAGCAGCCTCTACCATCAGTGTGTGAATGTGTATGAATGGATGAGTTAATACTGATGGACTCTTTACTCAGCAGTCTCTACCATCAGTGAGTGAATGTGTATGAATGGATGAGTTAATACTGATGGACTCTTTACTCAGCAGCCTCTACCATCAGAGTGTGAATGTGTATGAATGGATGAGTTAATACTGATGGTCTCTTTACTCAGCAGCCTCTACCATCAGTGTGTGAATGTGTATGAATGGATGAGTTCATACTGATGGTCTCTTTACTCAGCAGCCTCTACCATCAGTGTGTGAATGTGTATGAATGGATGAGTTAATACTGATGGACTCTTTACTCAGCAGTCTCTACCATCAGTGAGTGAATGTGTATGAATGGATGAGTTAATACTGATGGACTCTTTACTCAGCAGTCTCTACCATCAGTGAGTGAATGTGTATGAATGGATGAGTTAATGCTGATGGACTCTTTACTCAGCAGTCTCTACCATCAGTGTGTGAATGTGGAGGTGTGACCTGCGGTGTAAAAGAGCTTTGAGTCGTCAGAAGACGAGAAAAGAACTTTACAAGCTCAAGTCCATTTAGTTTTAACCCAGGAACTACCTTAAGACCCTGAATCCTGGAAGGAAGGAAGTGCAGGAAGCTGGTCCTGATGAAAACTACAACAACCATCTACAGACAAACTGATCAGACAACAGTGATCGAAGGAGACCGGAAGACTTCCCTCAACACGAGAACCATCTATCATCACCAAACAACAACATCATTAATTCATGACGCTGAGATACTGAATGTCAGACCTCATCATCATAATAAATATAAACTTTATGACATGTCTCTATAATAATCAATCAAAGGGTTCAGGAAACAAATACAACCTCTACCTTTGTCTTCATGTAATGTAATATTTTAACGTGGCTTTAGTGTGGACTTACTAACCTCGACACGATGGCCTCAACAACACGTGTTGGACTCCTGCTCTATAAAACCCGGTCAGTGTACGACCACATTACTGCACACCAGGCACTTTTTTATTTCACTTTGAACATTTTCTGAGCATTTCAAACTATTTCACTCCGGTTTATTTCTGCTGCGTCGTCTTCTCAGGCCGAGCTTCTTGAAAGTCCAGGTAAGATCTTTTCTAAAAAACACTCCACCTATTAAAATATCAACCTAGTCCTAATCTTTAACTTGAAACTGAGCATTTCATTAGCCCTGTTGTTTCAATATTTACGCCGCTGTGATATCTTCGCCTTTAATCTGAATGTAGTGGAGGCGGAGTGGGGGGATGAAGTGAACCCCCCCAGTCTTCAGAGGTAGTAACAGAGGCGTTACAGAGGAGAGACGGGATCAGCTGAGCCAGCGGGGGAGAACAGCGCTGTGTGTGTGTGCATGTCTGACTGTGTGTATGTGGAGCTCCCGCTGTGCCGTGCTTCCACAACGCCGAATCCCAATGTGACCTCACAGACTGGGACACCGATATTACACCATCGTGGAATCAATTTGCGTGTACAAAGACATGACAACGACTGAGCCTAGTTACTTTTGCAGAAAAAGCAGTACGAGAAGGTCTCCTGATGAATGTCATTAAGAGGACCTGCTGCCTTGCAGGATGAATTCAGGGCAACAGATCCCCTAACAAAGGTTTATCATGTTGTGTAGCTCTAACAGAATGCATTGATAATAAATGAAAAGAGAAAACACACTATGGACAATATTTGGAATAACCACACATCACTGCAGGCTCTGTACCTCAAAGGTGAACGGATGGGCGTGTTCTCCCAGTTTCTTGATGAGCCGTTCTTGAAGGCGTGTCAGACTCTTCTTCTCTTCGGGCAACGGAGGAAACGCCTGAATGTTAGCCACAAACAGGTCTTTACGAAACGTCAATCCCAGGACGTCCAAATCCTCACGGCCATAACGGAACGCACAGGTCAGAGTTACGAACACTGACGGTTAGAAAAAACACAAAAACACATTCTGATATATGAACTAACATGTAGAACATTTTAGTCTGCTTGTATTTTAAGTCAATTCGATTAATTAAATGACAAATGTTTTGTTAAGCATTTAAACATTTTTATCAAAAATCGGAGGCTCAAGGATGCTTCCCTGAGGAACTCCACCACTCCATTAAAAAGGGAGAACTAGAGGGGGATGAGAGAGTGTCATCCCCCTCTAGTTCTCAGAACATTTCCCCCAACAGTCTCTTTTCAGCTGCTCTATCTAATAAAGGCAAAAAGAAAAGAATACTTAAAAACAAAACAAGCAACCAGATCAAACCGGGGCGTCCTGATATTTAAACGAATTAAAATAAATAACAAAAATGTTTTTAATAGTAAATCAATAAAAGGGCAGCAGTTTAGCTGCACCTCTGATTGTTGAGCTGCAGAGTTAGAGCGATCTCACTGTCATCACCGGGACGATGTTACCTAACAGACGTATATTAATGTAGAAAAGGACTGGACCTAGTTCAGAGCCTCGAGGAACATTGCAAGCCTAGCATGAAGAAGACTGTGGACCTTAGCTTCCATCAAGGTCACATCGGTTAGTCTTAGCAGCATGTTATTAGAAATCAGAAATGTGGTCATGTAGGGTATTAATATGTGGATTTTGGTTTGGGGTGGAGGATGGGTGGTTAAATATTTGCCACTTGAGTAATCTGTGATTTTGGCTTTCTCAGAGTGAGTATGGAGTGCTGCATTTTTTTTAAAGAAGCCAGAAATTGTGAAAAGTGTTTCAGGTTTCTCACCTTTCCTCTCCTTCAGGTACTCCGGGTCGATCAAGACAACGCCATCTGCAGGGAGAAAAGTCGACAAACAGCCAGAGGACGGCTGGTTTCACTCTGGTACCAGTTTTCCTCCGAGAACTAACCAAACTAAAGAGAGCTACTACTTCCATTTAACATGTAATATCAGTAAACAGTGATCTCACCGACAGGCTCCACCAGGTCCACGTGGTCCACAAAGTCTCTCTTCCCCAGGTAGACGGTGAGCTGAGGTAGGAGCACAAGTCACAGATCAGCCAATGACATTATCTTTTCTTTGTGGTGTCTGTATTCAATTCATTAAGCCCACATCCTTTCCGATGTTTAGATCATTTCTTTTGTCCTGTTGCATACTATAAGGCATGGGAGGGGTGGGAGGTCACGGGTAACGCTGTGTCTGCGCCCTCTGCTGGTGCCGTCATAATGCTGATTGCATGTTGTTTGTATCCGGCCTGTGCTGGTGCGATGCCAGTTGAATGGAGGGGAAAAGCTCCTGCAGCAACATGTCTGATGTGTCCTTGGGCAAGACACTTAACCCTACATTGCTCCCGCTTCTTCGCTGGCAGTGTATAAATGTGTGTGACTAGATGAGTTGAGTTGTGTCTGTGACGGGTGTAAACCTGTGTACACATGAACATGTAGAACATAAAGAAGACGAGACTCACCTTTCCATTGGGACTGGCCTTCTTAAACACTCTGAAAACAAACAGAGAGAAACAGGCTCAGGTGGATGTGAGGAGCTGTTTTTTTTGTCTCGTTAAGCTGATTCATTGATATTCTAACAAGTTTAATTCATCACATGGATGTAACGCTGGAGGGGACAGGAGCTAAAGGCTGAGCTGTGGAGGTATGGACAGATTATCATGAGCACAGGCCCTGGACACAAACTCACATTTGACCCCGACCTACACGCGCTGATATTACACACACACTGTGCCCTCGCCAAGCATACAGAGTTTGTCTGCAGAATAACAGAGGCCAACCCACAACCACACAGCACCTTTTCCTATTCATCGTTTAATAACCCGATCTGGGTTCTTCTTCGTGATAGAACATTAACTTCCTGTTGAGCATTACAGTCCTCGCACAATCTTAACGGATAAAACAGTCGACAAAATGTGGAATTCCCTGATGTCACGACTCTTATGAGCACTCTCTCAAAGTTAGTGTTCCTTCCTTTTGTAAAATAGTTTGTACTTCCAGTTTAAAGAAGAAACAGCTGTTCACTCGCTCGTTCTCTCGTTGACCGTCCCTTCACTGAGAAACCACGAAACGCAATTCAGTCCAATATTTTAATAGCAAAAATACTTTACATATAAAATATATATAATAAATCTTAAGGCCAAGACTCCCATTGGCCAGAGCCCTGGACACTCTCCCACTCTGCCCATGCAGTGATCCGCCAAAGCGAGGATGGGGAGGAGTTTGGTAACCTGTCTTTTAGATGATGTGACGTCCAGCTGGGCCGGTGTGAAGGTAAAACCTGTGACCTTCTGAAAATGAATATTGTAAACATACCCGATGGAAAAGTGGTGGAGTAATGACTTCCTAAAAAGAGAGTGAAGTCAAACTCCCTCTGGGAAACTTCGCCCTCGTGTTTCTACCTCGTGGCTCCAGTTTCTGTTGGTCTGTGTTTTTTAAATCTCTGCAGTGGACTCAGACTTCTTTACAGCTCAGAGTTTCTGTGATCGTTAAAAGAGTGTCTTTAAACCAATGAATGATGTGACGGTTGCTACGCCCACTTCTTATCGACAGGCTCAACATCAGAACAGTCATCCTCATCATCCTCTTCATCATCATCAGCAGCAGCTTCCTGTCTCTCTGAGCTTCTCTCTAATGCTCTCTGGCAATATTACCCCTCCACCCACACCGTGTTAATGTTGTCATAAATTAGCCGCTGCGGCTCCATTAGCTTTCAGCTTCCTCCTGAATGGACCTTCATCAATCAGCAGCATCAGGACGCCGTATTACCAGAAACCGCCGGGACTCCTGGGAGCTCGCTCAGCAGGCAATTAGCTGCTCGCCATCATCTCCGAGCGATTAGTCCAATTAAACATGAACGCTGGGAGATCTCAGATCCCGAGTCAAAGTTAGAGAACATCAAATGATGAAGACGACGTGGTCAAACCAGAGTTTATGTTCTGTCGTGTTTTTACTGATCAGACGTGTTTCATTTTGTCCCTCAGTTGTAGCTGAACAACATTTCAATGATTTGATTTATTTTTTAATTCACTTCAATAAGAACCTGATCAGGAAAGACGGCAGATTATTCACAACATGTCTCTTTACTGAACACATGAAGAACACTGAAGGCTGGTTCTCACAGCGTCAGCATGTCAGAGCGACGCCCATATTTCAAAGATCCTTTAACAGTCATCCAGGCTCAATCAGCTTCTGTTATTTTGGAGAGATACGTTTTTTGTAAAGAAGGTCTCCCAGTTTTTCCCTCTGCCCTGTTTTCAGGTCGAGAATAACGGAGGCTGTGTCGGACATTACGGACAAAAGTTTTGGGTGCTAATTAATCAGCTGGCTCATGTCCTGACCCGCTCTGCAGCACTCAGACACATTTCCCATGTTGTTGTGGTGCTCACAGTCTGTGTACATGAAGGCAAGTCGGCTGCTGGGTGTCACGCTGCACCTCCATGATTCCATCAGACATGTTCATGCAGCGCTCCAAACACCGAGCTGGACGGTAACTCAAACTGTCACAGGTCAAACTCATCCTCAGTGAACACATTTCACCACCTTGAAAATGAATGAAGATTATTGTCATATCCTAAAGAAGTACGGTCTGTTCAGCTGAAAAAAATAAAACCAAAACAAAGATGTCTGCCTTGTTTATCAAAACCACTACAGGTGCAGCTAGGGGGCGCTGCACGGTCCCACTCAGGAAAACCACCTTTAGTCAGGGTGTCATTCAACATCACAATCATTCTTTTAAATAGAATGTAAACCATCAATGTCAACACTGATGCTGTTCCCATGGTAACGGTAACTGTGTCATGTCCGACGTTGGATCTTATTTGTTCTCGTATAGTTAAACTAATGAACGTATGTTAGTAGCTGTTATTTATGGATGTTAGCCTTTCAGCTAACCTCTGACCTTCTCAACAGTTCATTCATCCAGACGATCACGTGTTTAGTGGTGAAGATTAGCTGACCTTGGTGCGTTGTTTTATTATATATATTAATACAGACTGTCTACATGTATTCTGCATCCTGTATGAGAGGACAGTGAAGACCCTGAACGCATCGCGATGAGAGCACTCAGAAACATTAGTCCAACAACACCGAGAGGAAGAGGAAGAACATGTAAACATGATTAAAGATTCATTCAGAGGACGCACACACACACACACACACACAGACACACTCACACACACATACACACACACACACACAGACACACACACACACACACAGACACACACACACACACACACACACACACACACACACACACACTCATACATACACACACACACACACACACACACACACACACACACACACACACATACTCACACACACACACACACACACACATCTCTGGGAAGTTTGAGCGTCACATCTCTTATAAATACTGCGGCGCAGTTTCCACCAACTCTCACCAGATGACCATTTTTCACTCGAACTGTGCGTGGCTGTTAGTGGCGCCAGGGTTTTTGAACGATGTGGTTTTTGCAATGAGGTTGTTTTGCACAGGAAGGGGACACTGTGTGAGCGTTTTGAGAACGAGACTTGCACAGGTTTAGCAGACGCAATAAGTCCACAGTCTTTTTGTTTATCAGGTGCTTAGGGATTCGTCTATTTAGAAAACGTGTGTTGATGGACGAGGACACAAAGGACACGCTGAAGAGTCTGCACTGAACATGATTCTGTGTCAGGAACAAGACTAACATTAACTTTGAAAACTTAAAAGTGAAGGAACAGATTTTTTTTTTATTCCAGAAATGAACACATGCAGGCAGAGTGCTAACGGAAAGATGAGCTCACGTGACTTTATCTCAGAGGTAACCTTAAAGGTGGAGTCAGTAGAAATGTTTGTAAACATTCAAACGTGGCCCCCTCCTCCTGGGCTCATCGCCCCCAGAAGCTCTCACTCACTGCAGGACGTAGTGTGTACGTTTACTGCTTGTAGCTACACTGCAAGCTAACGCACGCTAGCACAAGCTAACCCCCGGTGTTTGTCACCTGCCTGTCCAACAGGAAGCAGACCAACTCCACGTCCACGGGTAAAAGACAACACAATGTTCACCCTCGTTTTAGAACGAGCTTTATCCGCTTGGTGTTTCTCCTCACTGTGATTATATTTTCTCTTCTTTGATGCTACGTCCACGTCCGTCATATTCGTCAGTTTGAATGGCGTCCAATCGTTAAATTGTATCCACTCCTAAACTCTGTCACACCAGCTCCGCCCAGAAACGTCCAGAGTCAACCAGAACAAACCAGAACAGTAAAATCCAGGCAGAGGACAGGGTCTCTGCAGACACAGTCACCAGCACACATGTACGGAGGCCCAGAAGGGACGATGGAGCAGCTTTACTTTAGGAGAAGTCTGTATTTTATTTTGTAGGAAGAAGATACTGACTCCATCTTTAATGATACTTTGAGTCGGCCATCTTTAATGTCTCTGTCTGAATGTTAGTTCAGGATGAATGTCGTCAGTCAAATGAATAATCTTCAAATCATAAAGGAGAACAGGTGGAACGATACTCTCTAAAGCCAGGCTCACACTGCAGGATCATCGGCCGATTCGAGGTCCGATTCCCGTCAATCAAAGACAATCAAAGACACGTCCATCGAGCACGATAATCTTAGTAAATCCTGTAGTCTGAGCATCTTGTAGTGTGAGCATGCCGAGAGAGAGATCTGTCATGATTCTCCTCTTGTGTGTGATGCCACATGAATTCAAAATCAGGAAGGATTTTAAAACTCCTGCAGACTGAGCTTAAGAGAGTCTGTGAAATCAAAGATTTATTACAAACGTCAAAGATTCGCTTTGTGCTTTCTTAAATCTGAAATCTTTCCCCTTCATATTCCAGCTTCTTAAACTCAGAGGATGTTGCAGTTGAACATGGACGCTGTCTGTTTACTGACAAAATAAAACTCTTGATGACTTCTTGTGGACTCTGTCATCTCTGTGAATGAAGCTCCTCCGATCGATCGGGACTCTCCCACAGAGAAACAACTGACGGATCAATACGTGATTGTTGTGTCAGCTCTCCGCCTGAAGACTCCCCCGACGCTGAGAGTGCTGCAGAGCCTCACGCTGACACCTGAACGCCACCTGAGTGCTGCACGATGACACCGACTGAGAACAACAGACGCCGTCACATCCCACACATCTACTGTGTCACATCATTCATACATTAGCACCTTTTATTATTGGTCCTATTAAAGGAGGATCTAAAAGGTAATTAATCTAAGTGTCCCTCCAGAGAGAAACACAAACAGCTGTTAGGACACACCACACCACATTCATACAAACAGATTTGACCTCACAGGAGTTACTGCTCTCCCTCCGTCTAAACTGGTTTGTTTGCTTTTAAGGGAGTTCTTCTACTTCTATGAATATATAAAACGACTAGGCAGGATGCTAAAGGAACCTTAAAGGAGCAATCTGTAACTCTGACCCCTAGTGTTTAAAATGGGTACTGCAGTCCAAATTCTAAACATTACAGAGATCTGTCCCCCCCCCGCCTCCTCTAGAGTGGATGCTCACGCAGGTCACCATGTGGTGGACACTGAAGCTTCAGTGTTTATCCAGCTCTGCATCGGTCTGTAAACCTTTCTGCGTTCTAACCTCTCTCCATTTTTCAAAAGCATCTCCAATATTGATCCTAGTTTGAGCACGTTTCTGCTCGTGGAGCTTATTAGAAACATGCAGAGGCTTTTTAGGTCGGGTACAATCACTTCTATCTGAACCAGTTCTCTTGCCCGCTTCCATCGCTGCAACACCTGTTGGTTTGACCTGATAACTGCTCTCATATCTGGCAAACCGAGGGGCGTCCAAAACGGCCGTGTGGGGGTGCCTTAAAACCGCCTACCTTCTCTGGTCCAAACAAATCCAGACCATTCAGGACCAGAATCTAAAGTTAGAAGGAGGACATACTGGCTGCTGCATTGTTGTCAGAGAAGCCAGCACTTCAACATAGCATGTTTCCTTAATGTCTGATCATAGAGTAAGCTCACTTTATCATTTCACTCTCTACACATCTCACTGATTGGACCTTTTACTTTTCTGTGTAATATTCCTGTAAAAATAAAATGTTTGATTCTGAACAGAAGCTGATGTCATGAAACATTTTGTTCTTTGTATATGTGTGTGTGTTTTAGTCGCTCTTTAAGCTGAGTTGTGTGTGATGATCCTGTTCATGATTATTTTTCCTCTTCACTTGAATCGACGACCTGACGCTGTTTACTTAATCGTGCTCCTAAACGTTTGGTGTGAAGGGTTGGAGCTGCTCTGTATGTCGACCTGATCACACTGAGCTCATTAATATTCTCCTGACGTGACACACTCGCATCATTCAGCCTGCAGACACACACACACACACACACACACACACACACACACACATGCTCTGACATCACCTCACACACACAGTGATGTGATCAGTGAAGTTCAACCAAAAAACACAGAGGCATTTAAAAAAACATGTTTAGTATCATACCACATATTTCTCCCCCTGTAGGGGGCAGCGTTCAGAGTTCTGCTTTCAGTAAACTGAAGCTTGAAGAAGAGTATGGAACAAAGTGTTTACAGTGCATCATGTATTAAAGGAGCAATATGTAACTCTGACCCCTAGTGTTTAAAATGTGTACTGCTGTTCAAATTCAAAACATCGGAGAGAGCTGTCTCTGAATTCATGATTTGTCCGTTCTGTTTGAGAGATGAGGCAGTATCGCGGGTGTTGTTTCAGACCGCCGTTGTGGAGAGGAAGCTAGCCTGAAGGCAGAGCTTCCGATTTCATGGTTGCTCTACGTTTGCACCCTTACTGTGGTCATGAGCTTTGGGTAGTGACTGAAAGAATAAGATCGCGGATACAAGCGGCTGAAATGAGTTTCCTCTGGAGGGTGTCTGGGCTCAGCCTTAGAGAGAGGGGGAGGAGCTCAGACACGCTCTTCACATCAAAAGGAGCCAGTTGAGGTGGTTCGAGCATCTAACCAGGATCCTCCTGGGTGGGGCCTTTGCCAGTTTAACCTGACAAAGCCGACATTTAACTTTATCTCCATTTTCTAGATCAAAATACTGACAAACTGTGCCGCGCTACAGGACGCCATTCTTCCACTGTCCTGTTGTTTACTTGCAGGTTGTAGTTCAGCATTAGGCCGAATGGCAGCAGCCATGACCGGAGCTACAGCGCCAACAAGTGGCGGGTGGGCACAGTACACAACATTGAACAGACTTTGGTGCTCTTGACAAAGTGCAGTTTGAAAGCAAACCGAACCAAATGTAAAAAACACCGAAGTTACATCTTCAGCCCGACCACTGAGTCCAGCAGACTTCAAGCGACCTTGATGTGCTGCTATGTTACAGACAGCACAACAAATATCCAGCATTTTGTAAAATGAAGCAAACATTAGTTCATGAGGCGGCCATGTTGGACGGAGTTTGACTTCAGATCTTCTTTTAAACGTCTTTTTTTTTTCCTCTGATTTATTCTGAAAACTTGATTCAGAGTTACTTTGATTCATTCTGACTCTGACAAAACCAGGATCAGGATCAGACTGAAACTGTTCCCAGAGTTAATTAACCAATCTGAACCTGCTCATTACTTAAAATCAATGATGTCATCATTTCTTAAAGAGACAGCAGAGCGTCACGTCTCCGTCTGTCGGTACCATGTTCATAAAACAAGCAGCAGTGTTCTGCTCACACACGTCACAGAGCGCGAGGTTCTGACAGAACATTATGTAATGTTACAACAACACAGTGTGTGGTTCTCCTCACAGAACACACGCACACACACACACACGCACACACACACACACACACACACACACACACACACACACACACACACACACACACACACACACACACACACACACACACCTCTGTGTGTGTGTGTGTGTGTTTTCTGTGAGGATCCGACAGCAGCAGAACAAAATGAAACACAAAGAGAGAACGCGCTCAGTCTTACCTGGTTCCTTTATCTCCCATCCTGACAGCAGCGACGAGCCGAAGGCAGCCGGACACAGAGATGATGGAGGAGGAGGTGGAGGAGGATAGGGGGATGCCGTCACCGTGGAAACTGAGCGGAGGATGTCTCCCTCTCCCTCTCTCCCTCTCTCCCTCTCTCTCTCTCTCTCTCTCTCTCTCTCTCTCTCTCTCAGGAAGTCGTGTTCATGCCGTCAGATACTCCTCAGCAGGAGAAAAAAAAAAACCTTCATCTGCGCTCTGAATCCAACACGCTGCCCCTCCTCCCCTTTGACTCTCTCTCTCCCTCTCTCCCTCTCTCTCTCTCTCTCTCTCTCTCTCTCCTCCTCCTCCTCCCTCCTGTCAGACTCATTAGCAGGAAAACGTGTGAAAACACCCAGAGGACAGGTTTTATTTCAGTGTGACATTAAGATCACGCTCACAGCTGGACTCTGACCTCGGTCACCTCTCCGTCACGCTCCACTTATTAAAAACATCGACGTTATTAATGAACATCTCGATCCTTCATTTATAAAGCGGAGGGAATCAAACTGTAAACGTGACAGGGTTTCCAGAATCACAAATCAAACTGCGTCACAGAGAGGAGAGCGTCTGTAAGGAGTCTCAGATGGGACATTCTGTTAATGTTTAACACATCGAACACGTTTTCAACACGCCTCTCATGAGTCTGTGAAACATGTGACATCAGAGTAAACACAGAGGAAACCAGCTCTGAGAAATGACCTCATGTTTCATTTAAACATAAACGTCACATTGCATCATTGATATGAAAACACTTTCATTGTTTGACAGCCACACATCATTTAAATGAAGACGATGTAGAAAGAGAATCAATGCATTCTTTCAAATGTCCAGCAGGGGGCAAACATCTGTCAGATTCTATAGGAGTCTATGGTCAAATGTTCCTACTTCTACGTTGATTTATTCCCTCAGTACATTTTCCGAACAAGTTTATGGTCTCAATCCATACACAGGTAAATATGAATTTGAAGCCTGAGTGACGTCACCCGTCTGTTCCTGCAGGGGGCGCTGGAGTCCCATCGATGGCGGTCTCCATGCTGGAAATGCTGACTCAGCCTAACTTTCAGTCAACCTAACGACAGGCTGAGAGCTGGAGCTGAGGCGGGCTTTAAGCCTCCTGACAAACCGTTACACCGCGCCCACCTGTCAATCAGGTCAGCTACACGCCTTATTGTGAATAACTCTTATCCTTCATCAAATCAAAACTGATGAGTCATCAAAACATTCACCCCCCGTACAGTGTGTGCTGATCGAGACATGAGCTAATCAGACCTGTTTGGTTTTTTGAACCAGGCTGTAAACATGTTAATGTCTGCTGTAAAAACAGGCTTTTTAGAATGGGTGTGTATGTGACTTCCTGTGCTTCTGCAGCCAGCCTCTAGTGGACACTCGAGGAACTGCAGGATTATTATTTTTGGGAGTAAATTACTTCAACCCTCTCCACAAACACACCACACTATATTCAGAGAATTGAGCTCACAGGATGCAGGAGACGTTCTACCGCTGCCCTTTTTGTTTGATTTGTTGTTAATAAAAATGGAGGCCTGGGAAGACGAGCAGCTCCTGTTTTCTGTGAGCTAAAGTTACTGTGGTCGTCTGTGGAGTCTGGCGTCCGAAGAGGACGATACAGCAGATGTTTGGTTGCAGTCATTACAGCCCGTTTCACTGCTGCAGGCTGAAGAAATGGACTCGAGAGCCTGTGAGGTGTGGAAATGAGGACGCTGTTTCTTTAAAGAACGTTTGATCAGATGAAGTCTCTGTGAGTCAGCGGTCAGTCGGACGCAGCTGCTTCCTGTTTCTTCATTAATGACCTCAGTGGGAAACAGCCTGCAGCCTCATCATCACCTTCGTACATTTCAACAGAACGCCAGAATAAAAATAAACAAGTCATTAATGAGAAACACCTGAGAGACGAGAGGACGTGAAGGACAGACGGGCAGACAGGAGTTTCTTAGAAAAGAAAGTTAACATGAGCGATTTTTACAAACGTCTGCTCCGCTGACAGCACGCAGTGAGAGGTTCAAACGCTCAGAGACACACAGCTTCAGCACACAAAGGGAATTGTGTGCGAGTATGAAAAGGTCGTTTTAGTTTCAGATACATTACAAACAAGATGAAACATTCTGACGACTCTTCTCTGAACTCTGGGCCGAGTCGTGGAAGTCGTCTCCTGCGTAAGCTCGGCTGAACCCTGAAAAGAAGAACTGTAGGACACAGACTTAAAGATCTTCAAGTGTCTCGTTTAATTCAAAGATCCCTGAAGGTTAAACAAGGTCAAGGTCA
Source organism: Tautogolabrus adspersus (assembly GCA_020745685.1). Lineage (NCBI taxonomy): Eukaryota > Metazoa > Chordata > Actinopteri > Labriformes > Labridae > Tautogolabrus > Tautogolabrus adspersus. Next base: position 30,823,220 of record CM036545.1, read on the forward strand.
GAAAGCAAAAACAAGCAGAATGAAATCACAGAATAAATAAAACAAAAAGAGGAACATGCAAACAGACAGAGGTGTCAAACGTGTTTCCCTTTAACGACGCACAGAGCCCCATACAGATGTTTGAATCTTTGTATATCATGTTTACATTACGCGTCATCAAAGGTTATTCATAAGGACACAGAAACGTGTTTGGCTGTTCAAACGGGACACAACAACGCTCTGACATCACGGTCTCTGACATCACGATGTTGAATCATACGTCCACCTGAGCGCTCACAAATGATTCCTACTGTTAACCTTTGATCATCTTCCTGGTTTTAATCCAGCGTTCCTGTCGAATGTTCATTTATCCGCCAAATATATTTTAACAGTGGTTTCAATGCGAGATATTTACGGCCCTAATGGAGGGGCGTAGTGATCCCCCCTCTGTACCGTCTTCAGAGGCGTTACAGAGGAGAGACGGGATCAGCTGAGCCAGCGGGGGAGAACAGCGCTGTGTGTGTGTGCATGTCTGATTGTGTGTGTGTGTGCATGTCTGACTGTGTGTGTGTGTGTGCATGTCTGACTGTGTGTGTGTGGAGCTCCTTCTGTGCCGTGCTTCTGCAACGATGAAAGCCAATGTGACCTCACAGACTGGGACACCAATATAACGCCATCGTGGAACCAATATGAACGTACAAAGAAGTGATGCGCAACGAAAAGAATCAGGACTTTGTTTGTAAAGCGCCCTGAGCGTCTGATTGGTGGAGGATTGTCATCGATCACCGTCATGAATCAGTTAAACGATGATAGAAATGGATCTCAATGAGTCGGTTTGATGTGGACGTGTTGAGACATCAGAGCCTCTGGCTGTCGACTCTTCTCTTTGAAGCGGCTGACTTCACTCTTCAAAGCCGAGAGGCCGAGCAGAGGATTAATGCCGACGCCTTTTAAATGTAAATCCACCTCTGAGAGCTGCAGACGAGACACACTTAGCAGCCCGCAGGAAGAAGCTCACACTCATTTGATTTGATTTCCTCAGACAGCTTTGGTTCTTCTTCTTCTACACTGCTGACATCACAGAAGGGTCAGTGTTTGTTTAGACGATGATCACGTCTGATGAACCTTAAAGCTGATCCTCTGTACACACGTGCACTCCTAAACCTTTCAGGGATCTTTTAGTTCAGTCTGCTCCAACGTAATTAATCACAAGTTTCCTCAGTCGGCGTCTCAGTCGGCAGGACGTGGCGTGAAGAAGACACTGCAGTCATTATGTTTACATGACATCCAAGATGGAGGGCGGAGTAAAGGTTGACACTATGATGGCTGTTTTTGACGTATCAACGAATGAGTGTGAAAGAAGCAGCTGTAAACGTGTATAAAGATTGTACCGAGTACGTGATGAGTCAGAGCCACCTCCTGCTCGCAGCGGTTTAACTCGTGCACTGGCCGGGTAAAATCCGGATGAAAACTCAGCCGTTCATGTTCACACATTTAGCGGAGACATCATCTGTCATCAACCATTTCTCCTCACATCACATAAACAGTCACAGCAATAAAAACACTTTCAGAACCTGAATGAGGATTAAAACATTTTTAAAAACACGACAGCGTTTCATCGTAACAGCTCTGGAACTTTTTTACGTGATTTCTGGCGAAACTTGAACTTGCTCTTCAGCAAGGTGGGTGAAGAGGAAAAAAAACAGAAAATAAAAGTGATTCAACGCTCAGGCTGAGCGCCACGAGTTTCAGGCTGTGTGACTCAGGAGTTTTTTGTCTCATAAGACGAAGACAACGACCACGATGACCACGACGACACAGAAGATGAGGCTGAAAAAATCTTTTAAAATGGATGAGAAAATATTGAGATCAACCCCCTCCATGTTTTTGTATACACGGATACAAATCAGTATGTTTGGCATCTTAACTAAAGTTTTCTTATTCGTATAACTCTGCGAGTGTTTTAAAGACGTGTCTCCGCGCTCTTTCTCTACGGATCATTGGTGTTGGATATGGCTGGAGACAAACTTGCTTTGAACTACAACTAACCAGTAGGGGCAGTGTAGAGTCCGAGGGGGATCTGATCTCAGCAGTAACCTCCTCCCGTGTCTCCATGACTGGAGTTTACATCCTGCACATCAGGTGGTTACATACAGTCGGAGCTTTCTACACAGCTGGTCGTGTACGCCAACACGTGGTTAAAAAGGAAGAATTTCTGGTCCTAAGTTTGAGTACTGTCACCATGGATGGCTTCACTCCTTTGCCAGTTGGAAGCACTCCTGGACCACCATGGGTACGTCTGTGGTGGAGCTTCTTTTCATGTCTGTAGGTTTGAACCTTTGTTTGAAAGAAGGTCAGGTTTAGTTCAATCTGTCGATGGTGGCTCTGATGGTAAATATTAAAAATGTTTTTGATATTAAAGGTTACAAACAAGGTCAGTCTGCTGGGGGAAATTTCAAACAATACAAGAATGTTAAATGGGTTTTGATTCAGGTTTCCCTTTGTTGTTGTTGTTGTCAGTTCAAAAGCTAACGCTGGAAGAAACGTTTCAGGAATCCTTCTCAGTTCTGTTAGAAAATGTAAACGATTAAAAAGCTCCAAACAGAAAGTTTCACATCCCTCTCGTCCAATAAAAACAGGCTGAGAAACACCAAAGCCCAGCTGTTCCGTGACCTCTCTATGGATTGGTCGTTTCAGATGTCGCTCCAGAGGATGGCCAGCCTACTTCTATCCACACTGACGACGTATTCACCCGACAGAGACCAGGCCACAGCACTGATGGGCGAGCTAGAGAGAGAGAGAGAGAGGGAGCTCTTAAAGGAACAGTACATTTACTTGTGGAGTCCCTCACAGAATGGTAAAACGATAAATGGAATTGAGCTTGTATAGAGCTTTTCTCGTCTTCTGACTACTCAAAGCTCTTTTACTCCGCAGGTCACACCTCCACATTCACACACTGATGGTAGAGGCTGCTGAGTAAAGAGTCCATCAGTATTAACTCATCCATTCATACACATTCACTCACTGATGGTAGAGGCTGCTGAGTAAAGAGACCATCAGTATTAACTCATCCATTCATACACATTCACTCACTGATGGTAGAGGCTGCTGAGTAAAGAGACCATCAGTATTAACTCATCCATTCATACACATTCACACACTGATGGTAGAGGCTGCTGAGTAAAGAGTCCATCAGTATTAACTCATCCATTCATACACATTCACACACTGATGGTAGAGGCTGCTGAGTAAAGAGACCATCAGTATTAACTCATCCATTCATACACATACAGACGAAGCAGCGGGAGCATTTTGGGTAAAGTGCCTTGCCCGAGGACACATCGGACATGTTGCTGCAGGAGCTGGGGATCTCCTTTCTTGTTTTAAACCATAAAGAAATGAATAGAAACTCTTAACACTGAAAGATCTAAAACAATATTTAAAGAATAAATCACTCAAACTTTCAGAAAATCTTCCTTTTTGTCCTGAATAAGCTGGAGTTCCTCAGGGAAGCATCCTAAGCCCACTGTTTGTCCTTAAAATACGATTTTTAGGGTTTTACACAAACACTAAAAGATACTAAGAAATGTGTTCGTCATTGAACACACTGAAACTGATCTGTTATAAAAATACTTTATAATATATCATCCTCAGACAAGCGTACAATATTTTCAATGACGGGGCAGAAAAATAAACCATAACTGACTGTTTCTTAGTCGTCTTACATTTTGTGATATTATTTGGATAATTGTCAGGCCATATTTTTAAACTCACTCAACTGCAGAATTAATGTTGTTGTTTTTTAAAAAGTAAAACAACTGACTTACAGCTGAGTCTGTGCAGAAAAGAGAGAAACCATGCATGTGGCATCAAGACAGCTTACAAGACACAACATTTAAATAAATATGCAGACTTTCTAAGTATTCCCAACATCATCAGTACATGTGTGTGAGATTATCTCTGGTTACTTGAAGTCAACTCCACACTACCTATCAGTGGTGGTTTTGACCGGCCTTGATTTAAAATCCGGTATCTGTGTTGAGTTACCTGTGTTGGTCAGGTAGGCGTGTCTCCAGGTTGCCCGTGGAGACATTCCAGATGTAAACGGCTCCGTCTGCTGAGCCGGCTGCCAGGAAGCAACCGTCCGGACTGAAGAGAGAGGATGCATGAAGTAAGACTGAGGTTTCACTAAAACAGGGTCATAAAAAGAACCTGAAGGAGCTGAAGTTCAGTCACCCTAAAATGTCTCCTTCAGTTTAGTCTCAAATACACCTTAATGAATAAAATGAACTAAACAGGCTGTAACATCTGCAGCAGGTAAACAGACTGTAATGTCCAATGATGAGAAAAGTCCATCCTCTCCGTCTTCTGCCTGCTCCACTTTTCAGAAAATGTGTGCTCAAACAGGCCGTTTGGAGATTTTCCCTTCATGACATCACAAAGGGCAGTAACCCCTCCCCCAGGTGGGTGACACTCCCACAGCTAGGTGTTTGTTCTGCCCTCTGAGTCTGCCTTCTCACCGTAAACAATAGGACATGGAGCGAGAAAGCCTGAGCCACCCAAGCCCTTCCAGAGAGGGGCGTGGTCAGACACAGCTCATTTACATTTAAAGCTACAGACACAGAAACAGCCTGTTCTGAGCAGGGCTGAAATAGAGGGGTTTATAGGCATGATCAAATACAGGATCAGAGTGGATTTAGAACAAGACACTTCACACACATGTTTTGGGGAGCTCTGAGACTTATTTACACTGAAGAGGAGGAGAAGATGGGACCTTTAACAGAGAGTGTTAGGTTTAGAGGACCCCTGTCTTTGTAAACCCCTGTTCTCATATGAAAAACCATGGTTTGATTTATGGATCACTCTGATGGTACATAGACTGATTCAGTGTTAGTCTGTAATGAGAAAAACACGCAGAATAAAATCGCCTAAAAGCCGCTCAGAACTCATCGGAGCTCTTCTGAAGTGGATTTTTCTTCTTCTTAAATAAACAGAAACTTTCATACAATGCTGCTAACAATACAGATGTTTTTATCTTCGCTCATCTTTATGTCCATTTTTAACTCTTTAATAACAAGTCTGACTGTAAACAAAGACGAGCGTCTTGGCATGAATAACAATCATCACTCTGTTGGATTTAAAATCACAGCTTCTTAAACTCTCCTGTAAGAGAATCTGCCGTGTTCTCATTTGATGAATCTGAAAATATACAAATATTTACAGGAGTTGTTCTGTGACTCAGAAACAAATCAACTGATTCAGATGTCACCGATGTGAAACATAAAAAACATTAAGCAGGTTCGAAGCAGCTGTTCCTGATTGGTTCTCCCTGGAACCTCAGGGAGAACCCAGAGAGCCTGACCGTGTGTGTATGTGTAGATTTAGTGCTTCTGTCGCAGAGCCCAAAGCAACAGTGAGCTGTTGTTGTCATGGAAACTGCAGGATATCAACCACGCAGCATCTATTCGCTTCTCTCTCTGTTCTTTTTGTCGTGTTTGACAAAGACATTGATCCGTATCAGGTCATAATCCCAAACAAACCTACGATGAATCAAATTAAATAAACAGGTGGTAACGACTGCAGCAGGTAAACAGAGTGTAACGTCTGCAGCAGGTAAACAGACTGTAACGTCTGCAGCAGGTAAACAGACTGTAACGTCTGCAGCAGGTAAACAGGCTGTAACGTCTGCAGCAGGTAAACAGACTGTAACATCTGCAGCAGGTAAACAGACTGTAACGTCTGCAGCAGGTAAACAGACTGTAACGTCTGCAGCAGGTAAACAGACTGTAACATCTGCAGCAGGTAAACAGACTGTAACGTCTGCAGCAGGTAAACAGACTGTAACGTCTGCAGCAGGTAAACAGGCTGTAACGTTTGCAGCAGGTAAACAGACTGTAACGTCTGCAGCAGGTAAACAGTCTGTAACGTCTGCAGCAGGTAAACAGACTGTAACGTCTGCAGCAGGTAAACAGGCTGTAACGTCTGCAGCAGGTAAACAGACTGTAACGTCTGCAGCAGGTAAACAGTCTGTAACGTCTGCAGCAGGTAAACAGACTGTAACGTCTGCAGCAGGTAAACAGTCTGTAACGTCTGCAGCAGGTAAACAGACTGTAACGTCTGCAGCAGGTAAACAGGCTGTAACGTCTGCAGCAGGTAAACAGACTGTAACGTCTGCAGCAGGTAAACAGGCTGTAACGTCTGCAGCAGGTAAACAGACTGTAACGTCTGCAGCAGGTAAACAGACTGTAACGTCTGCAGCAGGTAAACAGACTGTAACGTCTGCAGCAGGTAAACAGGCTGTAACGTCTGCAGCAGGTAAACAGACTGTAACGTCTGCAGCAGGTAAACAGGCTGTAACGTCTGCAGCAGGTAAACAGGCTGTAACGTCTGCAGCAGGTAAACAGACTGTAACGTCTGCAGCAGGTAAACAGGCTGTAACGTCTGCAGCAGGTAAACAGGCTGTAACGTCTGCAGCAGGTAAACAGGCTGTAACGTCTGCAGCAGGTAAACAGGCTGTAACGTCTGCAGCAGGTAAACAGGCTGTAACGTCTGCAGCAGGTAAACAGACTGTAACGTCTGCAGCAGGTAAACAGACTGTAACGTCTGCAGCAGGTAAACAGGCTGTAACGTCTGCAGCAGGTAAACAGGCTGTAACGTCTGCAGCAGGTAAACAGGCTGTAACGTCTGCAGCAGGTAAACAGGCTGTAACGTCTGCAGCAGGTAAACAGGCTGTAACGTCTGCAGCAGGTTAACAGGCTGTAACGTCTGCAGCAGGTTAACAGACTGTAACGTCTGCAGCAGGTAAACAGGTGTTCTGTGGTGATTGGTTGATTGACCTCAGACCAGGTGAGTGCAGTCAGCAGTGGGGTGATGAAGAAGAGGAGTGAGCTCACCTGATCACAGCCTTGGTGCTGTCACTGCCACATTTAAATCCTTCAGCTCTGATGGACACACATACACAAACACACATTACATTAGCATCTCTTCGTTAAAAAAACACAGAAATACTTCTCAACTTTTAAGTCTCTACCTGAAGCACACACGGTCGTTGCTCCCCCTCCTCAGGTCGACCATCTGGAGGCAGTCGTCACGACAACAGCTGAGCAGCTGACGGTGGTCAGAGCTGATGTCCAATGAGGTGACTTTACCCCGAGCGGGGAGCTCCTGAACACAGCCGACCGTCCTGAGAGAAGACAGGCGAGCGTGAGGTTACCTTTTCATCTCGTTTTCTGAATCGTGCTGACACGAATAACTGCGCTACACATCAGCGACACATCTTTTCAACGCTGACAAGAAATCCAATCAGCATTTAGATTTCCTGACCTTCTTAAATGCATCTAAATGATCTGACCTCCATTTGACAAACATTTTAAAAGTTGTCTTCTTCTCCTCTTGAGGACACAGTTTAACTGAGACTCATCTGGCATGTGTGTGCGTGACGTGTGCTGGGCGGGCTACACCGAGATAGTCGGGAAGTCGGCCATCGTCCCCAGAGGCATATATCAAGGATCGAGCAACAGCTGATTGGTCCTCAGATTGCTATAACCTTAAAAAATGTTGGATCCTTTTTCACCGTTAGCTTAGCTTTAAGTTATTTTATTTACGTTTAATTCCGTTCTCTGCTTCACTTTGCTTTATTTCACTTTTCTATCTTCCTAAAGTAGATTTAAACTCAGATTGTTATACTTAAAAAAAAAGAGGATGATTGTTATAATCTGAGCAGTCAGCTCATTGGACGGTGTTACTGTCAATCACAGGGCAGGGCAGGATGATGCTGCTGTGTGATTGGAGGACAGGCACCCGGAAGGCAGGGGGAGAGTGGGAGGATGATCCATGGAAGTTGCTAGGTAACAGAGGGAGCGGAGGGTTGCCATGGCGACTGAACGAAAAAGAGGTCTCAGGGGGTCTAAACCCCAGTGGTCAGTCCGAGACGGAGCGGAGACTGTGCTGAGTTTGAGGAGGGAAATCTGTTGATCACAGAACATAAAATCTGATACTTACGACTCTAATGAAGAGAAAGGATGAGTAAAAGAAGGAGGAAGGACGAGGAAAGGATGGAGGAAAGGACGAGGAAAGGACGAGGAAAGGATGGAGGAAAGTCTCTGAATACTGTGGACAGAGTTTAGTGCTGCAGTGGTGTGAAGGTCTGGATCTGGGTTACCTGGTGTCCCACACTCTGATCTTACAGTCGAAGTGTCCGCTGATGATGCAGTTCTCAGAACAAACCAGGTCGCTGCAGTACGAGGCCACTTCAGCTACCTGCACACCTGCACAGGTGAGCGCACCAGTTATTAACCAGATGTGGATCACCGACATGTTATTTAACAGTTATTGATGAGACTCACAGGCGGCTCTGTGAAGGTCCCACAGTCTGATGGTTCTGTCCGCGCTGCCCGTCACCACCTGGTGGAGCAAAGGGCTGAACCTCGCCGCCGTCACCTTCCTGCTGTGACCTGTCAGAGTCAGCTGACACACAGGTGACACAGGTGAGACCGACAGGAGGGACACATCCTCTGTATCTACAGCTTAAGTTCTGTGATGTGGTTTTTGTTTCTTATCACGGTTACCTTGGGAACAGAGTCGTCCAGCCGCCACAACAGGGCCGACTTATCGTAGGACGAAGCGAGGATCCTGGAGCCCTGAAAAAAAAAAAACATCCACAGAGCTCAGACGAGGTCATCATCAGACAGACTTCAGGTGTTCAGCTCACAGTGTGTTTGATTTACCGTGGGGTCAAAGTCGATGCAGGTGATCCCCTCCGTGCTGCCGTCCAGGGTCAGTCTGTGAGTCAGCAAGCCTGATGACATCATCAGTGAGGTCACAACACGTCATCCAAACAGAAACAAACAGAAGAAGAAGAAGAAAAAGAAGAAGAAGTGATGTACCTGCTCTGACCTCCCACAGTTTGATGACTCGGTCGGTTCCTCCGGTCGCCAACAGGTCAGAGCTGGAGCTGAACCTCACGGCGTTAATGCCCTGCTCATGAGCCTCCTGACAGAGAGAGAGAGGGAGAGAGAGGGGAGAGAGAGAGGGGAGAGAGAGAGAGAGGGGAAAGAGAGGGAGAGAGAGAGAGTGAGAGAGCAGGTAACAGTTATCGGAGCGTCTACCTGCACGCTCTTAAAGGGACAGTTTGTGTTTCATAAAAAGCTTTTTAAAATGAATTAGTGAATAAGAACATAAGACCAGACGTGAAGATGATGTACGGGTAAGAGAGAGAGATGCATGCTGGGTAATGAGGAGCAGACAGAGGAGCTCTTTGTCAGAAAACACACACACCCGTCTGTGTGTGTGTGTGTGTGTGTGTGTGTGTGTGTGTGTGTGTGTGTGTGTGTGTGTGTGTGTGTGTGTGTGTGTGAGGCTCCTTCTGTTTAATTCGAATAAACTTTATTGACAGCGGACATCAGAACAAGTCTCGGGGTCAGACAGAATAATGATTCAAACTGATGACTGTGGAACTTTTCTGCTGCTGCAAGTCCTGCAGTTTGTTTTCTCACCACAGGAGGGAGCCAGAGGTCACCGAGAGAGAAACTACACCGACCCTTTATCAGGAGCTGCTGGTGTACCAAGCCTGTACTGTGTGTGTGTACTTAGTGTGTACAGTGTGTGTTCTGTGTGTGTACTGTGTGTGTACTTTGTGTGTGTACTGTGTGTGTACTTTGTGTAATGTGTGTACTGTGTGTGTGTTCTGTGTGTGTACTGTGTGTGTGTTCTGTGTGTGTACTTTGTGTGTGTTCTGTGTGTGTACTGTGTGTGTGTTCTGTGTGTGTACTGTGTGTGTGTTCTGTGTGTGTACTTTGTGTAATGTGTGTTCTGTATGTGTACTTAGTGTGTACAGTGTGTGTTCTGTGTGTGTACTGTGTGTGTGTTCTGTGTGTGTACTGTGTGTGTTCTGTGTGTGTACTGTGTGTGTGTTCTGTGTGTGTACTGTGTGTAATGTGTGTTCTGTGTGTGTTCTGTGTGAGTACTGTGTGTGTGTTCTGTGTGTGTACTTTGTGTAATGTGTGTTCTGTGTGTGTTCTGTGTGTGTACTGTGTGTGTGTTCTGTGTGTGTACTGTGTGTAATGTGTGTTCTGTGTGTGTTCTGTGTGTGTACTTTGTGTGTGTTCTGTGTGTGTACTGTGTGTGTGTTCTGTGTGTGTACTTTGTGTAATGTGTGTTCTGTGTGTGTACTTAGTGTGTACTTTGTGTACTGTGTGTATTACCAGAACTTGTCGAGCTCTAACGGGGACTCTGGCAGAGAGACAGATTCTCGCAGGACTAATCAGATCCTCCTCCAGGCTGCACACTGAGTGGCCCCGCCTCTTCCTGCTGACATCACACAGTCACATAACTTAGCTTCCTGTTTGTACAGAGTTTGTAAAAAGAGAAGAAGAAGTGATGGACAGGAGGACTCACTGAAAGAGATCTCTGATGGACGAGAGGATCCTCGGAGACGTCACCGACGCTGATCTGAGAAAAACAAATCAGCTGATTGATCCTCTGTGCTCGTCTGGTGTGTGTGTGACGTGTGCTCTTCTGGTGTGTGTGTGACGTGTGCTCGTCTGGTGTGTGTGTGACGTGTGCTCTTCTGGTGTGTGACGTGTGCTCGTCTGGTGTGTGTGTGACGTGTGCTCGTCTGGTGTGTGACGTGTGCTCGTCTGGTGTGTGTTACGTGTGCTCGTCTGGTGTGTGTTACGTGTGCTCGTCTGGTGTGTGTGTGACGTGTGCTCGTCTGGTGTGTGACGTGTGCTCGTCTGGTGTGTGACGTGTGCTCTTCTGGTGTGTGACGTGTGCTCGTCTGGTGTGTGTGTGACGTGTGCTCGTCTGGTGTGTGACGTGTGCTCGTCTGGTGTGTGTGTGACGTGTGCTCTTCTGGTGTGTGTGTGACGTGTGCTAGTCTGGTGTGTGACGTGTGCTCGTCTGGTGTGTGACGTGTGCTCGTCTGGTGTGTGTGTGACGTGTGCTCTTCTGGTGTGTGTGTGACGTGTGCTCTTCTGGTGTGTGACGTGTGCTCGTCTGGTGTGTGTGTGACGTGTGCTCGTCTGGTGTGTGTGTGACGTGTGCTCGTCTGGTGTGTGTGTGACGTGTGCTCTTCTGGTGTGTGACGTGTGCTCGTCTGGTGTGTGTGTGACGTGTGCTCTTCTGGTGTGTGACGTGTGCTCGTCTGGTGTGTGTGTGACGTGTGCTCTTCTGGTGTGTGACGTGTGCTCGTCTGGTGTGTGACGTGTGCTCGTCTGGTGTGTGACGTGTGCTCGTCTGGTGTGTGTGTGACGTGTGCTCTTCTGGTGTGTGACGTGTGCTCGTCTGGTGTGTGACGTGTGCTCGTCTGGTGTGTGACGTGTGCTCGTCTGGTGTGTGACGTGTGCTTGACTGGTGTGTGTTTGACGTGTGCTCTTCTGGTGTGTGACGTGTGCTTGACTGGTGTGTGTTTGACGTGTGCTCTTCTGGTGTGTGACGTGTGCTTGACTGGTGTGTGTGTGATGTGAGCTCTTCTGGTGTGTGTGTGACGTGTGTTCGTCTGGTGTGTGACGTGTGCTTGTCTGGTGTGTGTGTGACGTGTGCTCGTCTGGTGCGTGATGTGCTTGTCTGGTGTGTGTGTGACGTGTGCTCGTCTGGTGTGTGACGTGTGCTTGTCTGGTGTGTGTGTGATGTGAGCTCTTCTGGTGTGTGACGTGTGCTTGTCTGGTGTGTGTGTGACGTGTGCTTGTCTGGTGTGTGACGTGTGCTCGTCTGGTGTGTGTGTGACGTGTGCTCGTCTGGTGTGTGACGTGTGCTCGTCTGGTGTGTGTGTGACGTGTGCTCGTCTGGTGTGTGACGTGTGCTTGTCTGGTGTGTGTGTGATGTGAGCTCTTCTGGTGTGTGACGTGTGCTCGTCTGGTGTGTGACGTGTGCTCGTCTGGTGTGTGTGTGACGTGTGCTCTTCTGGTGTGTGACGTGTGCTCGTCTGGTGTGTGTGTGACGTGTGCTCTTCTGGTGTGTGACGTGTGCTCGTCTGGTGCGTGATGTGCTTGTCTGGTGTGTGTGTGACGTGTGCTTGTCTGGTGTGTGACGTGTGCTTGTCTGGTGTGTGTGTGATGTGAGCTCTTCTGGTGTGTGACGTGTGCTCGTCTGGTGTGTGTGTGACGTGTGCTCTTCTGGTGTGTGACGTGTGCTCGTCTGGTGTGTGTGTGACGTGTGCTCGTCTGGTGTGTGACGTGTGCTTGTCTGGTGTGTGTGTGACGTGTGCTTGTCTGGTGTGTGAGTGACGTGTGCTCGTCTGTGACGTGTGTTGTTTCTGTGTGTGTGTAGTTCAGTGTGTGTGTTTCTGTGTGACCTGAACAGGCGTGCACGTCTTCTCTGGTTGGACTCTGGGTTCTCGGTGTCGTTCTTGGGAGACGTGGATCGGGAGGTCGGAGCGCTCGAGCAGCTGAGACACAAAAAGTTTAACACACACAGACAGAAAACGACACACACACTTCAGAGTCGTCAGAGAAACAACTCTTTGTTTGTTTGTTTTCATACACTTCAAAATATAAATATCAAGATCATTTCAGGAGGACTGCTCCGGATATTCTCCTGACCCGGCTGCTCACATTTTCACCTCACAGCAGGAGACTATCCCTGTCAGACTGGAGGGGGGGCGGGGGGTCTCCAAAGGTAAGTGACGAAAAAAAACAATGCCGAAGTAGCGGACAAAGCAGCAGAGTCCTCTATACGACGCTATAATGAGAATATGTGTCTTTCTATCAATGCTACGTGTAGTTGAACAGAATCTCAATCTGAACTAAAGAGTGGAGAAGAACATACTGGAGAACAGGAAACAGAATGCAGCAGGTTCATTAGAGCACGGAGATCGTAGAGGTGGCGTGCAGACAGTCTATGGTCGTGCAGCGATCACAGGGAATAAACGTCACCACCCCCTCCCACTCGCTCGAGGTGAATTCTCCTGATTATATCCTGCTGCGTTCTCACATCAGCTCACTCTGACTTTCTGCAGAATAAATACGAGGAGGCTGGAGGAGAAACTCTGAGTGAAGAGAGAAACATTCAGCTGTTTGTGTTCACACATGCAGCTCAGCACGAACACTTCAGGAGCTTTCTGCAGGTGTGAGAGGACTTTGAGTGAGATGTGACACAGTCACAACAGAAATATTTTCTAAATTTTTTATTAACCTCTCGTGAACATGTTCTGACACCTTTTCGTCTTCTGTGTTTCCTCCAAATTCTCAGACTATTTTTTCTGGATTTTGAAAGCATTCTGATTTCAGTCTTCTCTGACGGTTAAATCTTCATCACTGACAAACAGGTAAAGACAAGTTCAGAGTCTGGATCTTACCTGTCTATGTTGACCTTTGACCTCGCAGCCATCTGCAGCTCTTTCTGCAGGTGAGCCTCTCGAGCTCTAATGAAACACACACGCACAGACACACACGCAGACAGAGACACACACACACACACACACACACACACACACACACACACAGTACAGTTGTGTGAGCAGGTTCAGGATACATCAACGCTACAGTTTATATGTTTTTGACGCTGAAGTAATTTCTTCTCCACATGTGATGGGAAAGGGGGCGGAGTCTGTTCTCAGGGGTCTGGATTTTGGGGTGAGAAGGGTTTTGGTTTCGTTTTGTAGTCTGAGCAGTATCGACCAATCACGTATCAGCAGACTTTGGTGTGTGTGGTCTGAACAAAAAGAAAAAACAGGCAGAACAAAATCGACCGTAACGACATCCTGACTCCACCAGCGGCGATCTGGGGATATAAACAGATATCTGTACGACAGCAAACCGGGAGCAGATCAGTTAAAGGTTCAGACCTCCGACTCAGACTGAAGCCTCTGTGAGCAGACGCTCCTCTGGGCGGGGGAATGAACTAACCACGCCGAGCTCGAGGCGGCTCATGGCCAACTGCTTGAAACACACGACTTACTGAAGAGTTGTCTATTGTTCTCAATCATCATCACACGATACCTGATTGGTTCAGAGATTGGGGACGTCATGTCCTGCTGGCTTACGTTAAAACTGTAACTTTGACTTTTCTCGAATGCTGAAACACGAGAACTTTGATCCCATCTCAATGAACCCACCGGACACAGCTCCAAACACGACAACCATTAGGATTATGAGCTTCAATGTGGTTAAGTTCTGGATGTAGCCTCAGGTGTGAGGTAAAGGTGCATTCAGGTGTGTGAGGTGCGTTCAGGTACCTGGACCTGCGTTCGTTGCGGGTGTTCATGCGGGCGGCGGCCTGTTGTTTCAGGTGGATCATGTCCTCCAGCAGGTGTCCTCCTCTCACCTTCTCCCCCCCTCAGTTTGGTCTCCGCCCGTCGCTGCCCCTCCAGCAGGGCGTCATACTCCATCTTCAACGCCCCGTTCTCCTCCCGCACCTGTTCCGCCCGCTGCTGCAGCTCCCGACGAGCATCTAACACAGCCGCCCGCCGTCGCTCGTCCTCCAACAGTCTGAACATGAGAGAGAGAAAGAAAGACGGTGGTCGGATAATTTTAGAATTTTGGCTATTGGGGTGAATTCTAAAGCACTACAGGTGAGTGTGTCTGTGCGTGCATCTCACCTGGCACGTTGCTTCTCCAGAACACATTCTTTGATTTTAATGTGCTGCTGCAGCTCCACCACCTGATAGGCCAACTGAGAGCAAACAAAAGTGCAGAAGAAGAGTGAGGAGGGCCGCGGAGAGACGTAGAGAAAGCTTCTACATTTATCTGCTGCAGGACGTGAAGAAGACAAAGATCCAGATCACCTCTCACCTTCATCATTCAACGGGGGGCGCTAGAGAGCCAACAGGCCAGATGAACGACATTTCTACCTTAATCATCAATTAATGAATCAGAACAACCTCAAAGAACTGCAGTGGAAGAATAAAGTCAATCCATCTATCTTAAGTGTGACCTGCGGTGTAAAAGCGCTTTGAGTAGTCAGAAGACTAAAAAACATCTCAACCAGCTCGAGTCCATTTAACATTTCCTGATACGTGAAGACAATATACAGATTTGAATGAGATTTTCAGGCTGAAATAAGCACAACGAGGTCATGATGTCACAGCTCCAAATGTGAGACGAGAAGAACACGACTTTTAAATTGTGAGATTGATTTCAGCAATTTCTGCTGCGAGGTCGGAAGAAACTCGACACAGGAGCCTTTCACGACACAACATCACATTGTTATCAGGCTGAACAATGACACACACACACACACACACACACACACACACACACACACACATGACTGTCAGAGGAGAAGGGCATCACCTGGTGTAAATACCTGTCTGTCTGACCTGACTCTGTTTTAAAGGTTTTTCAAGAAGCGTGGTCAGTACCTCTCCTGTCGTGGTCTTCAGCTGGTTGTTCAGGAGGAGCAGAGAGGAGAGGGAGCTGCTGCTGTCAGAGGAGGGACGTCTGGGTGGAGAAAACAAACACTCATCATCATCATCATCACAGGCACACACACACTTCTTGGTGTGCTCAGGTGTGTTCAGGTACCTGGTGGAGCAGCTCAGTATTCCTTTGGCCAGGCTGCTTTTCTCCAGCAGCTGAGAGTCTGAAACAGGAAACACAATTAGACCATCCTGGTTTTTACCAAGCGACAACCTCTGCTGTCAAAAAATGAGGCCAATACAGAAGTGCAAAAAACTGCAGTTCCTCGAGTGTCCACTAGAGGCTGGCTGCAGAAGTCCAAGAAGCCCCATTAACAGCCATATTAACATGTCTGTTTATACAGCACAAACCAACATGTTTACAGTCTGCTTGTCATCGGCACAAACTGTACGAGGAGAGTTAGTTTTTATAACTCGTCTGATTTGATTTCATGAAGTATGTGAGTTATGCATAATTAGGGGCGTGGCTAAATTGACTGACAGGTTGGTTTGTGGTAAGAGGTTTGTAAGGTGGCTGAAGATTAGAGCTATTAGAGCTAGATTGATCTAAAGTTAGGTAGAGTCAACATTTCCAATATGGCGACTGCCTTCATTACTACGCTTCAGAAACCAATGTGTGACATCAATGACTGGCTGTTTCTACACGATCCGTGTGCGCAGCGTTCGGTCTCCGCCGTGGTTTAGCTTCGTACTACGGTGCTCTGCCCCACTGGGTCCGTTTCTGAAGCGTGAGCGCAGCCATGAGCAGCTGTTCACAAGATCACAGGAGAACTACAAGATCACGCGGGAATAAAGAGAACAACATGCAACATGTCAACCTGAGTGATCATCGACTCGAGGGAGGAGGGGGCGGGGGTATGTCAGGTAGAGTCAAACGGAGAGGTTAGAACGCAGAAAGGTTTACAGACCGATGCAGAGCTGGCTAAACACTGAAGCTTCAGTGTCCACCACATGGTGACCTGCGTGAGCATCCACTCTAGAGAGGAGGGGGGGGGGAGACAGCTCTCTGCAATGTTTAGAATTTAGACTGCAGTACCCATTTTAAACACTAGGGGTCAGAGTTACATACTGCTCTTTTAAAATGCAGAAAATTAAAATAAATCTGGTTCAACAGCATTATTTGAACTTGAAGCTCTGTAGATTTTACGGCTTAATGTTCCTCTATCCTTTTTCGACTTTCTGCCAAAGCAAAGTGAACCCAGAGATTATGGACAGCTCACTCTTTGAATATTTGTTCATATTAAACATCTTTGATGGTGGAACATTTGTCATCGTCCTGCCACACCAGAGACAACATGATGTTCATGTGTGCTCACGTCGGTGAGTCAGAGCAACATGTGGTTCAGTTTTCAGACAACTTTAAGGAACCTTGAAGGAGCTGACATGGGAAAGTTTGAAACCAGTAAATGAACTATTTTTTAAACTGAGTTTGTTTATAAAAGAAGAGGAGCTCGGCTTCTCTGTAGGCGACATGTGACCTGACACAGCTGGATATACCTGACAAACCTGCTCACGCTCACCTGTCAAACATTTCTGTCATTTAGCAGAACCAAACTCCCAACCTGATTCAATCTGTTTCATACAGTGTGTGTGTGCGCGCGCGTCTGTGTGTGTGCCTGTGCGCGCGCTGTGTGTGTGTGTTAAGCAGGAAGTGTTTCTCTGAGCTGTGATTTCTGATCTGATGTCTCAAACTTTCCCTCTCCGCTTTGTGGTTAAAAAACTAAAGTTTTAGATGTTTCAAGGGGGTTTGGTGACAGTCTCCAGGTTCTCCAGGTTCTCCAGGTGCAGAGCATTGTTTAAGAATAAACCGGATGTAAACACACACAGCTGCGTCTGTATTAAAAACGGATTAAACTGATTTGAACAGATTAAACGGTAGGCTACTTGTGGCTCGTACAGAAGCGGATCAGGTCCTGGAACATGGCATGCTGGATCCGGTCTCGGTGCTTCAGCTGACGGATGATGTCTCTCTTCCAGTTCTCCGCCGACCTGCCGCCGGCTCCCGGTCCCGGAGCCTGCCTCCGGCCGCTGCGGGGCTCCGACCCTCCGGCGGACTCCGTCATGACGGTGCGGGTGTTGACTGTCACAGCGGCCATGATGCACCCTGCCCGGGCTGCTTCATGCTGCTTCCCCGCTGACAGACGCTCACAGCCCGGCCTGATGCTCCACACAGCTCCGCGTTAACATCCAGCTGTTCCGACCGCCGCCATGTTGGCTCCTCCTGGCTCCTTTAAGCGCCTTTCTTTTCCTTTAAACTTTGTTGATGTAGTTTGATTGAATATTTCTTAACTTTTTCCTCGGAGACTTGACACTCTGACGGGGGCGGGACGATGGCTCCTGCTGACAGCTGCCGGGTCTATCAGCCAATCACCGCTCACCCTGCGCTCTTCCTGTTTTGACTACAGATGAAAAACAAACACACCCTTTGGGACACGCCCCTTAAAAGCTTCACCTGTTGGATGTTGGAAGCACCTGCAGTCCAGACAAACCAGATCTTTGATCAGTTTTGTGAAAGCAGCTGTTTGAACCAAACCTCCACATGGAAACATGTTGATGAAGATGTGACACCCTCAGGTGTTTAGGATTTATGATGTTACTCATCTGTAATCACCTTTAAACTGTCTAAACAAATGGACAGCGTGCCTCAGCCTCCCATTCAACAGGATGAAGCCATAATATCTCTGTGACGGGCGCTGACATGTAGCCAGGGGTGGAAAGAGAAACGGATCAGTAACAATCTTATCGTTAAAGGTCGGAGTGAATTGCTCGGCGGCGGCGGCCTGGATCGGCAAAAACGTATCAGACATCCGAAACAATCGGATCAGACTCTCAGTTATAGTTCAACAACTCTCGTCTTCGTAACGTTTCTGCTGCACGCAGCTCTGCATTCGTCAACGGAGCTGTCAATCATAATGTTTAATAAAATTTAAAGGAATCAAATAATTAACAAGTAACTTCTCAAGGCGCAGATGGACTAGCGGGTCAGTCACGTCCTGTGTACGGAAGCAAAATGCTCTCTAAGTAGGCGACCCCGGTTCAAGTTCCTTTCCCGCGTGTCCACCCCACTCTCTCTCTCTCTCTTTCGTCGATTACAGACTCTATCCAGTCCTAGCCTCAGAAATACCATTTATCTGACGTGCATTTTAGTTTTTACAATTTGACCTGTCTGTCAACATGGAGGAGGCGGAGCTTATGACAGATGCTGCATTCAGGTGCTCCTCAGATCTTCCCAGTTTCCTAGTCGTTACGTCGTTCTTCCGTCTCCAGTGTGTTCACATGTTTTCAGATCGTGAAGTCTGAATGTTTTAACAACAAACGGCGTGGACACTACGAAGACGACAATGTGAGAATATCTGTTACAAATGATATCTCAGCGAAACGTTCATGTGAATTAATCAAAAGTATCGTAATGTTCAAACATGTGATGACGATCATGAGGACAGGACCTCTTTCGCCAGAGTTTCTGAGTTGTTGTTCCGACTCGAGGAGGCGTTCATGTGCATTTTATAACTCCGAATCTCGTTTATTCCGATGTTTCCGATACCACATGAATGCAGCGTTATACTGCAGCCTGTCAGCAGGGGGAGCTCTACATGTTCTTCACTTGAGGAACTTGAACTTCGACCTTCAGGACAAAACAGACGTCACGTCAATGAAATATTTAGTTTTTGTTCAAGACTAATTCTCTGTTTCAACAGGAAACTTTGATGATTATGAAATACATTTTAAAACATCTCATGAGTTATTAAAGTATCGACAAGATCTATGAAATTTAACTCGTGATTAATGAAACCTTTAACATCCTGAGATCACGATGAGTTCTTATTCGTTACGTGAACCAGCAGAATGTTTTTGAGAAGTGAAGTCTGTTGTTTTTATATTCAGACACGTGTTGAATGTAAACGCTGTTCTCATGAAGCGTCATGTCTGAGTTTAAATAAGGAGCGATGACGAACATGAAACATTTATTAAGAAACATTAAAACACTTTCTGTACAAACACGGTGATCTCAAACGTCTTCGCCATAAAAACAAATGTAAGGTGCTAAAACTTAATACTGGTGTTTATAAAAGCGTCTGGAGGGAAGTTTGTCCTCTTTCAGCCTCCGTACAGCCCGCAGCGGAGGGGCCGGCTCGGGTTCACACTCGGTTCAGTTTGGTCTGGGTCATCTGAACCAGCAGCTCAGAGTACTTCTCCAGCAGAGACATCGTCCCGTCGCTCTCCATGAGGCCAGAGGGGGCGCTGCTGCCCCGCCCGTCTCCGCCACGCAGCACCGCCTGCAGCTCAGAGTGAACGACATCAAATGCCTCCCGCAGGACGCACGACATCTGAAGACGCTGCTCCGACCCGCCGAGCTGCACGAAGAAGAAGAAGAAGAAATGTGCTTTAATATTTCATGAAAAAGACGTAAAAATAAAAACACTCTTTCACACTTTTTATTAAATATGAAAGATTGTATCTTTCACTGTTAATATCCTGCTGACCATGACCTTTTCTACAATTAAAGATCCAAACAGAAATGTTTACTTTAAAGGTCCAATCAGTGAGATGTGTAGTGACTGAAATGATGAAGTGAGCTTCCTCTATGATCAGACATTAAGGAAACATGCTATGTTGAAGTGCTGGCTTCTCTGACAACAATGCAGCAGCCAGTATGTCCTCCTTCTAACTTTAGATTCTGGTCCTGAATGGTCTGGATTTGTTTGGACCAGAGAAGGTAGGCGGTTTTAAGGCACCCCCACACGGCCGTTTTGGACGCCCCTCGGTTTGCCAGATATGAGAGCAGTTATCAGGTCAAACCAACAGGTGTTGCAGCGATGGAAGCGGGCAAGAGAACTGGTTCAGATAGAAGTGATTGTACCCGACCTAAAAAGCCTCTGCATGTTTCTAATAAGCTCCACGAGCAGAAACGTGCTCAAACTAGGATCAATATTGGAGATGCTTTTGAAAAATGGAGAGAGGTTAGAACGCAGAAAGGTTTACAGACCGATGCAGAGCTGGATAAACACTGAAGCTTCAGTGTCCACCACATGGTGACCTGCGTGAGCATCCACTCTAGAGAGGAGGGGGGGGGGAGACAGCTCTCTGCAATGTTTAGAATTTAGGCTGCAGTACCCATTTTAAACACTAGGTGTCAGAGTTATAGATTGCTCCTCTAAATCAAACTGTCCTCGTCTTTCAAAGTGAATCATTAATTTACTGAATTATTTCATCCTCTCGTGCTGCACTTTCTGTCTCATCAAGCAGTATCAATTTTAAACACTAGGTGTCAGAGTTTCATTGCTGCTTTAAAACTTTGCAATCAGAGAAAGCACACAACATGTTTAGTTCCTCTTATAACACATTTTAGGTTTCAGCTCACCTGTTGGTACAGGTGTACAGCTCGTCTCGCCGTCTCTCTCAGCTCGCTGGCGACGTGCTGGCACTGCTGCAGACTGACTGAGTCTTCATCACCTGAACCTGAAACAACAAAGACCTGATGACTCCTCAGTACATGTTCATCCTCTGATGAGCCCAACTGGAAATTGTATAATGTGGTGCAAGTCACCTGTATAAAGGGGGGTGGTTACCTGTTTGAGGAAGGTGGGGTGTGTCTGTCAGAGGAGAGGAGGAAGAGGTCGGGAGGTCAGCTCCTGAAGATCGGTCTGATATTTTCAACAAAAAGAAAAAGCAACCAGAAAATCAAAATGTAAATGTCTCTCAATGACCTCGTCATGTTTCTCCACCGGTTGCAAGCAACATTGAAGTGAGGAGAAGTTTCAAAGATTTCAGGCGGCGTAATGATGGCGCGTCAGCATTTTATACCGGTATATCGGACGCAGCACACTTTTTGGAGTTCTCTGTGTGAATAAACAGTCTGACCTGAATCACCTGTGTTACCTGGATCAGTCTCAGACCCTCCTGGACCCTCCTCCCGTCTGGAGGCGGGATAGGCGATGACATCACAAGCTCTGGGCGTGGCTGTGGGGGTAATGGAGGGGGCGGGACTTATGAAGGTTTGGTTTATATTCGTTAGCGTTTCCTCGATGCTGCTGATGCTCCACCTGGCGACCGCGCCCTCTGACATCTCAAGGGTGGGCGTGGTCAACGCCTGCAGGTCTTGTTCAGAGGTGCGGTCCTGAGACTCCTCGGACAACGACGCAACACTGATAAAAAAAAGAAGACAACGATCAGACATGATCTTAATCTGTTTTCAAAATAAA
The DNA here is from genome assembly GCA_020745685.1 of Tautogolabrus adspersus. Classification (NCBI taxonomy): domain Eukaryota; kingdom Metazoa; phylum Chordata; class Actinopteri; order Labriformes; family Labridae; genus Tautogolabrus; species Tautogolabrus adspersus. Next base: position 30,844,757 of record CM036545.1, read on the forward strand.
ATTAAAGTTCTTCCTTCTTCCTTAAACCATCAGACTTTTGGCTCCTTCAGGCTCCGGTACGTCTGGGGATGTCGAACATAAAAAGGGGGGCAGCTTTAGGTTTCAGGGGATACCTGCAGGTCTGGTCCTGGTTGGGGACAGGGTTGGTGCTCTGGAGGTCCACACCAGCTGACATCAGGTGGGGGTGAGGGGGGGAGGTCTGAGGAGGAGGACATGTTCTCCTCCTCCTCCTCATGACCGGAGGTGGAGGAGGTGTTGGAGGTGGTGATGGGGTCTTGGATCAGTTTGGCTCTGGAGCTCGCTGTGGTTCCCAGGTATCCGAGGCGAGGCCCCCCCCTGCTGGACCGCAGACACCACGCTGCTGTTGTGGGTCACCAGAGTCCTGGAGGGGACGTCTGATTGGTTGAAGAAGAAGAGGGTCAGAGATTAGGATCTGATTTGAGATCCTCAGGTGAAGATGGACAGGTGAGTGATCCTAAACCAGACTATGTGATTAACAGAGGAGGTGGGGGAGGGGTCTCACTGTGACGCGGATTTAGATTGGGTTATCTCTCCGATGGATAATCAATTTATAATTAGACTTTGCAGACTATACGGTGAAATCCAGAATGTGTATAAAGCCCTTCAGACTCAATTTTTCATAAAAGTGCCGTAGCTAAGCTCAGCCGTCATCACGTCTTTGTGCATTTATATTGATTCCGCGACAGTGTATTATCGGCGTCCCAGTCTATGAGTTCACATTGTGTTTTGGTGTTGCTGAAGCACGGCACAGCGGGGGCTCCACATACACACACAGTCAGACATGCACGCAAATGCTCCCCTACTGGCTCAGCTGATACCTGATTACGCCTCCACGACATTCATACTGAAGGCGAAACGAAACTGAGACGGAAATATCACGGCTTGAAACGGCAGTCTGAATAGCGCTTAAGTCTCAGTCCGTTTTTGAGTCTCTCAGAGGTAATGAAGTGCCTTCCTGTGTCCACAACGGTCAGTTTGTGTGCAGCTGTGTAGCTCTTTTAGTACCATCTGTGTCCACCAGGTGGATTTAGTAGTCCTGCTAGCCACCCGTACGCTAGTCGAGCTCTCAGCCTACGATAACATTGATAGTTGTGAAGTACAGACCCACAGCCCACGAGTCTCTCTGCCCACCTCCTCTGCTCACTTGTCTTTAGTTGAGTCTTTTCAGTCAAACCAGCACTCCACTAGCTTTAACATTACACCACCTATAAACACACCATGATGACCTCATGACGGAGGAAAAATAGGAAAAAGTGGTGTCGTTCATTAAATCCAACAACTTCAATATGAGGACTGTACAGTTTACCAAGCCCACACTGGTGAGAAACAGTTTGTGAGTTTAACCAAAGAAGGAAAGCCCCAAAAACTTTACACAAACACCCATGTGTCTACACACACACCTCCTAGCTTTTCTCCGCATTGGACGACAACAACAGTATGTCGTCGGCGTATTGGGCGGCGATGGGGCTGATGGGAAATCATGCAGGAGGCTCTACGACGGAGAAGTGACTGGTTGGATCTCGCTGTGATCACAAACACAAATAGAACAATCAAAAGTGGAGTCCCTCAGGGAAGCCTTCTTGAGCCTCTGACATTTCTATAAACCTTGTGAAGAGTTTACATTCCTGTAACTTCTCATTTCTCCTGCAGAAACAACCGATTCTTTGGCTAGTGTGAGATCCTGCCGTCTCAACCTGTATGTGATTTGGTTTGGTTGAACTTCCTGGCTCAGTAGCCAATAGGCAGAGTCGGGAAGGACATCAGTTAACTGTGACCTGAGATAATCTGAGGCCTAGTTTATTTAAGTGGCTTCCACTCCAAACTTCTCTCTCTCTCAGGCCTCCACCAGCTGGTTTGGTTTTGTCTGCTCTTCACACCACTTCACTCTTCCATACATTACATTCATGATATCAGGTTTACATAATTATGATTGTTTTAACTTTAGTTTATAAATCATTAACTTCCTTTAAACCTTGTTTCATGTGGGATTCCTCTTCCGGGTCACTTACAGTCCGTGACAAATGGGGGCTCTTCCAGGATTTTTGTTCCCGGGTAATAAAGTGCGTTTCCTTTAAGTTCGGTTGACATGTACTTCCTTTGTTATATTTTAAGTATCAGAAAGAAAAAAATTAAGGTTCTTATATATTTCTCTCTATGACAGAACTCAGCTATTTACCCCGTAACTGTGTCTGTTATTCCATGGGTTACTCTGCATCTCCATGCATAACTCTGACTACTTACTTTTAGGGATGGAAACCGAAATCCGGTACCACTATGGTACCGGTACCAAGACGTCCGGTACCTAAGGGGTGGAATCCAAACACAGAGTTCGGTGCTTAGTTTCGGTTCCAGACCCAAAGATGCTTAAAGTCAGCTCAACTCCTAGCTGCCATCCAAAACACGGCACGATGCCTCGCTTGTCCTAAGTTAAAGATGATGACAATAAGCAGGCTGTGGAGGTAATGCGTGGTTACAGGGACGGCTGGAAGTGTTGCAACTCCCTACAGTGTTAATGTGTACTGTAGCTCCCCTAAAGCGCAGTCAAGTTGATGATAAACACACTCTGTACAATGTAAACAGTGTGCAGGAGTGTCAGCAATTTTTGTTAATTAAAAACAGAAATGACCCGATACTGGGCGTCTGGGACTTCTTATTTTGCTGCTGTGGAATCAACCAGGTATCAACATTGTTTGTTCATTTTATGAGCATTGTATTAAAGTTAAATTTATCGTGAGCACTATATCAGAGGTCAAAGTTGACATGGAATTAAAAAAACAACAATTAAACCTGACAAACGTTGTAGTACTCGAAATCGGTCTTGGTCTCCAGACCACTTTTTGAAGGTCTCAGAATCAAAAGCATTTTTACTCGGCCTCGTCTGTCACCAAACAGAGTTCACAGATTTAAATGTATTCTGACAGGAAGATAAAAGAACAAGATGACTCACCTGTACTGTCGTTGTTTTCTTTCTGAGTAGCATCAGTTGAAGTGACCTCACTGCTTGACTCAGAGTTTACCTGGAAACAAACTTCTATTAAACTTTACTCATCAAATCTCACCTTGAGGATGAACTCAGGTAAATCATGACTTGTTCAGGATTAGAAGTGTTACCAGTGTTTATTGCATGGCCTTGCGAAACAGTCTTTACATTTCACTGCACATCTGTATGAACATATGACAAATAAAAATCAGGACTCTGTATGTTGTGTTTTATTTTGAAATTGACCGGACGCTCTGTGCGTGTCCTTGTCTGACTTCCTGTTTGGGTTGTTCTATTCTGCCAGCTTGAAGCGTGCCTGCAGCGTACTCTGTCTAAATACAACTCGCAGCCTATTTGATACAGAGCAGAGTGTATAGGCGCTGCTGGCAGGGCGGCGGCGCTTGCTGTGGATACAGGAGCATTAACGAGAGGCAGCGAACGGACCGCGGCAGTGTGTTTAATATGTTAAAGGGGGGTTTCAGGTGCCTCTGTACCGATGTGTTGCTGATGTTGCTCTCCTCTGAGATGCTGCTTGGGATGGAGACCGGGGGAGGAGCCTGGCCTGGCCACGTCCTAAACAGCAGGTAAGTATTGTTATCGCCATGACAATGTTCATGTTGGCCAGAGTGTCCCTGAGGATTGTGGGTAGACTGACCTGATCCTGTCCTGGAACCGGGAAAGGAAGCGAGTGGAGATGCTGAGTCGGGGGTTCAGGAAGTGTTTTTCCTCGGGAGGCTGCACAGTCCTCAGGTCAGTGTCAAACTTCTCTGAAAGGTGAAAGGTCACACACACCTCAGCGGACATGATGGGGGAGAGCAGCGTGAACATTCAGATGTTGATGATGATGAGGATGAAGAAGAGAGTGTGTTACCGTCGTTCAGACTGGAGGCCAGAGTATCAAAGTGGTTCTTCAGAGAGTTCCTGTCCTCGTCCTCCTCCAGGACCAGACTGCCCACAGAGCTGCCCTGACTCAGAGAGTCTGTGTCTGAGGCAGAGAGACCCAGATCACCGTCACTGATACACAACTATATCAAACTAACAATAATAATAATAATGTTAGAGATCAATCTGACTTGATTTCTGTTGAACTTTCAGAGAGTTCAAGAGCTGTCTCACTGGGAGTTTTATTTCAAAGACCACTTCCTGAACAGCTGAGGGTCTTCACAGGCTCATCAGTTTGATTAATGGTTACCATAACGACCATAAGGAGCTTTAAAAACCAAGAAAACAACCTTTGAAGGTCCACAGTGATCACTGACCTGCGTCGTGCTGCTGCTCCAAACTTCCTGCTGAACCTTCAGAGCAGGCCGAGTCTGGACTCAGCTGACTGCTCCACACAGGCTCCACCCCCCTACCTGTGACCTCCAGCTTGGTCAGAGACTGCCGAGAGTCTGTCTCGCCTTCAACATCAAAATCCCTGAAAACACACACACACACCATCAGTATCAAATGCGACTGAAACGCAACAGACTGCATGAATAAAAACGTTCAGGTGTGTTGATTTGTTGACTCTAACGCCGTGTAAAATGAAGCTCACCTGTCCACAGTAGTGTTGTTGGTGTTTGGGTGGAGGATGAACGTGCTCCCCTCCTCGCCTGGATCCTGCTGCACCTGGACTCCACACAGAGGGAAAAACCCCCACGTCATGTATTACCCAATTATGTGAATTAAGCATATAAAAAAGAAGACATCGGTAGCTGCAGCTTGATGAGACAGAAAGTGCAGCACGAGAGGATGAAATGTATCAGTAAATTAATGATTCACTTTGAAAGACGAGGACAGTTTGATTTACAGGAGCAACATGTAACTCTGACACCTAGTGTTTAAAATGGGTACTGCAGCCCAAATTCTAAACATTGCAGAGAGCTGTCTCCCCCCCCCCCCCTCCTCCCTAGAGTGGATGCTCACACAGGTCACCATGTGGTGGACACTGAAGCTTCAGTGTTTATCCAGCTCTGCATCGGTCTGTAAACCTTTCTGCGTTCTAACCTCTCTCCATTTTTCAAAAGCATCTCCAATATTGATCCTAGTTTGAGCACGTTTCTGCTCGTGGAGCTTATTAGAAACATGCAGAGGCTTTTTAGGTCGGGTACAATCACTTCTATCTGAACCAGTTCTCTTGCCCGCTTCCATCGCTGCAACACCTGTTGGTTTGACCTGATAACTGCTCTCATATCTGGCAAACCGAGGGGCGTCCAAAACGGCCGTGTGGGGGTGCCTTAAAACCGCCTACCTTCTCTGGTCCAAACAAATCCAGACCATTCAGGACCAGAATCTAAAGTTAGAAGGAGGACATACTGGCTGCTGCATTGTTGTCAGAGAAGCCAGCACTTCAACATAGCATGTTTCCTTAATGTCTGATCATAGAGGAAGCTCACTTTAACACATCTTACTGATTGGTCCTTTTATTATCAAAAACGTATTAGATCAAATGTTCTTATTACTCGATACAGCCAAAGAATAGAAATTATTTTTCTGTAATCAGTTTGGAGTCAAGAAAGAAACTGAACCAGTTTGTCTGCTGACCTCCTTCTCCTCGTCCTCTTCCTCCTCCTCCTCGTCTCCCAGCAGACTCTCCAGACTCTGAGGGTGGAAGTCCTCTTCCTCTTCCTCCTCCTCCTCCTCTTCCTGACTCTTGGTGGGGCTCGGGGAAAAGGAGGAGCAGATGACCACAGGGTCCTGCTGCTCCGCCCAACGACTCCGTACCTGCCGAGGCTCTGTGTCTGATTGGACTGCACAGGAGGCTCCGCCCTGCCCCTGCTGAACACACAAAACATACAAGCAATCAGCCGTGACATCATGACCTCCTCTCCATCATAAACTCTACTTTAACGAAGCTTCTACAGTTTCTGTTGACCTGGTGAGAAAGCCGATAACTCCACTTTATATTTATCACTGTTGTGGGTTGTTGGTGCTCTGGAGGTCGTTGAACTGAACCTCATTAATGAATCTCAAACTGAACTTGTGTGTACACCAGTCATGTTATGGTGGAAACACACGTGAAAATACAAGTTCAATGTACAAACAGATTGATCATCAGTGACGTCATCAGTGATCATTGAACTGACCAGTTTCCTGAACCACATGGGCAGCTTCCCGTTGGTCTGAAGCAGCTGAGGATCTGAAACACAAAACATTCAAACTCAGACTGTGGTCACCTGCAGAGGATCATTACAGGGACAGTTGTTTGATTTAAGAGAAGTTGTACCAGGTAGAGTCTGTGTTTGAGGGTCTCTCAGAGGGAGGTCTCCATCGTGTTCATCAACAGTCAGTGTGTGTGCAGATGTGTACCTCTTTTAGTACCATCTCTGTCCACCAGGTGGAGTTGGTAATCCTGCTTGCTTCCTGTACGCCAGTTGAGCTCAGGGCGTGTCCAAAAGGGGTGGCAGGGACCTCCCTTGAAATCTGATTGGCCATCCTAGGTACCAACTCAAAAGTCCTTAACTGTGATTGGCTACCTGCCCTGTCAGAGGCGGGACTTACGTTTAAACCAACTATTAGGTCATTTTTTCGCAAAGGCCGCAAGTATTTTGTTTAATATATCTATGTAGAATATATATTTTTTGTACTCTAAATTGTAAATTAGAACTTTACACATCTATTTAATAAGACAGCTGCAAAGGAAGGTAACGCACTCCTAACGTGTCGGGACAGTGCAGGGCCCGAGAGACTTTGAACATCGTTTTGTGTCATTAAAACATTTAGCTTGTGTTTTCATCTTGTGTTATAAAGTGGAAATGATTGGTGAGGTTAGAGAGGGTAAATAATGTTTGTTTATTTGTGTGTGTTTGTGCACCCCAGTCAAAAGTCTGGACACGCCCCTGGTTGAGCTCTCAGCCTACGGTAACGCTGCTGGTTGTGAAGTACAGGCTCACACCTCCTCTCCTCACTAGTTGTCAGCTCTCCACAAGCTTTATGTACTGAACAGATTTAAATGCACCATGATGACCTCATGACGGAGGAAAGATGGTGAAAAGAGGTGCAATTTTAGATTGAATCCTTAACCGCGCACAGACTGCGCCGTTTCAAAGCGGAGTCATGAAGATGCATGTCTCTGAGGTCAAACTGATGATTAATGACGTGACCGACCCCGGTCCTCCTCCTCACCCTGAGCAGCGTCCAGTCTGGCTGGCGTACCCGTGTCAGTCTCCTCCTCTTCCTCCAGCTGAGGCAGCTGCGACGAGGGCACGGTGATGAAGGTCTCTCTCCTGAAATGAGAGGAACACACCTGAATCCTGACCACCCCTACACACCTCTCAGGTACACAGGAGCAGACCCCCTCCATCCTGACTCACCTGATGTTCTGCTGTCTGACGCTGCAGCTTTCAGGTGCAGCGCTCAGTTTGAAGCCCCGCCTCTTTCTCATGGTGCTGGTCATCTGAGAGTCCAACCTCCACACAAACACACAACTACACACACGACAACAAACAATGGTGACATCAACGCACGGAAGACCAGAATGATGATGAGGTGTGTTTACCTGTCTCCTGACACAGTAGTGATGAGGTGTGTTTACCTGTCTCACAGTGATGAGGTGTGTTTACCTGTCTCACAGAGATGAGGTGTGTTTACCTGTCTCACAGTGATGAGGTGTGTTTACCTGTCTCACAGTGATGAGGTGTGTTTACCTGTCTCACAGTGATGAGGTGTGTTTACCTGTCTCACAGTGATGAGGTGTGTTTACCTCTCTCACAGAGATGAGGTGTGTTTATCTGTCTCACAGTGATGAGGTGTGTTTACCTGTCTCACAGTGATGAGGTGTGTTTACCTGTCTCTCAGTGATGAGGTGTGTTTACCTGTCTCACAGTGATGAGGTGTGTTTACCTGTCTCACAGTGATGAGGTGTGTTTACCTCTCTCACAGAGATGAGGTGTGTTTACCTGTCTCACAGTGATGAGGTGTGTTTACCTCTCTCACAGAGATGAGGTGTGTTTATCTGTCTCACAGTGATGAGGTGTGTTTACCTCTCTCACAGAGATGAGGTGTGTTTATCTGTCTCACAGTGATGAGGTGTGTTTACCTGTCTCACAGTGATGAGGTGTGTTTACCTGTCTCACAGTGATGAGGTGTGTTTATCTGTCTCACAGAGATGAGGTGTGTTTATCTGTCTCACAGAGATGAGGTGTGTTTACCTGTCTCACAGTGATGAGGTGTGTTTACCTGTCTCCTGACACAGTGATGAGGTGTCTGCAGTCCTGACTGAACCTCATACAGGTGACGATCTCTGAGGACACAAACACAGCAAGTGAGTCGAACTTGAGAGATCAAAGGGCTCAGGTGATTCTCGTCACTACACCTGGAGGGGAATCTTTCAGCTACACACCTGGGGTTAATACACACACGGATTAACTCACCTGAGTGTCCGAACAGCGTGGCCACACACTCTCCAGACTCGTAGTCAAAGATGGAGATGTTTTTGTCGGAGCAGCTGGTGGCGAAGAACGACCCCGACGGATCCATCTCAACCTGCAGAGACACGAAATATCAGCCAATCACAGCACAGAGTCTCTTCAATGACACGGCTGCAACAGTACCTGTTCACAGTCCTTTTAAAGGTGCAGCTTATGTAACGAAACCTGTCTGAATAAATGTAATCAATGTTAACGTGTCTCTAAATGTGTTTGTTATTGTTTATGCCCCCACTGTCCCGAACCCATTTAAAGATGACCATTTTCTCGGTTAACGAGGGTCAGCTGTCGGTTAAAACACCTCCTTATAGTCTGACGAGTCAAAATGTGACTTCCTGTTTGTAAATAAACGCTGCAGAGGAAGAGGGACCATCCCGTCCTGTTTGTTTTCAACGCTCAGTTCAAAAGAGAGACTTTGGTGCTGACGCTCGCTCACGTCGTGTTGCTGATTTTTGGCCGTTTATATTCTATGATTGTTGTGTCAGTATTGTTTTTATGAAAATCAATTAAATTAACTATTTAATACAAACGTTAGCTCCACTTCATATTTTACTGAATGTCGATCTTTAACACACACACACACAGACACAGGTCCTGACCTTCAGCAGAGCTCCTTCGTCACTGGACGAGCCCTTCAAACACTTCTTCAGCTTCCCCGTCTCCACGTTGTACACCCTGAAAACACACACACACACATCAGCACACATTAAACTACACACAGCTGTGTGAGACTCTATTGCGTTTCCGACCTGATGTTTCGGTCCTGACACGCGATGGCCACGTGTGTCCTCGTCGAGTCCAGGTCCATGTCGTAGAGCGTCGTCTTCTCCACCACGTGATGACTCCTGGAGAACGACAGACCATCCGTCGCCTGGACCACAACACACGCCAGCCGTCACATACACAGACGGTACGATAATACTGTGTCTGTGTATGTGTGTGTGTCTGTGAGTGTGTGTGTGTGTGAATGAGAGAGAGAGAGAGAGTGTGTGTGTGTGCGTGCGTGTCTGTGTGAGAGTGTGTGTGAGAGAGAGAGAGAGAGAGAGAGAGTATGTGTGTGTGTGTGTGTGTGTGTCGACCTGATCAGCTGTCTGGAAGTAGATGCTTTTGTCGGCTCCACAGCTCACCATTCGGACCTCCGGACTCTCACCTAGATCACAGGAAGCAGGAAACTTTAGGCGCTCACAGAGCTCTGATTAACGTAGACAAAGATGGTAAGTCATGGTTAAGAACACACAGAGACTTTATCGGAGCCAGAGGGTGACAGCAAACTTTTTGACTTTGGTCACCAAAACAATCCACTGAAATATTTTTTTCGTTTTCAAAAAAGTTCTTGACAACATTCACACGGATCCACAAAAACAACTAAAAACGCTGTAGTATACATGCCAGGCAGGTAGTTTGCGGTGTGACTTTGTAATGAAACAACACGCACATGCTCACATCGTCTTCCTTCTACAGAGCGGTGAGTTGTAAACATACAAACATCACTAACACACGAACGTTTGTGAGGACGGACGATGAGGTGGGGTTGTTATGGTGCGTTCCATTTACCTCGGACCTCGGGGATGGGAATGACGTCACACCTGAGTTAACCACGTTCTCGTTGCAAGTCGAACAATCAACATGGTCGCCTCCAGGAGTACCGTTGTTTTGTTAGCTAATTTTATTTCACTCAAAGAGGACTACGTTTTACACACAATAGTTACAAATTAAACTTCACTGTTGATGCACGGAGCAGCCATTTTGATCAGTGATGGTGAGTTTATCCGTGTCATGATTTACTTGTGTTGGATTAATGAACGCTGCTGAGAATATGAACTTAAATATAAACAGATCAACAAATCCAAACTGAATATTCAAACTAAAAGCTGTTTATTGCTCTGACAAGGAGACGTGCCAGTTCACTCCTCACTGACAGATCCAGAAGATTAGTTGTTTTCAGAAACAGAAACTCAAACACTGGGTAGTTTTAGTAAATATGTAGGACTCCTGCAGCCCGTGTTGGGACCATGAACCTTTCTTTACCCGTGAACTTGACAGCAGTGATGGAGGCTGAGTGGTCGCTCAGTGTCTGCTCCAGGCTGTAGTTCTTCTCCAGGTTGAAGACGTGGATTAGTCGATCCCGGCTGGCCGACGCCAACAGCTTCACACCTGAAACGACAACAACGTAACATGATACTGAACACCACGAATCAGCCTGCAGAGCTCTAAACATCAGCAGCCTGCAGAGCTCTAAACATCAGCCTGCAGAGCTCTAAACATCAACCTGCAGAGCTCTAAACAGCAGCAGCCTACAGAGCTCTAAACATCAGCAGCCTGCAGAGCTCTAAACAGCAGCAGCCTACAGAGCTCTAAACATCAGCAGCCTACAGAGCTCTAAACAGCAGCAGCCTGCAGAGCTCTAAACAGCAGCAGCCTACAGAGCTCTAAACATCAGCAGCCTGCAGAGCTCTAAACAGCAGCAGCCTACAGAGCTCTAAACATCAGCAGCCTGCAGAGCTCTAAACATCAGCAGCCTGCAGAGCTCTAAACATCAGCCTGCAGAGCTCTAAACATCAACCTGCAGAGCTCTAAACAGCAGCAGCCTACAGAGCTCTAAACAGCAGCAGCCTGCAGAGCTCTAAACAGCAGCAGCCTACAGAGCTCTAAACATCAGCAGCCTGCAGAGCTCTAAACAGCAGCAGCCTGCAGAGCTCTAAACAGCAGCAGCCTACAGAGCTCTAAACATCAACCTGCAGAGCTCTAAACATCAGTCTGCAGAGCTCTAAACAGCATCAGCCTATAGAGCTCTAAACATCAGCAGCCTGCAGAGCTCTAAACAGCAGCAGCCTGCAGAGCTCTAAACAGCAGCAGCCTGCAGAGTTCTAAACAGCAGCAGCCTACAGAGCTCTAAACATCAGCAGCCTACAGAGCTCTAAACAGCAGCAGCCTACAGAGCTCTAAACATCAGCAGCCTGCAGAGTTCTAAACAGCAGCAGCCTACAGAGCTCTAAACATCAGCAGCCTACAGAGCTCTAAACAGCAGCAGCCTGCAGAGCTCTAAACAGCAGCAGCCTACAGAGCTCTAAACATCAGCAGCCTACAGAGCTCTAAACAGCAGCAGCCTACAGAGCTCTAAACATCAGCAGCCTACAGAGCTCTAAACATCAGCAGCCTACAGAGCTCTAAACATCAGCAGCCTGCAGAGCTCTAAACAGCAGCAGCCTACAGAGCTCTAAACATCAGCAGCCTACAGAGCTCTAAACATCAGCAGCCTGCAGAGCTCTAAACAGCAGCAGCCTGCAGAGCTCTAAACATCAGCAGCCTGCAGAGCTCTAAACAGCAGCAGCCTGCAGAGCTCTAAACATCAGCAGCCTACAGAGCTCTAAACAGCAGCAGCCTGCAGAGCTCTAAACAGCAGCAGCCTACAGAGCTCTAAACATCAGCAGCCTACAGAGCTCTAAACAGCAGCAGCCTACAGAGCTCTAAACAGCAGCAGCCTACAGAGCTCTAAACATCAGCAGCCTACAGAGCTCTAAACATCAGCAGCCTGCAGAGCTCTAAACAGCAGCAGCCTACAGAGCTCTAAACATCAGCAGCCTACAGAGCTCTAAACATCAGCAGCCTGCAGAGCTCTAAACAGCAGCAGCCTGCAGAGCTCTAAACATCAGCAGCCTGCAGAGCTCTAAACATCAGCAGCCTACAGAGCTCTAAACATCAGCAGCCTACAGAGCTCTAAACAGCAGCAGCCTACAGAGCTCTAAACATCAGCAGCCTACAGAGCTCTAAACATCAGCCTGTAAAGTCTGCCCCTTTGTATAATCCAGTTAGCTTGTCACTTTAGTTTTGTCATTGTTTGGTTACCATGGAGACGTATGGTTTCCCCTACCATTATAATAGGGGGGGCGGCCCGCTTTTTTAGATTTTTGGGCTTTTTGTGCCTTTATTGTAGAGATAGGATAGTGCAGTGGTTCCCAACCTTTTCCAACTCAGGACCCACTTTTAAGTCTCAAAAATGTTCGCGGCCCACCTCTGACCCCATAAATACGGAGGCCATATAACGCGTTCTCAGAGCACTTTTTTTATTCAAGATGAACATAAAGGACTGAACAGAATACAGGAGAAACATGTTGGAAGCTCCACAGTCGCTAACACAGCATCTGTAACATGTTGCAACACCTTCAGTATTTTTATTTTACATAATTACATTTCCCCCGCCCATTTTATTTAATTTTCTATATCGCGCCAGGTCACAACTGAAGTCATTTAAGGATACCTGTCCGATAGAACAGGACAGCTGTCATTAAAAGAAACGCATGAACACCAAGATTCCTTTAAGTGTTCACCGACACAAGTGTTTGTGTTAGGAAAGCGTACAAACTGTTCTCTGAGCCCCCTTACAGCATGAAGGTCAAAGGACCAACTTACCTGTGGATGTGGGGGAGAACTCCAAACACAACACCTCCGAGTCATGAGCCTCGATCTTCACCAGCTGGTCCAGAAACTTCAGACCAAAGATACTGAACACACACACACACACACACACACACACACACACACACACACACAGAGTATTATTCAGTTATATTTATAAATAGTTTAAAGTAACTCTGCTGCCCTCTGTGGGTCAAAATTGAAATTAAAAATCTTCTTGTCTTCTGACTTTATTGAAATTCAGTCTCTGATTTTATTTATGGAGACATAATTTAAAAAAAACATAAAGAGGAGACACCTGCAGCCAGTCGCCTGCACTCAGGCAGGGACAGACAATTGCTTTAATGCAGGGGACTATCACCTCTTCTACTACTTCCATTTAAAACAACGTTAAAGGATTAACCATGGCCTGAATCAAAACTTTTTCAAGGACACGATGTGAGGACACGGTGAAGGACACGATGTAAGGACATGGTGTAAGGACACATGTTAGGACACGGTGAAGGACACCAAGAGGTTAATCATGTGTGTGTGTCTTACCGCAGGTTTCCACAGCGGTCTCCAGCTGCCAGGTGTTGTCCATCAGGACTGATACCCAGCACTCTGATCCCCGCCTTCCCATCAGCCCCTGCTGACTCCCCCTTCTCCCCCTCGGCCTGCAGTCGCTGCGTGTTCTCCCCCACATACAGAATCCTCAGCAGGTCCTGAAAACAAACATGACAAGGCGCTCTGTCATTGTCTAGCAGTGTAGCTGTGTGTCTGTACTCGTGTGTACCTGTGTAATGTTGACTTTTTGTGTGCTGGTCTTACGTTGCTGTACATGTTTGTGTGTCCTGTGGGGGGGTCGGTGTGCCACAATCTGACAGTGTTATCAGAGGAACAGGTGAGGAAGGAGGACGGAGGCAGACAGGCCTGAGACGACTCTGACACTTCCGGGTACACCTGAAGACAGAAACAATACAAGCTGTGGTACACCTGTGTACAAACACTCAGCATTCATACACACACCTGTATCTACTCAGTGTTTCACACACACAGAGCACACCTGGGCGGGCAGCCAAGGTGTGCTCACAGCCTGTAAGTATATTTACCAACCAATGAGTTTGTTTCAAAGGCTCTAAGAAATAAACCCAAAGAGAGAGTGTGAAACCACTGAGGGGAATCAAGGAGAGTATGTTTGAACAGACACATAAATACAATGAAGGATAGCATGGGGAAGTAATAGACGGCTTATAAAGACTTTATCTAACTATCATTAACATTTGAACGAGAGGTGTCAGTAAGTCTGCTGGGATCTGACGTGTGTGTGGATATAATGAAAGTCTCTCTCTCTATCTTCCTTCTTCACCACTCTGTTCCTGCAGCAGTAAATATGATCTATTATTAGGTTTATTACTAAGGGGTACTGTAAGTCTTGTCCTCATCAGTACTCCGTCCTCACCTGGACGCTCCACACACAGCTGCTGTGGTACAGAGCAGAGTACAGCTTCCCTGTGCTCCTCACATCCATAACATCCCACACATACACGCTGTGGTCGTTGTACACACAGGTCAGGTGTTTGGCTGCGGGGTCAAAGGTCAGAGCCAGTGTGTCGGGGTACTGAGCACCTGGAGTGGCAGGTGAGCAGCTGCTGTGGGGACAGGTACACAGTCAGTGATCAGAGTACTCGGTGGGTTTCCTCTCCGTGTGTTTGCAGCTGATTAATAATTATCCTAGAATTTTACATACTTGGATACAATAGCATTTAGTGTATTTTGTTACTATGGCAACAAAAGAGAGGTATATGGCACTCATTATTGTGAAATGTCTTGTTTTTCACCTGCACAATGTCTAAAATGCTGGAATAAGTAAATGATGTAATGCATGAAGTTTCTTTTTAAAGCTTCTTTACTTTTAACCAGAATCGATCATAAGAATAAGAAAGATTAAGCACCCGTGCTCCACGCTCTGGATGAGCTCCACTCCAAGCCTGTGGGGGCGCTGCAGGGTGCTGATGTACTGCAGGCCGGAGGGACTGAACACTCTGACGACACCGTCAGCACAACCACAGAAGATAAAGTCCTCGCTGACGGCCAGACAGCTCGCCGATGACGTCTGTCAACGACAACATGTATTTATTAGATTATTCTAAACCATCGTCATCCCTCAAATATCAACAGGCTCTTATTTTGAAAGGAAGGAGGTGTGATTAAACATCCTGTCCTCACCCTGCTGGTGTCTTTTTAGCTCGTAAGTGTACAGGTGTTATTATTCAGTACAGGTACACTTTCTGTTTTATTGTTCATTACGTTCTTTTATCTGTAGCTAAAAGAGTGAGTTTACTTCCTGTACAGGTGTTATTTTGTATATCTACTTCCTGTACAGGTGTTATTTTGTATATCTACTTCCTGTACAGGTGTTATTTTGTATATCTACTTCCTGTACAGGTGTTATTTTGTATATCTACTTCCTGTACAGGTGTTATTTTGTATATCTACTTCCTGTACAGGTGTGTTATTTTGTATATCTACTTCCTGTACAGTTGTGTTATTTTGTATATCTACTTCCTGTACAGGTGTGTTATTTTGTATATCTACTTCCTGTACAGGTCTGTTATTTTGTATATCTACTTCCTGTACAGATGTGTTATTTTGTATATCTACTTCCTGTACAGATGTGTTATTTTGTATATCTACTTCCTGTACAGTTGTGTTATTTTGTATATCTACTTCCTGTACAGGTGTTATTTTGTATATCTACTTCCTGTACAGGTGTTATTTTGTATATCTACTTCCTGTACAGATGTGTTATTTTGTATATCTACTTCCTGTACAGTTGTGTTATTTTGTATATCTACTTCCTGTACAGGTGTGTTATTTTGTATATCTACTTCCTGTACAGGTCTGTTATTTTGTATATCTACTTCCTGTACAGATGTGTTATTTTGTATATCTACTTCCTGTACAGATGTGTTATTTTGTATATCTACTTCCTGTACAGGTCTGTTATTTTGTATATCTACTTCCTGTACAGATGTGTTATTTTGTATATCTACTTCCTGTACAGATGTGTTATTTTGTATATCTACTTCCTGTACAGGTGTTATTTTGTATATCTACTTCCTGTACAGGTGTATTATTTTGTATATCTACTTCCTGTACAGGTGTTATTTTGTATATCTACTTCCTGTACAGGTGTGTTATTTTGTATATCCACTTCCTGTACAGGTGTGTTATTTTGTATATCTACTTCCTGTACAGGTGTATTATTTTGTATATCTACTTCCTGTACAGGTTTTATTTTGTATATCTACTTCCTGTACAGGTGTGTTATTTTGTATATCTACTTCCTGTACAGGTGTTATTTTGTGTCTTTACTTCCTGTACAGGTGTTATTTTGTGTTTTTACTTCCTGTACAGGTGTTATTTTGTGTCTTTACTTCCTGTACAGGTGTTATTTTGTGTCTTTACTTCCTGTACAGGTGTTATTTTGTGTCTTTACTTCCTGTACAGGTGTGTTCTCCTGTCTTACCTTCAGGTTGACCCAGGCCTCCAGCTGTCGGCTGCTGTTGAACAGACACAGCAGACCAGAGCTGGTGATGCAGTAGGTGCTGGTCGCCTTGAGGCCACGCCCACATGCCACCCCGCTGAACACACTGTTCTTATGGTCTCCTAGCAACCCTGACCGACCAATCAGAGGCACCGTGCTGTTCACCTGGATACAAGAAGACCAAGAAAATAGTGTTAACTCAGACTAGTGAAAAATGTGTCTTTAAATCAGAGCGCTGAGCTGTGATTGGCTGATGGAGGTCAGGTTACCCGTTTTTCTTTAGAGGCGTCCAGGTACCAGAACTTGACGTGTCTGTTTCCGGCGGTGACAAAGTAGCTGTTGTCCTGAGAGAAGGAGACGGCGAAGACTCTGCTGGACACTTTGTTTGAGGCGATGATGGAACCTTTCTGCTCAAACACACGAAGAAGAACAAATAAAACGTGTCGATTTACAAAGTAAAATGATCCTCCAAGATGACTGCGAGAGTGTGTGTGTGTGTGTGTGTGTGTGTGTGTGTGTGTGTGTGTCCTCACCCTCCAGTCCCACACGCTGACAGTCATGTCATGTTGGTATCCCACAGAGACGATGTAGCGGCTGTTGGTGGAGAACGCCACACAGGAAACTCCGTATTTATGAGACTGAACCTCGGCCACCTGACCTCCACCCACCTCCCACACCCGCACGCAGGGCATGTGACCGCTCTGAAAAACACACACACACACACAGAGTAAACAACACAAGCCTGTTTCAGTTTTCAAGCCGTTATATTTACGCCCCTGTGATGTTTCGCATTCAGTCTGAATGTTGTGGAGGGCATAATGGGGGGCGAAGTGGCCCCCCCCTCTGTACCGTCTTCAGAGGTAGTAACAGAGGCGTTACAGAGGAGGACGGGATCAGCTGATCCAGCGGGGGAGAACAGCTCTGTGTGTGTGTGTGTGCATGTCTGACTGTGTGTGTATGTGGAGCTCCCGCTGTTCCGTGCTTCTGCAAAACTGCAGCGCAGCGGTGCAGAGATACCTTAAGAAGAGGGTTTACTTCAAGTAGAGTATAAATGGCCTTTGTTTTAAAAAGGTGACATGTTAGACTACTCGGCATATTTCGTCAGTGTTTACTCGCTAATTAGAGACAGAGCAGGGAGGGTCATACCTTACCCATCCTCGGAAAAAAATGCAGCATACTACTGAATACTGTCAGTCAATCATTCATGTGAATCAGGACATTTAAAAGCGGGTATACCCTTTGGAGACTGAACAATGAGCTGGTATACTCTGTATACCTGCATATACCCTGCACTACACCACTGCTGAAATGCAATGTGACTTCACAGACTGGGACACCAATATTACGCCGCACAGAATCAGTATGAATGTTCAAAGAGATGGCGGCTGAACTTAGTTATGCACTGTTGTGGAAACGCAGTGTGAAAAGGGCTTCAGATACATTTCTCCTGAGCTCCTCAGGTGAGTGACTCAGCTCTTACCTCACCAGTGACCAGGTGTTTCCCATCGTGCGAGAAGGCAAGAGCACTGAAGGGCTTCCTGAAACACAAACACATACACAGTGACGGGGGGTTAGGGTGAGGCACCATCAGTGAGTAACACCAGAACATGTGTAAAGACAAGGCACACCGCTTTGCACTGCCAGCAAAGCACGGCAGATTCAGTGAGAGGACTTCTCTCCCTCGACTTCACCTGCACAAAGGTGTGTAATGAAGAGAGACACACATCCTACCTGAGAGAGATCAGCCAGAACAGATCTAAACACAGATCAAAGCTGGACAATGAACGATTAACTGAGAGTGTCAGACTCACACTCCCCTCTCTGATCAAACAGAGCAATCAGTGATGTACTCGTGACGTGTACTCGACAGATTCAACAGGAAATACTGAAGCAGTTGTTAAAGGGATACTTCACTCATTCGCATTAAGCTTTGTATCATTAGAAACCTGGTAGTATTTTCTATGGTCGTGCATCCCGCCCTCATTTCCCCTGAGACGGGAAAGCTCCGTATTTCTTTTCTGAAAAGGAGCCTCTGATGACGCAAAAATCGTCATTTTGCGTCATCGGAGGCTCCTTTGGTTAGAGGGGGTGAAACTACATCGCTAGTTCCTCATGTTTTCGACCACTGAAGCTACAGACATATTACAGATCAGTGGGCGGGACCTTACTGCCAGAATGGAAACTCAACGTCCGCCATCTTGCTAGGAAGCTATGCTAACAGGCTCTATGGAGAAAGCTGATAAGGACCGAGAATGGCGAAAAAAGTATGTTTCAACTTCAAACTGATATGACTGAAGGGGGATTTTGAAGGTCTTGTGCTCGAATCGGATGTTCATGGCTCTTTCTACGAGCCGCAATATAGCGGCGAGCAGTTGAGGCTGTTGGAGGAACAGGAGGCAGGTCTTTTGAGCCGAGGCACAAGACTGTCGGCGGCGGTGAGAAGGAGGAGCCCAGGCCAGCTCGAGCTGGGGCGGACTGGTGGTGTCGGTGCTCTCACTGTTTGCCTATGGACACAGACATAGAGTCCGTTTGCTGCCAGGAATTTCTAAGATGGCAATTCCTTCTGAAATTTGGAATCAGTTGAGTAAACGGTCGTATGTGTTGTAGACTGTAGAGCACAATAGCTTCAGTGGGAGTGGCCTGCGGTGCTGTGCATTCTGGGAGTTGTTGTCTTTCATCCACATGAGCCAAAAAGACACTTTCTGCCTTTTCTTGGTCAAGAAGGCCCCAACTTCAAAAATTATTTCACATTTCTACTACATATATGACCCAATGTCAATACAGATTCATGTTTCAACGGGTGAAGTATCCCTTAAAGTCAACTGAGGTAGTTGAAAAAATTACAATAATAGAAACAAAATGTTTGTATGCGCAAGAAACACTGTCAGTGATCATTTTATGCTGCCTTCACTTGCTTCACTAGCGCCGGTCGGTAAAAGAGCAAGTCGGGTTGTTTTTTCTCTGGCTGATGTTGAATCACCAACAGTAAGTGACACAGAGCTCCTGCGTGCTTCAGAAAAGTCCAGATAAATACAGAAGAATCACATCTGTGTTACAGCGTCTGTTTCAGGAGATAAGGACCAGCATGCACGCACACACACACCAACCCCACGCAAACACACACACAGAGCTGCTGCAGGTGTGTTTGTCAGAGGGAGTGGAGCTGAATCAGAATGAATTCTCCACAGACTGGAGAGTTTCAGTCAAACGTTCAGGTACCTGGACGTGTTGATGATGTGACTCTGTTTGTTCTTCTTCGGGTGAAGCAGCACGATGACACACCTGAAACACAAACGCAGTCAGATGTATTCAAACACATCACAGCAGGAGTCGACGTTTCATCTTCATGTTTGTCAAAACGACTGGTACACAAAAGCATGCTGGGAAAACAAGTGATTGTATCACTATCTTTTTCAGAATCCAAACCTGTCTGTTTTTAGTGGGTTAAAGGGGGCGGGGCTTACCCTGCAGGATAGGCGATGAGCCCAGAGTTTGGATCAGACGTCACACCGCTGCTACTGGCTGTGCTGATACCCAGAACTTTCTCCAGACTCACCTGAAACACACACACACACACACACACACACACACACCATGTTTGATGTCATAAGGTGGATATTAGTATGATTGTAAAAAGTAATGCATTAGTACCAGCCCTTAATTAATCGCAGTGACTAGTTCATGCTGACAGCCCTAAAAAGAATATATAATTATTGTGAGGTCAGGAGTCACAGAAAAAGACAGGTCGCAGATTTTAGCGTAACACCGGTGTTCATTTCGTTTCAGTGTTAATCTAAACATTAGCTTGTTGCTGTAGGAAGTTAGCTGACAGACTGTATCGTCTTTATATGTTGATGTAGAGCTGAACATATTCAAAGTGAGTGCTCATGATGACTTTTAGTGACATCCTGTTGATTATTTTCTGATAGCAGCTTGGTTAAAGTTCGTCTTTCAACTTCTTGAAAACTTTCTGCGACGCTCGGCTAACAGTTAGCGGTGCTAGCTTAATGACGGGGACGGTACCCTGCTGGAGCTCTTCTTGTGTCGGCTCTGTCGGCTCTTCCTCCCCGCTGGTTGTCTCCTCTTCGCGGTGTCCGCTCCGTCTGCCATCATCCCCGTCTAACTGTCACCGGAACACACGGAGATAAAACTACACCGAGCCGTGATACCGGAGATTAAACGGTGTTAAAAACAGCGCGGTGCTGCTCCATAAACGTCCGTGATGAACGATGGGAGGAGCGGGTAACTTCGTCTAAACTCTCCGCTGATGACAATGATGGAGGACTAGCTTAGCTTCATGCTAACTGAAAGAAATCTGACACACATCTCTGCGGCGGGACTCCGGTTCAAACACAGCCCCGCCCACTTATTCTTCTCCTTTTAGTTCCAGCTTAGAGGTGCTCTACCGCCCCCTATTGGACTGGAGTGTAGAACTAAGGGAACTGTGCGACTGGCTGTTTTGGAAACCGCGTACTATACTAGTAGTAGGCTAATGCTGCATTCAGGTGCCGCTCGGGTGGTCCAAGTTTCCGAGTTTGGAAGTCGTTCTTCCGACTTTAGTGTGTTCACGTGATTTCAGCTCGGAAAGTCGGAATGTTGTTACAATAGCAAAAAACAGCGTTGATGCTACGGAGAAGATCAGTGAAATGTAACTCTTACAAGTTATATTTGAGCATAAAGTTGATGTGCAATACGTGAATTAACAAAACGTTTGTTAATTTTAACAAAACATATTTTGTGATGACGATTCTGGCGTCAAATCGGGCGCCTAATTCTTTTCCGAGTTTCCGAGTTGTTGTTCCGACTTGAGCAGGTGTTCATGTGCATTTTACAACTCGGAAATTCGTCTTTCCGATATGTGTGACACTACATGAATGCACCATCAGTCCTAATTTCGCCAAATGTGAGATCCGCAGTATGCCAAACAAAAACAGAAGTTGTAATAACCCGTAATTCCGAGGAGCACCTGAATGCAGCATCATCCATTAGCTCCACCTCCTCCATGTTAAAAGACAGGTCAAATTATAAAATGCATCACACCATTCTGACTTTCCGAATTGAAAGCAGTGAACACGCTGAAATCGGAACACAGACTGTAAATATGAATGTTTGAAGCCTGAGTGACATGCCCCCTCTATTCCTGCAGGGGGCGCTGGAGTCCCATCGATGGCGGTCTCCATGCTGGAAATGCTGTCTCAGCCTAACTTTCAGTCAACACTAACGACAGGCTGAGAGCTGGAGCTGAGGCGGGTTTTAAGCCTCCTGACAAACCGTTACACCGCGCCCACCTGTCAATCAGGTCAGCTACACGCCTTATTGTGAATAACTCTTATCCTTCATCAAATCAAAACTGATTAGTCATCAAAACATTCCCCCCCCGTACAGTGTGTGCTGATCGAGACATGAGCTAATCAGACCTATTTGTTTTTTTGAACCAGGCTGTAAACATGTTAATGTCTGCTGTACAAACAGGCTTTTAGAATGGGTGTGTATGTGAATTCCTGTGCTTCTGCAGCCAGCCTCTAGGTGGACACTCGAGGAACTGCAGTTTTACACCAGAGGTTACCACTCTGATACAACAGTGACCACTAACCACTGCGTTATAGAGTAACAACATATGACAAAATGACAGAAAAAGGTTTTATTACAAAGTTATTCAGTCAGAGAGTTCAACTCAGAAAACTATATTTCTCTTTCAATTTCACAAGTTTCAATATAAAAAGATTTCAAGTGATGCATGAAAGCATCCCAAAAGTGTCTGAACTGTGATTAAAATGAGGAGTTTAAGCAGAACTGAACATTCAGTGTTTCTAAAAGAGACCAGAGGAGTGGTTCTCAACCTGTGGGTCTGGACCTCTTTCACAGGTCAGAGGTAACATTTGAAAAACTTGATGCACAAATTTGATCTTCTCTGATGCACTTTTAAACAAGATGTAAATGTTGGATAGTTTGTTTCTTCTGAGATATCACACAATCTGAGACTTCTGAGAGGTGGTAATAATGACTTGAAACACTAAGTCGGACGTCTCAAAACTTCACGTCAGGTCTATGATCCAACACACCTCAAAGCTACTGGACTGAAGAAACATGCGTCAGGATGCTAGCACGTTAGCTTCCAGCCGTGTTGGTCTCACTCATAGACGGTATCAGTGGATGAGCCTTTTTGTTTCAAGAGTCAAGGCAACTTATAAGTGTCTTAAACCTGCATTCTTACTATTGGCCAGCAGGGGGAGACTCCACTGTTTTTTGAAATTGTCTGATTGTATAGAAGTCTATGATAAAATGTCCTACTTGTCAGTTGATTTATTCCCTCAGTAAACATTTTCCTAACGAGTTTATGGTCCCGTTCTCTAGTTTCAAGTCTTCTTCAACACAGCATGATGTTCATTTAGTAAACTATGGTCCCGTTTAGAGTCACAGAGAACATAAAGAGGGGGAGGAGTTAGGGCGGGGCTACTTTACTAACACAGTCACTTATCAATCTCTATGAACCAAATCGAGGCGCAGCAACAGGTAGCCACACTGTCTGCTAATATCGTCACTTCTGGCTCCTCCCCCACCGCAAAAATAAGTAATGTGGCGACTTACAACATTGGCTACGTCCAATTCTTAGAAACCTTCCGCGGTAAAAGAGCAGCATCATGTACTTCTGTCCAATATGACTGAGGTCTTTAAAGACCATCACACGGCTGTGGTAAAGACATGAGGTCCTTACACTGTCAAAGAGAAATCAAAGTTTAAGTTCATGTAGAATGGCTGAGCCATCGTGATCCCCATAAATGACTGAAACTCAACAATTAACAATAAAATGTTTCATCATAATCAAAAACAACACATCAACCTAGATGATCTAAAAAAAACAAAAAACAACTTAACAAAAACAGAAGGACAAAATCTCTTACCAAATAAATTCTTCTTTTTCAACCAAAACAAAACATCTAAGGCAGACGTTAAAACATTTCACCATCAACAGATTAGTGCATTTAAGAGTTTAAACAAGACACAACGGCAACTTCAAACCAAAGAGTTACATCAATGAAGAGCTGGTCTGCTGGTTAAGATTCAAACACCATCTTGATCTTTGTGTTTAATGACACGTGGGGTCCCCCAGGGAAGCCTCCTGGAGCCTCTGAAGTTTAAGATTTGAAGTGACAGTCCAAAATCCGAGTAGAGGTCCAATACAGAAAGCCGTCCCATCACCTGTCCTGCAACTCTAAAAGTGCTTTCAAACTAAATTCTGAGAGTAAAGAACCCATTTCATGATCTCAAGAAAAATTGAATTAAAGGGAATTTAGAAAGGTATTTTAGTGTGAAGGGCAGTGTGAAAGTTTCTCAGAGCTCGCAAGAATCTTTTATTGCTTCCAAAATGAGTATGAATCTTCATAAGCCCTAAAAACCCAAACAAAAACAACAGTGCAATCTAACCTACAGAATAATCCCCCCATTGTCCTTAAAAATAGTCGATTTCCTAAAAAAAAATAAAGTGGAGGGACGCTTCAGCTCAGGGTCCATGTTAGCTCACAGTTTTTAATATTAGCCTAGCTTAGCTTAGCAACAAGAAGAACCATCTGTGAGGGGAGAGGGGGTTGTTTAGTGAGGCACTGGATGTGATGATCAGCACTTTCTTAATATATCAACAGAAAAGTAACGCAACCATTGTGAAACATTCAACATTATCTAAGACAAAAGGCCCAAAACGACCCGTCTTCTGACCCGTTTGGTTCCTGCTCGCTGTGTTCACGCTTTCTTCGATTCCAGTAAAAAAAAAAAAATATATATATATCTTTGGGTTTTGATCTGTGGCGAGTCATTCAAAAGAGACATCACCTCAGACTCTCTGTTTTTATATCTTTAGAGTAACAATAAAACCGAGAAAATAATTGTCATATTATTCACCACCAACAATAATCCAACGCTGCCGTCCTTCAACTGTTCAGACCAAATATCCATTTCCTTGAAAAAGTTGTTTTCCTGTTTGATTTGTAAAAACTAACAAATTAAAGTTTGAATTATATCTCAAATAGTTTATCGCATGTTCGAAATTACATTATTCCAAAAACCAGTACAACATTTTGAATGGCTCCAGTAGACTGATTTATCCAATTTAAAAAAAAAACCAGGCAGCGGTAGAACGTCTCCTGCATCCTGTGAGGTCAAATCTCTTTTGTTTGTTTGTTTGTGGAGAGTGATGTAACAGCTGTTTGTGGTAGAAATGAATGATGTTCCTCTGTAACTAAAAGGTCTCTCTCTGTGGGGATCCTTTCTGTATGTCACACATCTAGAATAACAACCTGAGCCTGTCAGGGACAAAAAACAACAACTTTGAGTGGATGCACTTTGATCTATCAACCATAATGCTGCAGACGTTACAGTCTGTTTACCTGCTGCAGACGTTACAGCCTGTTTACCTGCTGCAGACGTTACAGTCTGTTTACCTGCTGCAGACGTTACAGTCTGTTTACCTGCTGCAGACGTTACAGTCTGTTTACCTGCTGCAGACGTTACAGCCTGTTTACCTGCTGCAGATGTTACAGTCTGTTTACCTGCTGCAGACGTTACAGCCTGTTTACCTGCTGCAGACGTTACAGTCTGTTTACCTGCTGCAGACGTTACAGTCTGTTTACCTGCTGCAGACGTTACAGTCTGTTTACCTGCTGCAGACGTTACAGCCTGTTTACCTGCTGCAGACGTTACAGTCTGTTTACCTGTTGCAGACGTTACAGTCTGTTACCTGCTGCAGACGTTACAGTCTGTTTACCTGCTGCAGACGTTACAGTCTGTTTACCTGTTGCAGACGTTACAGTCTGTTTACCTGCTGCAGACGTTACAGTCTGTTTACCTGCTGCAGACGTTACAGTCTGTTTACCTGTTGCAGACGTTACAGTCTGTTTACCTGCTGCAGACGTTACAGCCTGTTTACCTGCTGCAGACGTTACAGTCTGTTTACCTGTTGCAGACGTTACAGTCTGTTTACCTGCTGCAGACGTTACAGCCTGTTTACCTGCTGCAGACGTTACAGTCTGTTTACCTGCTGCAGACGTTACAGTCTGTTTACCTGCTGCAGACGTTACAGTCTGTTTACCTGTTGCAGACGTTACAGTCTGTTTACCTGCTGCAGACGTTACAGCCTGTTTACCTGCTGCAGACGTTACAGTCTGTTTACCTGCTGCAGACGTTACAGCCTGTTTACCTGCTGCAGACGTTACAGTCTGTTTACCTGCTGCAGACGTTACAGTCTGTTTACCTGTTGCAGGATGAACTCATCTACTGGAGACATTCAGAAACGTTTTGAACCTCTGAATATGTCGGACTAGGACCCAGATTTAGCTGTGACTTGTACTTTATGAATTTCTGGATAACTTGTAAACTTGGAGCTGAGTCGATCAGTCCTGAAGAAAAGAACAGAAAACAGAAGCTCGTTTTTTTTTTTTTTACTGAACAGTAAACTGAAGTTGAATCAGCAGCGTTCAGAGCTCTGACGTGTTAAAAAATGTCTCCTGCAGGACGCTTACCTGCCCGAGTGAAGGTAAAGTGTGACTGACAGGTGTAGCACCAATCAGGCGAGCCGGGGCTCGAGGTGTGATTTTGGGTAGAGAAACTCTGATCAGAAGGCAGCTTTGTGAAGATGCTGATGCTCTGGAGTTCAGTGAATGCACCGCCTCTCCTGCACTCTGATTGGCTGCTGGTCAGTTTAGGTTTTATTTTACTGAAATGACTCGTAAACAAATATGAGAATGAAATCTGAGAGAGGGGGCTTTCATATTGTAGGGCCAATAATGCCCTGTGAGCGCCCACTCACAGCTCCTCTGGTTTTAAATTTTAAATGTCTTGTTTTTTTACAGTGTAAACTCGCTGCAGGCGGGAAACAAAGTGAGGCTTTGTGTGTGTGCTGGGCTTTGGGATCAGTTAAAGGCAACATAATGGTGTTCAAAGAGGACCCATGATTCTCTTTGGTAGTTTTAGGCCCCTTCAGGGTCCTCAAACCTGTGGGAGATACAGGATTTGCTGGAGCGTCTTCATGCTGAGCAGGACAGAAGGTTTGAGGACAGACGGCGAGCTGCTGAAGGCACAGACGATTTCCCGGGAGATGAGTTGTGGACTGAGAGATGTGATCCACTGTCAGTGTGTACACCTGCAGACTGAAGGTGGTCAGACAGTATCTCTGCAGACTGAAGGTCACTAAGGTCACTTCTTATATTCTTCACTCTGTCCTACCTCACATCTTCTGTACACTAGACAAAATATAAACATGTTGTGTCACTGTAGAGGGTCCCTTCACGAGGATTTCCATTTATTGCTCGGAGACAGTCGGTCCTACAAAGAGATAGGAGGAGAGGGAGGAGGAGGAGGAGAGGGTCAGTGTGATGGAAGCTTGAATCATTTCTCTTTTTACAAAAGCACTTCTGTAACTTCTAGAAACTTTCAGGAGGCTGCAGCCACCATGTTTTGTTTACGACATATCCAACATGGAGGACGCAGAACACGGTCCGACGCAACAACGACAGTTTCTATCAATGTTCTGTGTAAGTGGTCGGATTCACAGTATCGACAAGGAGTGGGTAAAGAACAAACTGGGAGCAGAAAGAGTTTGAAAAAGCTTCATTATGTGCACGCCGATCACACTTTCGGTCACATGATATAAAACGGCCTCACTCACTCCTCGCCTGCTCAAATGTTCCTCAATATATCCCGCTGCTTCAACGCGTCGGCTCACTGCGATCTCCGGGTACATTTTCAAAGAGACGGGGAAGATCGGGTGAAAAATGGAGGCGTTCAAACACGCAGCTCACCGGGTCGTACAAACTTTGAGATTTCATTCAACAGGCGGTGACAGAAAAGAGTCCTTCAGCTTCTACTATTAATATTTCCTGTGATGTAATTTCCTGGAGTTTCTTCAAATGCGTCTTTTCTCTAAAATCTGTACACTCTAAATGTTCATGTAAGTTCTGGAGGTCGTGCGCCTGTTGTTATAGTTTGAACATCAGATGTTTGTTTTCAGACCAGGAGGAAAAAGTCACTGAATACAGGAAGTGACACGGCTCATCACTTTACAAACATCTTGAAGAAACAAACTCAACATGAAGCTTCATAAAGTGGAAACGTGTGACTCTGAGGTAAGAAGCACCCCTGGAAAAATTGCCCACCTGGAGCCTCTGGCAGCACTACACGTATGATAATGATGTACGTACGTAACCGTGATGGTAAATGGACTTGAGCTTATGTAGCGCTTCTCTAGCTTAAAGCTGTTTTACACCGCAGGTCACACCTACACATTCTCACACTGATGGTAGAGGCTGCTGAGTAGTGAGACCATCAGAAGTAACTAATCCCATTCATACGCCGCCGACGAAGCAGCGGGAGCAATTCGGGGTTAAGTGTCTTGTCCGAGGACACATCGGACATGTGGCTGGGGGATCGAACCCCCAACCTTCCGGTTGAGAGAGGACGACTCTACCACTGAGCCACAGCCGCCGTGCTCAGGCCTGGTAAGTCCTGGAGCAGTGTGAGTGCAAGTCAGCGGGGGGAATGGGGGGGGGGGGGGGGGGGGGGGGGAATGGTGTTTCTGCACAGTATGGGACAACTGGTGCCTAATGTGAGAGCGCCCTAAAACTACAGAACTAATCCCTTCATGTAGAAAACACCAGAGTCATGGAGAACACTTTATTAGCACCGAGGTAACTGCTAACGAAAGCTAGCGAAACATAAAACACGTTTGGTCTTTGTCCACGAACACACATCCTGTACGGTTCCTCTTGCGGAGGTTTCTGTTCGCTCCTCTTTTTTTTTTCTTCTTTTTTTCAAGCTATACGATGTTCGTAGTTTTTAATCACACAATGTCTTTGTTTTCTTTTGATGTTTCATCCCTAACAAGTATCTCAGATAGAACAAAAACCTGTAAACGACAAACGATTCATTATTTAAAGTTGTGATTCATTCCTGAATATAAATCACTGATCACGATTCATCGCATGTCTGCAGACGACGTTCCTGACTAAACGGAACATGACACTAAATCTGATGGGACTGAACCGGATCAGGGGCAGTTTGGGTTAATCTGGTGTTTCTGTTGGACTGGGATCAGACCAGTCCTGCAGGTTTACTGGGTGTGGTTTACCTGGAGCGTCAGGAGCGGAAGACATGGACGGCTCGGACGACGTACTGACGGCAGATCGGACACTCGCTCATCCTCTTGCCGCACTTGGTGCAGGTGATCATGTGACCACACTCCAGCAGGACGCAGTCGATGGGAGAGTCCATACAGATCTTACAGAGGTTCTCCTCCAAACCCGACGCTGCGGCTCCTTCACCCGACTCTGCAGGGGGACACAGAGAGGTACGGAGCCCCGGAAGGGACAATATTATGATCATGATGAACTACTTGTATATGAACATCTTACAGAAATAAACCAGAGAGAAAAATATTAAACTCAGAGATGTTCTCAAAATAATGTTTTTGTCATGCTTTTATTTTGAAAGAGAAAAACGAAGGTGGTGAAGGGAACAGAAACTCACCTGAAGCATTCGCAGCGTTGGCAGCTGAAAGACAAACAACAACATCATGAACCATAGGTAGTATCCCGGACCTCATGTAAAGAGTCACGGTCTCATTCAGGAAACATAACGCCGCTCTGACAGACACCATGAGACCCCCAATTAATGATGACCCCTCACACCATAATCCTCATGAACCCTGGGAGCTGGGATTTCTCCTGTTGAAGGTAAACCACTACATTTAGATTCTGTTGGGTCTTCTGCAGTCTATTGACGATGATGGCTGTCCTCAATTAGCTCCGTTTACCATGATCACCAAAGATTCTGTAAGAGAAGTCGCTTAAACCCGTTTGACCCTGTTAGGCTCTGTTTGACCCTGTTAGGCTCTGTTTGACCCTGTTAGGTCCTGTTTGACCCCGTTAGGCTCTAATTGACCCTGTGTGGCTCTGTTTGGTCCTGTTTGACCCTGTTAGGCTCTGTTTGGTCCCGTTTGACCCTGTTTGACCCTGTCTGACCCTGTTTGGTCCTGTTTGACCCTGTTATGCCCTGTTTGGTCCTGTTTGACCCTGTTTGACCCTTTTATGTCCTGTTTGACCCTGTTAGGCTCTGTTTGACCCTGTTTGGTCGTGTTTGACCCTGTTAGGCTCTGTTTGACCCTGTTTGGTCGTGTTTGACCCTGTTTGACCCTGTTAGGCTCTGTTTGACCCTGTTTGACCCTGTTTGGTCCTGTTTGGTCGTGTTTGACCCTGTTATGTCCTGTTTGACCCTGTTGGACCCTGTTAGGCTCTGTGTGACCCTGTTTGACCCTGTGTGACCCTGTGTGACCCTGTTTGGTCCTGTTTGACCCTGTTATGTCCTGTTTGACCCTGTTAGGCTCTGTTTGACCCTGTTTGACCCTGTTTGGTCCTGTTTGGTCCTGTTTGACCCTGTTAGGCTCTGTTTGACCATGTTAGGCTCTGTTTGACCCTGTTTGACCCTGTTAGACTCTGTTTGACCCTGTTTGGTCGTGTTTGACCCTGTTAGGCTCTGTTTGGTCCTGTTTGACCCTGTTAGGCTCTGTTTGACCATGTTAGGCTCTGTTTGACCCTGTTAGGCTCTGTTTGACCCTGTTTGACCCTGTTTGGTCGTGTTTGACCCTGTTAGGCTCTGTCTGGTCCTGTTTGATCATGTTAGGCTCTGTTTGACCCTGTTTGACCCTGTTTGGTCGTGTTTGACCCTGTTAGGCTCTGTCTGGTCCTGTTTGACCTTGTTTAGCTCGGTCTGGTCCTGTTAGGCTCTGTTTGGCTCTATCTGGTCCTGATACTCACCCAGCAGGTTTTGCTGGTCCTGGTACAGCCGCCTGACTCTCTCCATCAGCTCCCATTTCTCACAGCAGCCTTTGTAGTTGACGAAGTTCCTGGCGAGGATTTCCTTCAGCTGTCGGACGCTGAGAGCCTCGATGTCGTCCAGACAGCTCAGGTCGGACAGAGACGCCCTGCGACCTGAAACTGGAGCCTCCTCGGGGTCCCAGATCTGAGCCAGATGGACAGAAGATACATTTGATGAGGTCCACAATAAGGTTAATAAGAAATCCTGTTTCATTTCAAGCAGCTGTGAGGATCCCCCAGCTTGTGTGGACTTTGGCGCCCCCCTGTGGACAACATATGTAGTGTGAGGTCCTCTTTAAGTTAAGTTTTACAATCAAACTTGTTTATAAATGTTGTAATCCAGTCTAAACCAGGCCTCTGCTGGGATCAGGATGGTCCTGGTGATTAGGATCAAAGTGATCTCAATCCTACTCTAAAGTTTTAACAATACTTGGAGGTTTGATGAGAATAAATACCAGGGTTGGATCGTCACTGTTTGTGATTTGATCCAAACTGACAACTTCAAACTGAGCTCTAGATCCAGACCACGACACAGTTCTCTGAAAACTACAACTAACACTGTCCTCAATCCTCAAATAAGAAACACAGCCGTTATTTACATTAATGGAGACACACACACACACACAGTTTTACCTGGTCTTCCTCTTCAATGTCTGCATCAGCAGGAGCAGTCTCTGTTGGTGGAACATCAGGTTGTGAAGTAGGGGGGTTGGGTGTTGGTGTGGGGGGGTCAGGAGTCAGGGTGGAGATGTCAGGGGTCAGGTTGGGGGGGTCAGGGGTCACAGTGGGAGGGTTGGTGTCAGGGATGTCAGGGGTGGACTCGCTGGAGGGTGAAGACTGCTGACTGAGGACCAGCTCTACCAGCTCCTCCTAAACAACGACAAACACAGAGTCAACATGAGGGGGGCGGGGGGGGGGGGGATGTTTAGTGTGAGAGTGACATCATCACTCACCTTCTCTCTGCACAGGTTGGTGGAGATCTCGTGCAGGTGCAGGTAGTCCCTGAGCTCCTTCACTTTTAACTTCATAAGCTCCGCCCGTTCCAGCAGGTTGCCGTAGAAACGCTGGCAGGTGTGACAGAGGCGGGGTCGAGGCTCCAGCTGGGCGGAGCAGCGGCTGCAGTAGTTCTTCTTACAGTCCACACACACATGCTGACAGACAGACAGACAGACAGGTGAAGAGAGTGAGACAGTTTGGCTGCAAGATCTGCAGGGAACAACATCCAGGGCTAAAATATGAGGCCCATACTGGAGAGTCAAAAAACTGCAGTTCCTCCAGTGTCCACTAGAGTCTGTCTCCTGCAGTGAGTCAGTCCCCATAGAGCCCCATGTTAAAATGTCCAACTTTACAGCTGCAGTTCCTCCAGTGTCCACTAGAGTCTGTCTCCTGCAGTGAGTCAGTCCCCATAGAGCCCCATGTTAAAATGTCCAACTTTACAGCTGCAGTTCCTCCAGTGTCCACTAGAGTCTGTCTCCTGCAGTGAGTCAGTCCTCATAGAGCCCCATGTTAAAATGTCCAACTTTACAGCTGCAGTTCCTCCAGTGTCCACTAGAGTCTGTCTCCTGCAGTGAGTCAGTCCCCATAGAGCTCCATGTTAAAATAAACATGTTTACAGTCTGGTATAAAAACAGTTTGGGTCTCTAGAGCTCATTTCTCTCTGAATGTTTATACAACTCACCTGTTTACATCATATTAAAGCTGAAAGGGATGGAGAATGAGGGGCGTGGCCTCTTTGAGTGACAGGTTCTAGAACTAAGCAGAACTAAGCACGCAGATGAAATAACGCAGATATAACGTCGTAATACAACTAATGAATGGCTTTATGTAATTATGAAGCGTGCTTAGTTTACAAACAGGCGGACTCGAGAAAGTTAAAAAAATAAAAGAGACGTGCTGCCGAGTCGGCTTCCCGGATCAGAGAACAACATAGAGACCATGACGACTACTTTACTGACTTTGTGTCTTATTTTGAGTCATGTTAGATACAGACAGAACACTCCAGGATTTCTCCTGAATGAAGGCTGTCCACGTCGTGTACCTGTGCTTGTGCTCGTGCATTAAGTGTACCGTGCCAGAGCAATCCTCTTCCAAGCATGCCAGGGTCAAGGAAGTGTACCGTGCTTGAACGTGGATCGGAGCACTCACACTAGTCAAACAAACTGGACTTCATGGTACAGATTGCCTTTAGGCTACTTAAGATTTAAAAGCCTACATTTATTATGCGTCACATTTTCTTTCCATTTTTCTGTATTTCTTCTAAATGTGTTCCCTGGTGTCAACATTGACTGAGACAAAGCAATACAAATATTTAGCTAATCAAATATGGGCTAATTCAAATGTTGGTTAATCTTATAAATGAATTCAAACATCAGCTACGTACCTGAGGCTCAAAGGAGCTCTGAGCTTCAACATCAGCCGGAGAAAAACCAACCTGACTTTTAGCGTCCATGTTCGCTTTAATGCGTGTATGTGGTCTTTACGACTGCACAACTGGGAAGAACGATGTTTCTGGGGAGCGAGTGAAGGCAGCATATGATCCAGGATACTTATATGTTTTTATACTGAAATGCTTTCTAATAGGATTATTATGATTCCCTTTATAGAGAATCACCGTAAACCTTGAAGATGACTTGAGAGAATCACAGGAACATTTCTAACCCGCAATTTCCTCTCAGTCTGTGCGTGCCGCGTTCCGTCAGCGCCGCACACTAAAGCCATGTTTGCTCCCCGTCTAGTCAATAATTGTGTTTCCACAGCAAGCGCCGCGATCCGTCTGTGGAGCGTGCCGGCAGTGTGTCTCCGCTCTGCTCTGTTACAAATATGCACCGAGTCTATTATCAACTGTGCATGCTGCAGGCACGCGTCAAGCTGAAGACAATAGATCGACCCAGGCAGGAAGTCAGGCGAGAAGGTACAGGCGCCTCTACAGTTTTTATTGAACCGTGAATCCTGGATCGTACGTCTCATGTTTGTGACAAAACATCCGTTTGTCAATCGATTCACATTTTAGACAGTTGTGAATATTTCATTGTGTATGGACCCCCTGCTGTCAGAGACATTCATTAGGAGCAGCGGTCTCCACGTCTATATATCTATGGAACTGATTGGTCTATGAAGCCTGTGGGTGGAGTTACCTTCTTTGCTGGTGTGTCAATGCGCCCCCCGCAGGCCTTACAGGTGTGTTCATGAGGAGGAGGAGACGGCTGACTGCTGAAGGCCGAGTTGGTGTAGGACTGATGATTTCGCTCCCCCACATCAGACTCATCAGCCGAGTCCTCACACAACCAGCCGCAGCAGGACGCAAACATCCCTGAAAACACACACACACACACACACGATCAAGTAAACAACTGTTGGGACTTTTTGTTTGACTTTTGAAATGTAGATTTATTACCATCTCAGACATAAAGGATCTGATGATTTGCTGCTAAGCTCGTCTCTGCGCTCACACATTTAGACCAAAGCTCATTGTGAAATCTGTCATTTTAGGACCTGGTATTCATAACTGCATATTCATTACTACAATCACCTCGGATACATTGATTTTTGACCTCTGACTGATGATTTCTGAAACTTCATGATGTTGGATTCTGTTTCTCACCATATTCAGTTATTTAAATGCAGAAACTGGTTCGTACAGGGACACTGAGGGAACACCCGAGTAAGCCTTTTGTCCGGTATTTAAGTTTGTGAGATATAAATGTATTGATTTCATTTAACTAAAATATGTGGGCCCCTGTAGACCAAACTACAAAGTCTGGCATTTTCATCAGACGTTAATAAATCCACAATCATCTTATTTAATGAAATCATCGTTAAATTAGGCCATATATATTTAGAGGAGCCATATTTAACTCTGACACCTAGTGTTTAAAATGGGTACTGCAGTCCAAACTCAAAACATTACAGAGAGCTGTCTCCCCCCCCCCTCCTCTCTAGAGTGGATGCTCACGCAGGTCACCATGTGGTGGACACTGAAGCTTCAGTGTTTATCCAGCTCTGCATCGGTCTGTAAACCTTTCTGTGTTCTAACCTCTCTCCATTTTTCAAAAGCATCTCCAATATTGATCCTAGTTTGAGCACGTTTCTGCTCGTGGAGCTTATTAGAAACATGCAGAGGCTTTTTAGGTCGGGTACAATCACTTCTATCTGAACCAGTTCTCTTGCCCGCTTCCATCGCTGCAACACCTGTTGGTTTGACCTGATAACTGCTCTCATATCTGGCAAACCGAGGGGCGTCCAAAACGGCCGTGTGGGGGTGCCTTAAAACCGCCTACCTTCTCTGGTCCAAACAAATCCAGACTCCAAATCCAATCCAAATTCAGGACTCTTATCTCATTATGCACTTTGAGAAAAAAATCTAAATGTTGAGAATAAAATTTTAATTTCACAAAATTGTATTTCAACGTTATTTTGACTTTTTTTCGTGCCTTTTCGTCCTTATTCTCAAAGTGACAAGACATCACTCCTCTGTAGTGAGAATAAAAATGGCGGATCTGCGCAATAGTTTTGCTCTAGGCTGGGGGTGGAGTCCATGGGTGGAGAAACCAGAGGAGAGGAGGGGATTTTTTTTTTTACCAAAATCCCTCTGTGAGCAAATCTGAAACGGAGCATTTTTTCTCTGTGTTGTACGACTTCTGCAGACCACAAACAAAGGCCTGGATGGGTTTATTTCACATGTTGTGGGTCAGTACACACTCAGGTTACCCAAATACATGTTCAAAAACACTGTAGAAGTGGATTTTGCATAATATGTCCCCTTTAACTGTCTTCTGTAATGAAATAAAGTCAATAAGGACCTGAAGTCAGTGCTTATTGTTGTGTGTTAAACATTCAGGTGTCTTATTATTATTATCAACAGGCAAGGCAGGCAACTGCTTGGGGGCCAAGCCAGTAGGGGGCCCCAAAGGGCTGACAAAATTTAAAAAACAGTTGTGGCTCAAAATGGGCAAATTTTGCAATGACAGTACTACACCTCCCTAAGGGGGCCCATCTGATAGAACTCCATGCCCTGCTAACCATTGCATGCATGTTTGCTGTGAAAAGCAAAGGTTGTCAATGAAAGTCAGCGAAGGAAAATGAAGAGGAATTATCTGTGTAGGAGTAAAAAGAGAGAAAGAGGAGAAAGCATCGGGACCCTGGCAGACATAATGGTGATAAACACTGGAGGGGTCCCCAAGGAATTCCTGCTTTGGGCCTTGTAAGACTCACACATCGCTCCTGCTTCAGAATAACTCTCCCAGCCCCATGGCGCTGCGACTGCAGGCAGAACAAAATCCCAATTTGGAGTAGTTATTAGGGAACTCCCTAGTGGATAGTTCCTCTTCAAAAAGTCCCCGGAACTCTTTGGTCGGAAAACACCGACTGCTGTGTGTTAAACATTCAGGTGTCTTATTATGACCCAAAGGAAGTCCTCAGTTCTGTTGAACAGCTGTTTGAACTGCTCGACACTCTGCAGCAATGTTCTGAAACGATCGGGACTTTTTCTCTGGAGGCATTTTTTAGTACATTTCACAGATCAGTTCTTTCATTTGAAGATATGTTTACACTACGACTTTATTTCCGCCATTAAAATTAACTTCTCACCTGTCTCCAAGTACGCGGACGACTGCGCACCAAACTACATAATAAAACTCACCTGTTTGTGTTTATTTACTAACCCTCAAAACCTTAACAAGTAAATTGTACTAGAACAGTGTTTTGAGGTATTTTGATGAATTCGGCGTGACATTCAATGAGGACCGACTTCATAATAATAAATCATCAGGCCTTTAAAACACGTCGTACAGGTAAAGCATCGGACGCTGACGTAACTTCGTGAAGTTTACAGTTCATTTAAAAGGTCTTGGTTTTGTGTCAACTTGACGCCGAATTACTATCTGGCTAAAGGAAATACTTTACACGACAAAGCTCGTGTGTTAGGAGGGTTTTGAGTCACCGATGAGCCTTTCTCCGTTAAATTCATCAATATGCTAAGGAGGTCTGGCGTGTAGAGTCCGGGACGTACCGTGGGCTGCTAGCATGCTAAAGGCTAGGCTAACATTAGGCTAGTTAGTGAAGTTTATCGGTTTAAAGTTTGTACTAACTAAACAAACACAAACAAACAGAGGTGACAACAGCAGCCACCGTTAATCCAGATTAAATTAGCCCTATTTAAAACCAAACTAATAAATTAGAAGCGTTTATCAACATAATCAGCCGCCTTACCTGTTAATGACAGGGCTTCTACAGCTAGCAGTCGGCTAACTAACTTCAGAGTTGTTGCTAACAACAAGCTAACCGTCCAGCCGTGTGAACGTCCAGACGTTAGTTTACTTTCATGGCGGCGAAGAAACCGGAGAAATAAAACCGCAAAACAATCCAAGTGAAGCCTGAGATAACAACAGGCTGAACCAGGAAGAGTTCAACTACACACACGCACACGCACACACATACACACACGCACACGCACACATACACGCACGCACGCACACACACACACAGGTATATAGTGATTCAAATTGCATTAGTTTATTCAGTCCCTCCTGCATGCATTTGGGTTTTGTCTGAATCTTTTGGATCTAAGTGTGTCCACTCAAAGTTGTTGTTTTTGTCCCTGACAGGCTCAGGTTGTTATTCTAGATGTGTGACATCATTACAGAAAGGATCCCTGCAGAGAGAGACCTTTATGTTACAGAGTAAGAAACGTTTTTAACCACAAACAGCTGTTACACCACTCTCTACATACTCACCACTCTACAGTCAGAAACCCAGAGATTTGACCTCACAGGATGCAGGAGACGTTGTTCTACCACTGCCTCAGGTGTTCATTTGTGATTAATTTTTCTTACTTGAATGTTGTTCAACACTTACCTTAAAGGAGCGACATACTCACCAAACCTAGTGTTTAAAATGGGTACTGCAGTCTAAATTCTAAACATCGTAGAGAGCTGTCTCTCCCCCCCCCCCCCCCCCCCCCCCCCCTCCCCTCCTCTCTAGAGTGGATGGATAGGTCGGGTACAATCACTTCTATCTGAACCAGGTCACCATGTGGTGGACTCTGAAGCTTCAGTGTTTATCCAGCTCTGCATCGGTCTGTAAACCTTTCTGCGTTCTAACCTCTCTCCATTTTTCAAAAGCATCTCCAATATTGATCCTAGTTTGAGCACGTTTCTGCTCGTGGAGCTTATTAGAAACATGCAGAGGCTTTTTAGGTCGGGTACAATCACTTCTATCTGAACCAGTTCTCTTGCCCGCTTCCATCGCTGCAACACCTGTTGGTTTGACCTGATAACTGCTCTCATATCTGGCAAACCGAGGGGCGTCCAAAACGGTGGACAAATTGGTACACCTTATCCCTTTACCGATCTTATCCTGAACTGAACATGGAAACTTAGTGTTTTCTGATGGTACATTTCCTCCTGCCATCTTGTCTGCTTTTGAAGATCATTTACACGCATCTATTCATTAATTTCAGTCTGTTTCAAAACCAGTTCTAAACTCCTCACGGGAGCTTTAATCTATCGAAGCAGAGGACGATCAACAATGCAGGACACACCAACACACAAAGTATGTAGTGCTCACAACAGCGTAGGTTCGACACTGATGTATAAACGAGGCTTAACTCCACCCACTCGTCCAACAAATATTGGCGTCTGGTGTTAAAACAAACAATGTTAAAAACTGGGGTAAAGTAGTCCCGAACCCCCCGGTTACATCCGGTGAACAGAACTCACTGAAACTTTAAGAGACATGAGTTTATTATGGACAAAGAAGAACTGAAGCGCATCAGGCTGCAGCAAATCACCGCTCTGCAGAGAAGGTGATTGGCTGCAATCTACCATCTCTCCACGACCTGTACACCTCCAGGACCCTGAGGCGTGCAGGTAAGATTGTGGCCGACCCCTCTCACCCCGCACATGGACTGTTTGAGACTCTCCCCTCTGGCAAGAGGCTGCGGTCCATCAGGACCAAAACCTCTCTCCACAAGACCAGTTTCTTCCCCTCTGCTGTCAGCCTCATGAACAATGTCCCTGCCCTCCTGACCTGTGGCTCCTTTCCTGCATGTCTTCCTGCTCTCTCTCTCTCCCTCCCTCCATGATTTCAGACTCTCTCCATTGTCCTCTCTCTAAAAATCTAAAATAATACTAAAGTTCCTTCTGAGAGAGAAGGCCGTGAACTCTTCCTTCATTACCATAAACACACAAGCTCCTCCCCCTGAAATGAAACACGTGGTGGTTGATGTATGATGATGATAGTTTTATTGCCATAAACAGTGTAGGAAAAAATTAACAACAAAAAAAGTTAAAACAGCCGTTTTTTATTCTATAGTACAGTGAAGCGAATCAAAGTGTTCATCAGCGACAAACACGTTCTGAAAGCGACGCGACCGAAAACCACCGACTGAAGGTTGAAACGCTGCTCATCTGATCCACACTGAGAGCTCACCTGGGCCAGGTGCACGCCCTCCGCAGGTTCAAGAGCGGGAAATCAATGAATGTAGAAATCATAGTTTAAAGCACAAACTGACAATAACTTCATGGTTATAATCTATCTTACAAAACTTTCCGGGTGGGAGTCGGCTTCAATTCTGAAAAAACAAAAAACAGCAACAAAAAAAAATCCTTTAAGTTTCTTCTTTTCTGTTGGCGAGTCGACGTGTCAGCGCCACCCTCTGGTCAGGAGTATGTGGCTGCTGATTTAAATGAATCAGGGCTGCATTCAAAGATAGGTGGAAGAAAGGAAGAGGTGGAGAACAGAGAGATGAAGAAAAACGGGGCAAAAGGAAGGGAAAACAATAAATTTAGCATAACAGGTAAGAACACATTCTTCGCCGTTTCCCTCTCTTTCATTATTTTGTTTAAACATTCTTTCTTCCCCTCCTTCATCCCTTCCTTTCCTCATGATCACAAACTTCTCTCTCTCTCTCTCCTCTGTACTGTCGCTTCTAGGAAACGGGACTGAGTCAGGGAAGGGAGCGAGCCCGAGGAGGGAAATCAGGAAAACGTGAAAAGATATCAAAGAGATAAGACAGTTTTTCAAAGAAATTCAAACATCCAATCACGTCGTAGCAGAACAAACGGTTCATTTGAAGAGTATAAAACTTTAACAGAACGAACGACACACAGGAAATACTTTGGTCTGTTCTCCGTCTTGTTTGGATTTCTTATCTGGTTTGCTTTCCTTTCACGATCCGGTCTTCACTTTTTGTTCTCGGTTCCCTTTCGTGTCTAACTGGGGGGGGGTTGTAGGCGCCACCGTGTGGTCGAAGGCGTTCCTGAATTTTTAGTCAATAATCCTTTAAAAAAAGTATGAAGATGATGAGGTGAATCAAAGGCGAGAGAGAGACTGATGATGTGAATCCTCTGCTCTGTTTTCAGGTTCATCCCGTTCAGGTGAGATTTTCAGTGTGGATCAACGGACCAATCAGAGAAGAGAACAATGTTGTTGATTATTACCTGCATCCTCAACTCTAAATATGATTGGACTGGACAGCTTTCCTTTAAAAATGTGTCCCAACATATTGCAGTTATTCTGCAGACCGAGACGACCAATCAGAGGACTTTCTCCGTGCTGCGTTCAGGGAGACGGTGGTAGCTGTGATTCGAGAGCAGAAACAGGAAGCGAACCACAAACAGAAACCTCTGGACCGACCCACAGATACTGTAGATCCTTCGTCGGCATTATTGTTCAAGTTGATTAATTAATTTATTATCCCTTTTTTACACTGGACTTGAACGCAGCGTTAAGAGTTTCAGGTTTTAAAGGGAGCCAAACGGACAATTATCCCACAGTCAGTGAACGCAGCACCTGTTTTCCACGGCTTCTCAGCTCTCCACTCTGATTGGTCAGCTATTTAACAGCCGTTCTACCAGCAGTGCATCATGGGAGTATAACCAGATCATTGTCACTCTAAAGCTTCAAACTTTTCTGCCTAATTAAAACAAAAAGTTTCCATAAACTGAGTCTGCTGCACAAACCTGTGGGTGGGCGGAGCTTGTCCAGAGGATGCCCTGACACAGACTAAGCCCCGCCCACCAGGGACGACAAGCAGATCAAATCAAACACCGACACTTTGATGATAAAATATGAAAAAGACTCTCAGCTCAAAACTGGGATGTCTGATTAATGAGTCACCACGGCAACAAGCGACAGCAAAGAAAGAAAGAAGAAAGTAAAAAGGTTAGCCTCTGACTGGACCAATCAGGATGAGGGGGCGTGACTACAAAATACAAAAACAAAATGGCTTTACAATTAAACGTCTGGGCTTCATTCTGTTGGCGAGTAGATGGCGGTTGACCTTTGAGCCGGCAGCAGATAAGGGGGTGGGGCTACAGGACAAAGCAGGTATGACATCACAGTAAGCAGAGGTGGAGGTGAGGGAGGGGGCGGGGCTGAGAAATCCAAAGTTCGGACATGCATTCACAAGCTGCTCGTTGTGTTTGTGTTACAGATTTATTATTCATCAGTGTCAGAGTGTGTTTCATCTTAGTTCCGACTAAGAATAAATATTCTGCTCAAACGGAACTCAAACAGGAAGAAGAAGAAGAAGAAGCAGCAGAAGAAGAAGCAGAATGAGAAGAAGAAGAGGAAGAGGAGGGCGGCGTCTGCTCGATCGCTGTCACTCAGTCAGGAAGGAAGGAATGCTAACTGTGCCGTTTAAACTCATCCAGTTTGCGTTTCTTTCTTTCTTTTTTTGTTTTTCCTCGTTAAAGTTTTCTATCTGTTCTCTCGTCCCCCTCCCCCCTCCCTCCCTCCCTGCTCCCCCCTCCCTCCGGCCTTCTCGGCCTTCAGTCTCTTATGGTTTTTCCTTTGGGATCACCTCCTCTCGTGGCTTCGCTCCGCCGAAGATGGCAGAGTTGGGATTGGCGACCTGGTTGAGTGGCGCGGCGACGGTCCGGGGCTTCAGCTGCAGCCGAGGCCGCTGTGCGCGCTCCTCTGTAAGACATAAACAACAACAAACAAACAAACAAACGGAGAAAAGTGGTTACACACACACACACCCACGGGGACAGATTCATCCAGTCATCTCTTTTGAAACTCTCAAAGGTTTAATGTGTGACATTATGAATATAACTAAAGCTCAAATCTGAGGTAAGACGTGACTTTCACAGGATATAAACGTCACCACCCCCTCCCACTCGCTCATGGTGAATTCTCCTGATTATATCCTGCTACGTTCTCACATCAGTTCACTCTGAATGTCTGCAGAATAAATACGAGGAGGCTGGAGGAGAAACTGGAAATGCTGTCTCATCTTAGCCCTCTCGCCCATCAGGTCAGCCGTGCTCCTTATTGTGAATAACTGTTATCCTTCATAAACGGACTTCCTGTGCTTCTGCAGCCAGCCTCTAGTGGATACTTGATGAACTGCGGGATTTTACACTTCCTCATCTGATTCATTTTTTACACCGAAGTTTGCCGCCTGGTCACACCTCAATCTTTGCGTCTAATGAGGAACCTAACATTGAACGCCTCTCTCTCTCTGGTCACCTGCAGAGCGAACTAACGTCACTCACAACACGAACTGGAGCTGCAGAGAGCTAGAGGAGAATGTCTGCTAGTTTATCGGCCTTAAGGGCCTTTCAGATAGGATGCGGCCGGCAGTGCGCACCGCTGTCAAGCCCATTCATTGTGTATTGGGTTGCTCCGAGCAAGCGCGCATCTCCTTGCCGCCGAGTTGAGTCCAGCGCGGGGTCCTGTGCGCCGCTCTTGGGCGTTTGCGTGAAAGTTAAAACGTTTTCTACTTTCGCGCAGCACGCACTGACAACACCTCCGCGCGTCCAATAGGAGGGTAGCTCAGATCACAACAAACGGCGTCTCGCTTTCCTGAGCTCTAATTTAAACACCTGCCGGGACATTGGCAAGAAAAGCTCTTGTTTCTGAGATATTTCCGACAGTTTGGGCGTACCAGGTGTGTTTAAAACAGAGCAGTAATGTGTGTCATGCTCGTGAAGCGCTCGTTTTAGCGCTGCAGCTCCTGGACGAGACTAAACTCTCCCACATCCTGACGTGCCCGGAGGATTTCATGAACATACATCCTCGTTTTCTTTGCTGCTCGTCTCCCCCTCAGCAGCAGAAGAAAAGTCGTCTTAGTAGTGGACACATAGGCCTACATAGTGCTGTGGCAGAAGCTACTTTCCCGAGCCATATCCCGACTATTGTTTCGGTCACCTAGCAACGCGCGCTGTTGCTTTTTGCTCGTCTGCACTCTCCCCTTTTGCTCTGCGTCCAACTCCGCGGCGAGCTCAGCGCGCACCGCGTCCTATCTGAAAGGCCCTTAACATGGTCATGGTACACTGATTAAGAAATAACGATAGAAACAGAAATAAAAACCTTCAGACGGTTCCCTGAAGTCTGTCGCTCCTCCGCGAGGAGGGGGTCCCCCCTCCCTAAAGCGACCAGCTCCGGGACCACCAGCTCCCCCCCCCCCTTCTGTCTCCAGGGCGGCCGCCATTGCCATTGCCACCGCCTCGACCTCGCCCCCCTGCAAAGTCGTCAAAACCTGTGTGGACAGACAGACAGAGAGACAGAGTGAGTCAGCAGACAGACGCCTTCAGGTGTCCTGCAGCGTCTGGATCCTGGACTGTGACCAATGAGCACGAATGATCCAGGTGAAATGCATGATGGGGGACAGAAAGGGGACGTGGTCCAGCAGCTCCTGGAGGCGGAGCTACGGGGATCAACTTGTTTTCCTTTTATGAGTAAAGAAAGCTGCAGGACTTAACGAGGCTGCTGTTAGCTTAGCATCATTTCAGTCTGACTTTGACCTTTTCTGATCGTCGTGAGTCTTCAGCTTCATTTATCTTTTTTTTCATGTCGCTTTGTAGTTTTCAAATCTTAACAAACATCGTGCACGTTTAAACTCATCCTGAAGAAACAGAGATCAGAGAATCTGTTACGGATTGTTGGAGGAAACAGTTTAACCTCAGAGATCAAAGATCAGCGTCTTCATGAACAACAACCTGAACATGTGAGTCCAGAACACGTTTGACGTTTAAACTGAACAAAAAGAAACAACACAACTCATTTAAGAAGTTCGCTCCTTTGACTGAAGACGGCGTTGCCTAGCAACAGTCTACAATAACACTAAACCACATTTAAACATATGAACAGGAGGGTCGCCACAATACCAGAATGTTTTACTTTGATAAGATTCTCATAAAAATCAAATGATATCAATGCCTGTTTGTTACCATGGCAACAAAGACAGAAGTCCTGGACAACCAATGTCGTATCATTTCTTGTTTTTAATGATCAAAAATTGCAGACAAACTCCTGAGCGCCGTCTAAATGAGGCCCCATGTCCACCTTGCGTTTATTCACCGCAGAAAAGCCAGACATGAAACAAAGAGGATGTGGCTACAAGACACGATCCGTAGGATCAACAATTGAACTACGGGGAAAATCAGACATTTGGTAACTCAGAAAAACTTGGCCCTCGGAAAAAAGAAGCCGGGTGCCACGCTTTGAAAACAGTTTTAATAAGAAGCTGGCGCTCAGAAAAAACGCTAAGTGGGCACGGGGGCTTTACGCAACTATGTTGGGAACCTTTCGGTAGCGTGATGTTTTTAACGTATTTGTACAATTTAAACCTGGCACGTTTTAACATTTTGTTTTTTAAAGTGTGGAGAGCAACGAGACAACCATCTCAGCACGCCACACACTAACAGATTCTGTCACCAACAGCCAGAGTCTCCATTCTCAAACGCCACTGGAGAGTAAACAAACATGGCAGACATCCTGTCCACGTCAGTTTGTTTTACAGGACACGTTGAATATAAAAGTTCCGTGTTGAGATACATTTAACATGTTGCCAAATATTTAAATGACCTCGTAGCTGTATTAATTTGCATATTGTTGTTTAATTATATTTAAAGGCCGGCGGTCACGCTAGCTTGATGCTCAAACTGGAAGTACGTCTCGTGACCCGTATTTTATTATGTTGCTAACGGCATGCTAACAGTCAGGCAGCTTTGCAAACCAACTAAGTGCATACTGCCACCTGCTGTATCGGACTGTGTACACACTCAAGTCTACTCGGGTCCAGAACGATGACACTAATGTGAACGCAGACCAGCGGGGGAGAGGGGAGGGGGAGCAATCGTGCCTAGCAGCCTGTCCTAACAGCACGCGACGCGAGCGTCAGCGACAAAATCAGCCTGATTCTATTGGTCCCTATTGGAGTAACTGCAGTGAAGCAACGTGACGTGACGTTTTTACCCCGACGCCCTGATTCTATTTTCCTTTCTGTCGCTCGCGTCAAAGGACAGGGGACGAGGAAGGAGGGGTCTCTACAAGGCACTGACTGGAAATGTTTTTGTTTATCGACGAGCCTCTACTCATTAATATAAAGCACCACACATCCGTTTGTCCACCTTCAGTACAAAAGCACTAGATGTGCTTCACTTTGAAATTTACAGAGCAGAGAATTCAATTTTTAACGGAAGCAGTGTGGACAGCGAGCATGCGATCTAGCGCGTCGCAACAAAACCCTCGCCTGCT
Organism: Tautogolabrus adspersus; assembly: GCA_020745685.1. Taxonomy (NCBI): domain Eukaryota; kingdom Metazoa; phylum Chordata; class Actinopteri; order Labriformes; family Labridae; genus Tautogolabrus; species Tautogolabrus adspersus. The sequence goes on from CM036545.1 coordinate 30,889,454, forward strand.
GTTAGGACACGGCCTAGGACATTTGTTTTTGTTGCCGTGGTAACAAACTGGTTTGGATATCAATTGATGTTTCCTAGAATCATATCAAAGTTTAAGATTCTGGTGTTGTGACGACCCAAAGGTAAATAAATAAACTCTCTATAAACATGCTGCAGTGGTGCCCCGTCTATCGATACTCAGCTATCACTTCACAGAACAAAAAAACCCGTAACCAGCGAGATAAACGTCAGCGGGAAGTCTTCTAGACGCTTTTCTAGAATAATTCAGTTTAATGCTAAAAATTGATTCTTCGTTAAACTGTGCTGCAGTCTGATTGGCTGCAGCTCAGCAGTGATCTGATTGGTCCGCTGCTGTCCAACCTGAGCTGTCGAACTCTCTGACCGCACCTCCTCCTTGGCTGTCGTACTCGTCACGGCCCTCACGTCCTCCTCCTCCTCTGGGAGCTCCTCGAGAACCTCCTCGTCCTGCAGAGGATATGGGGAGTTTAACACTGAGATTTGGAGGGGGAGGAGAGGAGAGGAGGAGAAGAGGGAGACAGTAGGAGAGGAAACAAGAGGAGCAGGAGGAGGAGGAGGAGGAGGAGAAGAGGGGGACAGTAGGAGAGGAAACAAGAGGAGCAGGAGCAGGAGGAGGAGGAGAAGAGGGAGACAGTAGGAGAGGAAACAAGAGGAGCAGGAGGAGGAGGAGGAGAAGAGGGGGACAGTAGGAGAGGAAACAAGAGGAGCAGGAGCAGGAGGAGGAAAAGAGGGAGACAGTAGGAGAGGAAACAAGAGGAGCAGGAGGAGGAGGAGGAGAAGAGGGGGACAGTAGGAGAGGAAACAAGAGGAGCAGGAGCAGGAGGAGGAGGAGGAGAAGAGAAGGACAGTAGGAGAGGAAACAAGAGGAGCAGGAGGAGGAGGAGGTAATGAAGAGCAGGAGGAAAAGGGAAGAAGAGGAAACAGGAAGAAGAAATGAGAAGGACAGGAGGAGAGGAAAGGAAAGAAGAGGAGTGAAAGGACAAGGGGAAAGGAGGAGGAAACGGGCGACGCCTCCCCTTGGAGGGAGCAGGAAGAACAGCACTGAAGAGGCGGAGCTTGTTAGTCGTTCATCAGCCAATCAGAGCAGAGATTTTAGAGAGAGGAAGCTAAACCGAATAAAGGAGGAAAAATCTTAGAAATCACTTTTAATTTGTTAAATCTGTGCATCAGTCGGTCTCAATTAGAGGAGGAGCAACAGGAAGGTGGGTGGGGCTATGTGAAGATGAGCAGGTGATAGGATGAAGACTGAGTGGGCGGGGCTATGTGAAGATGAGCAGGTGATAGGATGAAGAGTGACAGACGTTTCTACTGCAGGTTAGTGATGCAAAAGCTGTTTGGCATTCATTCATTCATACCTCTACCTTCATCTTTCCTGAAGCCGAAGCCGCCGCCCCCTCCTCCTCGCTCTTGTCTCCGCCCCTCTGCGATGTCCACCCTCAGGGACCTTGAATCTAGCAACTGTAGGGGGCAAGGTCACGTTAGACTTACAGCCGACTGTGGATGAACTGAAACTGTCAAAGAGATCTGATGGACTGGTGCTTCATACGGAGTCCCAGAAGGGCCAAAAAAAAAGAAAATAAAGACTGTGAATATAAATATTTAAGTAGCAATTAATTTACAAATTTCAGCAATCTAAAGAACAAAGAATTTAAATGTATATATTTGTATCTTTGATGTGAAATAAATCCAAAAACGTTAAAAGTTTTGTATGTTCTTATTCCTTCACAGGTTTAGGGTGGTTTCACACAAGGGACCCAGATCCCAGTACGCTTGATCCCAAAGACCGGCTCAGTAACCGGGAACCGTGTCCGAGTCTGCTTGAAGAGGTTGTCTCCATTCATGTGTGCTTGAGTACGGTCAGTGGGAAATGTAAACGCAATCGTGCTCAAACCAGGAAGTGGACCGCTATATGACTTAATTTGAAACTGCTCCTGACGCTTCATAAACCGTTGTATTCATCTTCTGAGCTGCGCGGTAGATGTTGAAGTAGGAAGAGGGTCGTTGTTAGCGTCTCAGAAATAACAAAAACATCAACCCGCGAGTGGTTGCCATGGTTACTTCTTCTTTCTGCTTCTCGGCAGATTTGCAAACCAAATGTGTGCATACTGCCCCCTACTGACTGTGGACAGAAGCAAGAGTTCTCGGGTAGGGAACGATGTTACTAATGTGAAAACGCCTACGTTTTTCTCTCCCTTCTGTGACTCCATACAAATCCTGTGAGTGAGTGTGTGTGTGTGTGTGTGTGTGTGTGTGTGTGTGTGTGTGTGTGCTGAGGAAAAGATCATCACAATAAAAAAGTGTCTCTGATACTCACAGCACCGTCGTACGTCAACGCTTCTTTTAGGGAGACCAAATCTTCAAACTCCACATAACAAAAACCTGAAACACACACACACACACACACACACACACACACACACACACACACACACACACACACACACACACACACACACACACACACACACACACAGACACACACACTTTACAGGCCGCTGATAAGGAAAGTGTGTTTAATGCAGATTCATTATTTAACATGGACCAGTCTCGTCTGACCGCCACCTGAGACACTCCGTAAGATCCAAATCTGCCCCGACGCAGACCTCGAACTAACTTCAGATCCTTAAAGGGAAGTTCTGCTGGTTTAAAGCGGTAACTTCTGTTTAAGTGCGTCCACGCAAAGCTGCGGTTTTTGTCCCTGACAGGCTCCAGTTGTTAATTAAGTGTGTGACAACATTACAGAGAGGATCCCTCCAGAGAGACCTATTTGTTTAAGATGATTTATTAAAACCACAAACAGCTGATTCAAGGTTCATTGTCTCAACAACAACCGGAGCCTGTCAGGGACAAAAACCCAGACTTTGATCCAAACATTTTAACATCACTTGTGGTGCGGTTACGGTGTCCTAGGAGGACAAAGGTCTCTCTCCTGAATTTTGCAGTTGGTACATGGCGTAGAAAGTAAAACCCTCTGACCTTTGAACTTGTCTGTCTCTTTGTCTCTGACCAATCGGACGCTGCGGATGCTGAGCTCTTTGAAGATGATGTCGATGTCTCCCTGCACCGTGTTGAATGGCAGGTTTCCCACGTAGGCCGTGAAGGGGGGCTCTGTTGGCAACTCTTTCTGCCTCCTGGGGCCTCCTGCGCCACCGCCACCACCGCTGCCGCCTCCACGAGGCCTGAAGAGGGGGGACAGACAGAGAGCATCATGGGACATGAAGCACAGAGTAATGACAGACCCTGTTAAGTTATGTATTGTGCTCGCTCCTATGGTATGGTTGTGAAACAGTGATTTTCTCTCGTGTTCGACCATGAAAACAGATTTGACTAAAAACTTGATTTCTTCTGCCCAATAAAAAACATCTTCTCTGAATCAGCAGTTCGGTGTAGACGACAGCGTTGAACTGATACGACACAACAGATCGACTTTAAACCGGTGCATCCCTAGTTACTGACCCTAAGAGAGAGAGAGCAATGTCTAAATGACACAAATACAACTTTTTATGTATTTTAAGTTTTTTGAACCAGGAGAAACCTCTGTGAGCTGAAGAGTCTCATTTACAGGAGCGTCCTGGCCGAGAGAGGCAGCAGCACAACGACAACATGTCCTGAAGCTTCTTCCTCCAACACCTTCAGTCTACTTTTAAAAAGATTCAAAGAGAGCCGCTCCTCCAGGCACAGATCCTCCTGCAGGAGCAGAGAACCTGAAACTCCTGTTTCAAGACGCACTTTTGGAACATGTAACAGCAAGACGTTATGTGACTGGATCCTCAATGGATCAGGGGCATGAAATTTAATTTGAGTTACATTGTATTACACTAGCAGTTCTCTGTCACCAGCAGAGGGCGCTATATGGATTACAACAAGCATCATCACTCTCCACTTCATTTGGGAAAAATCAACCCAAAACAATCATCCCAAACTACGATTGCAGAAAGATGTATCTGATGATCCTCTGAGGACTGAGCAGGAAAAGCAAACCGTCCAGTCCGACAGCCCGAGTGAGGAGCAAACTAGTCGGCCTGGTTTCTACCAGAGAGGGAGTTTCTGCCCCCTGCTGGACTGTGAGAGGATTACACCAGCTCCTCAGGCAATTAAAGACCTGCAGTCCAAACTATAACTCCATCATCCAATCAGCTGCAGTTTACTCTACAAGCAACCCAAGCTGCAAGCAACAAAGACAGACAGACAGTCAGTCAGACAGTTTCTTCTTTTAAATGTTTCATGTCTCATTATTATAGATCCATCCAACCATCCATCATCCATATAACCATCAACTATCCATCCATCCATCAACTATCCATCCATCAACTATCCATCCATCAACCATCCATCCATCAACCATCCATCCATCAACCATCCATCAACCATCCATCCATCAACCATCCATCCATCCATCCATCCATCAACCATCCATCCATCCATCAACCATCCATCCATCCATCAACCATCCATCCATCCATCCATCCATCAACCATCCATCAACTATCCATCCATCCATCCATCCATCAACCATCCATCCATCAACTATCCATCCATCCATCCATCCATCCATCCATCAACCATCCATCCATCAACCATCCATCCATCCATCCATCCATCAACCATCCATCCATCAACTATCCATCCATCCATCAACCATCCATCCATCCATCAACCATCCATCAACTATCCATCCATCCATCCATCAACCATCCATCCATCATCCATCCATCAACCATCCATCCATCAACCATCCATCAATCATCCATCCATCAACCATCCATCCATCAACCATCCATCAATCATCCATCCATCAACCATCCATCCATCAACCATCCATCCATCCATCCATCAATCATCCATCCATCAACCATCCATCCATCAACCATCCATCATCCATCCATCCATCAACCATCCATCCATCAACCATCCATCCATCCATCCATCCATCAACCATCCATCCATCAACCATCCATCCATCAACCTTCCATCATCCATACATCACTCCATCAACCATCCATCCATCAATCCATCATCCATCCATCCATCAACCATCCATCCATCAACCATCCATCCATCCAACCATCCATCCATCCATCTATCCATCCATCCATCATCCATACATCACTCCATCAACCATCCATCCATCAACCATCCATCCATCATCCATACATCACTCCATCAACCATCCATCCATCAATCCATCATCCATCCATCCATCAATCATCCATCCATCAACCATCCATCCATCAACCATCCATCCATCCATCTATCCATCAACCATCCATCCATCAACCATCCATCCATCATCCATACATCACTCCATCAACCATCCATCCATCCATCATCCATCCATCCATCAACCATCCAACCATCAACCATCCATCCATCAACCATCCATCCATCAACCATCCAACCATCCATCCATCATCCATCCATCCATCCATCCATCCATCAACCATCCATCCATCCATCCAACCATCCATCCATCAATCCATCATCCATCCATCCATCAACCATCCATCCAACCATCCATCCATCAACCATCCATCCATCCATCAACCATCCATCCATCAACCATCTATCCATCAACCATCCATCCATCATCCATCCATCCATCAACCATCCATCCATCAACCATCCATCCATCATCCATACATCACTCCATCCGTCCATCCAACCATCCATCCATCCAACCATCCATCCATCAACCATCCATCCATCCATCATCCATCCATCCATCCATCAACCATCCATCCATCCCTCTATCCATCAACCATCCATCCATCAACCATCCATCCATCAACCATCCATCCATCCATCAACCATCCATCCATATAACCATCCATCAACCATCCATCAACCATCCATCCATCAACCATCCATCCATATAACCATCCATCCATCAACCATCCATCCATCATCCATACATCACTCCATCAACCATCCGTCCATCCAACCATCCATCCATCCAACCATCCATCCATCAACCATCCATCCATATAACCATCCATCCATATAACCATCCATCCATCCCTCTATCCATCAACCATCCATCCATATAACCATCCATCCATATAACCATCCATCCATATAACCATCCATCCATCCGATTCTCCATTCGTCCGTTTTAAAAGAATACAATCTCAGTTATTTTCATGATCGACAGTATCAAACTGCACAGACGCTTTGAAAAACGACATGATCATTGTCAGAAAGGAGCATTGGAGAAGAAGGAATCCATCCAATAATTGCAGGTAGCCTCCTGCAAAATGTCTGAATTGCACAAATATCTTCAAATGTGTTTGTTTTTAATTCTCTGTTTGTTTAAACCCTCTGATTCACAATGTTGATTGATCGACAATACTCAGCAGGAAGCTGCACATTTTTTTGGAAGATAAGAAAGAATCCATCAAATCTTGCAGACAAACTCCTGCAAGGGCAATTAGGCCATGTGTCCACCTGGAGTTTTCTTCTGAGCGCCAGCGTCTTTTTTCAATTGTTTTGAATGAGTCGATAGCGTTCAAAGCAGAAAGCGACCGCCTGGAGAAAAGGGCAGCGGCCAGCGCCTTTTTCTGAGCGCTCCACCTTTTTTGTGCGGCCGCTGCGATATATCAAGTTGAAAATCTTTCAACTTTTCAGAAAGGCGCTGTTGACGTCACCGGCGCTCTTTTCCAAATGTCTGATATTCCTCGTAGTTTTGCCCCCTACTGATCGTGTCTTGAACCCACATCCTCCTCGTTCCATGTCTGATCGGGAAATAAATCTTAAATATAAAACATGCAGTAAAAAGCAACGGAGCAGTGTCGGTAAAAGTTTCGAAGTGTTTGTTGATATACACGTCCTAAAAAACAAAGGTTATTTTTTGTATACATTCATGTTTTTAAAGTTCCATAAATGGATGTGATCCAGATGTTGTAAAATCAACGAGTAGTCGTGTTGAATAATCGTGATTTTAATATGAAAATAAATAACCGTGATTCGCCATAATTGAGCAGCCATACTGTCTGAACTGCACAAATATGTTACCAACATGTTTGCACATTTAAACAGCGTGCGCGAGTTTGCTGCAATTTTTAACAACAGAGAGCATTATTAGTCTCTAGGACTTCTGTTTATGTTGCCGTGGTATCAAAACAGTTAACGATATCATTTGATTTTTACTTCTATTGAAGTTTAAAACTCTGGTACCATGGCAACCCTGACACAGCTTTCATGAGAAGTGTGTCCTGAGGTAACTTTGACTGTGAATATTGGGCTGAATGGATCAAAACTCAGTGATTGATAAAGATCAGTGTATATTGTTGATAACATAAAGAGCATAAAGAAGTAAACCAATCAATCTACAGCGTTCATACCTGGATCAGGACCTGCAGACATCCTGATCAGAACCAATAAACAGACTCTGGATCAGGACCTGCAGACACCCTGATCAGAGCCAATAAACAGACTCTGGATCAGGACCTGCAGACATCCTGATCAGAGCCAATAAACAGACTCTGGATCAGGACCTGCAGACATCCTGATCAGAACCAATAAACAGACTCTGGATCAGGACCTGCAGACATCCTGATCAGAGCCAATAAACAGACTCTGGATCAGGACCTGCAGACACCCTGATCAGAACCAATAAACAGACTCTGGATCAGGACCTGCAGACATCCTGATCAGAGCCAATAAACAGACTCTGGATCAGGACCTGCAGACATCCTGATCAGAGCCAATAAACAGACTCTGGATCAGGACCTGCAGACATCCTGATCAGAGCCAATAAACAGACTCTGGATCAGGACCTGCAGACACCCTGATCAGAGCCAATAAACAGACTCTGGATCAGGACCTGCAGACATCCTGATCAGAACCAATAAACAGACTCTGGATCAGGACCTGCAGACATCCTGATCAGAGCCAATAAACAGACTCTGGATCAGGACCTGCAGACATCCTGATCAGAGCCAATAAACAGACTCTGGATCAGGACCTGCAGACACCCTGATCAGAACCAATAAACAGACTCTGGATCAGGACCTGCAGACATCCTGATCAGAGCCAATAAACAGACTCTGGATCAGGACCTGCAGACACCCTGATCAGAACCAATAAACAGACTCTGGATCAGGACCTGCAGACATCCTGATCAGAGCCAATAAACAGACTCTGGATCAGGAGCTGCAGACACCCTGATCAGAAACAATAAAAAGACTGGATCAGGAGCTGCAGACACCCTGATCAGAACCAATAAACAGACTCTGGATCAGGAGCTGCAGACACCCTGATCAGAACCAATAAACAGACTCTGGATCAGGACCTGCAGACATCCTGATCAGAGCCAATAAACAGACTCTGGATCAGGACCTGCAGACACCCTGATCAGAACCAATAAACAGACTCTGGATCAGGAGCTGCAGACACCCTGATCAGAACCAATAAACAGACTCTGGATCAGGACCTGCAGACATCCTGATCAGAGCCAATAAACAGACTCTGGATCAGGACCTGCAGACACCCTGATCAGAACCAATAAACAGACTCTGGCTCAGGAGCTGCAGACACCCTGATCAGAACCAATAAACAGACTCTGGATCAGGAGCTGCAGACACCCTGATCAGAACCAATAAACAGACTCTGGATCAGGAGCTGCAGACACCCTGATCAGAGCCAATAAACAGACTCTGGATCAGGAGCTGCAGACACCCTGATCAGAGCCAATAAACAGACTCTCACTAAGGGTTAGATTCATAATAAACAAATAACTGACCAGAAACCAGCAGCGAACCCGTACACCAGCTGAATTCATCACAAACAGTCAGTAAGCAAAAGCGCAGATCGATTTCCAGCCTCATGTTTGGTAACCGTGTGAATGACTCTGCCTCTGCGGACACATGATGCAGCCATGCGGGCAGCCTGCAGCCGCAGCCCCGCCACCACCTCCACCTGCTGCGGCCTACCCCTCACCATGGCTGCTTCTTTACAACAAACACCGAACAAACTAACGTTATTTTTCTACCAAAACACCGGTCAGATCCCTGCCACATGGCTCCTCTTGTTTCGTTAGCTTCATGCTAACATTTAGCCTGTACGGGACCGCGTTGTTTCCCAGCCGCTCTACCCGGGCCCTACTCACTCCTGCTAGGTCTGCTTAGCAAGCGCCGGGCGGGACGAGCTCCGGGGCCTGGCCGCCTGCACCGAGGCTCGGGGCAGCCAGCGACGGGGACCACGGCGACAGTCCGGCCGGGGTTTATATGTGAAACATGCGGCAGACTTGCCGCGCGAAGCAGAGACTCACCCTCTGCTGCCACCACCAAAGCTACCGTAGGTCCGGTCCCGGTCGTCGTAGCTGTCGTAGTCCGCCATTACTGCTGCTGTGTGTCGGAGGAGGAGGTCCTACACGTCACACACTGACCGAGTTTAGCTGGCTGCAGAGCGCCTGACCGGGTTTACTGACACTTTGGAAAATGGAAACTTTATTTGAAAGCTTTTTTTAGATACAGAAGTGCTTAAAGATAAACCAGGTAACATGAAGCTCAGGGACAGATGTAAATTACATTTGTAGTTAACTCTGGCCCAACTGTTGTGTTGTGCATGGCCCCTGTAAAAAACAAAAAACAAATTAACTAAATGCTTATTTTTTCAAATAGAAAAATGTATAAGGAAGATTATCATCAACACATTTTGTACTTGAAAGACAAAATATACATAGAAAAAATGTAAAATTTATAGGGTAAATTATTATTATTTGTGAAATTAATTCTAAAAAAAAATATTTATAAAGCACTTTGCATTTGACTCATATGCGCTACAAGCCAAAAAAAGAAGCATAAAAACATTCACAACAAGTAAACAAATAAGAGCAGGCAGATTTGAAAACGAGCACAGGAACAACAACTGAGGGCGGTGATGATAAAGAAAATGTTCTCTTAAAGAGGACATATTATCCCCCTTCTCCACCTTTTCAAACAGTTCCCTGTGGTCTAAATGAAACATCTGTGCTGTGCTTTGGTCCAAATATAACATGAATCAAGCACCAGAGGAGGTTTGTGACCCTGTAGAAACCAGCTCTCTCAGAACGCTCCGTTTTGGTGTGTGTGTCTCTTTAAATGTAACGATTTTTTTACCAGAATCCCACTGTGACGTCACAAGGAGAGCACATTTGAAACGGAGCATTTTTCTCTGTGTTGTAAGACTTATGCAGACCACAAACAAAGGACTGGATGGGTTTATTTCACATGTTGTGGGTCGATAGACACTCAGGTTACCCAAATGTTCAAAAACACTGTAGAAGTGGATTTTTCATAATATGTCCCCTTTAAAGAAAATCTCCTTAAATGATTGAATCTAAGCAAATTGCAATTCCTATTTTCAATCGCTGCTCTTACACAAAATATTGTTTGGAAACTTGTGTTTTGAAATGGAGACCTTGAATTATTATGTGAGAGAAGGGGAAGAATCGTAACCATCCATAAAGGCATATTTCAATCTCCTGGAAGAGGAAATCTGACCTCGGGGGCGGTGTATTTTATGTCTTCATTTGGGCACTAGTCAAATCAAAAACCCAGGCTTCATTTACTGTCTATTAATTGTAAATAACAACATATTTAATGGAATATTATGAGAAACACATTTAAGAATTGTTTCAATTTAGAGCTTCACATTTTAGTGGAAAAACAGATAAATGGATTTGAAAAGGTCACAATGAAAATGCAGTGCCAACTACTTTGTAATGTTGCAGAAGGTCTAAGGAATAAGAAGAGCCATACTTCAGTTAGTCCATCCTGCAGTAAAGAGCGTCTGATAAAGAGGAAGCAAAGAAAACACAAACACCTGACTCCTGAAAGGCTTTTATTTGCATCTTATTTTTAAACCTTCTCCAAAAAAAACATTGACCTATTACATTATCAACAAATATTTGCTACATTTGGGTTTGAATAAATACAGCAACAGATCTATCAAAAAATATATAAATATGCTCAAAGATATATTCTTCTTTCTCCTCTATGTATTTTGCCTTAAGGACTGAACAGTTGATCAAATCAGTGATTTAAGTTCAGTCTGAGAGCTCTTATCCACCGCTGCCTAAACTCATTTATCTACAGACTGAGCTGAACTTTTCAAACTAAACAAGAGTCAACTAGAAGCGACGCCAGATAGCCTAGCGGTTATATAATGGAGGCTATAGTCCTCATTGCAGCAGTCGTGGGTTCGACTCTGACTTTGCTGCATGTCGTCGTCCCCGCTCTCTCCTCCCAACATTTCCTGTCTCTCTACAGCTGTCCTATCCAATAAAGGCAAAAAGACCCCAAAAATACTGAACAAAAAAAATAACAACAAGCTATGTTAACAAGACAAACATTTCAATTGAAGTTTTAAAATCGGATCTAGAAATTAAACATATCGGGACTTCTTTTACTCTGCTCACTTGTTAGTCTTGAAGACATCTAGGACCTCTGTGAGACCTTTCGTCTAGTCCTTGTTCAAGTCTGACAGACTGCAGAGCTCTTGTTTTAGAACTCTTGGAGGTTTTTCAGGTGTCATGAAACCTTTACGGAGTTTTCTAAATCTGTTGAATGTTTTGTATTGTCCTGCAAGTCATGTACACGTCCAGTAAGTCCTGATCTGTGCAATCTTTTGCACAGGTCTTGTAGGAATCTCACAGACATCGTGGAGGTCTTTTAGGACTACAACAGAAGCTCTTAAAGGATGAAGGGATCCTGAAAATCTCTAAACAGGCTCTTGGTTAAAGCCTTGTGGATGCTCAAGTCCAGATCTACAGAGAGATGTAAGGATTTACAGCTCATGGATCTTTTAAAGGTCTGGCAGAGTTCCTTGAAGATCTTGCTATCGAACATATTCCATCGGCATGGATTATGGTCTATTGAAGAACTTGTGGAGATGGTTTGAATATCAATTTTAGCATCTAAACCAGAATGTTTAGTAAAAGCCAACTAGATCTTCGAATCATTTCTTAGATCTTGTAGACCAATCACAGAGTTCTTAAGGGAAATGATACTCTACAAAACTTGTAGATCTGGAAAACAATCATAGATCTTGTAGACCTGTTGTAGTGTGTGTGGAGGTTTGACAGAGAAATTGCAGATCTCATAGGAATCCAGCAGAGGTTATAAAGCTTTTTTAGAGATTTAACAGACACTTTATAGGATTTGTGGCTCTCTTTCAGGAATCTTGTAGGATTTGCAGAGGTTTAAAAGATCCCCTGAAGCTGTTGGATTGGTTCAGAAGTCTTGTAGATATCAAGAGGCTAAGCAGAGGTCTGAAAGATCCTTGTAATATCTAACAGAAATCACGTTTTCCTGTAAGTCCAGAAATAGTTGTGCAGATCTGGATCTTGTTGGTCTTGCCACGTTCTTGTAGGGCCCCAGCTGAATGTAGTTCTCGTTCTTGTAGATCTGTCAGAGGTTGATCAGGGTCTATCTCAGTCCAGCAGATGTGGATGTTGAGGTTTTTGGAGGACAGTAGTGATTTCTTTTCAGCAGCTTCCGTGTGTATCCGGTTCTTCAGGGATTCCCTTCAGGTTTGGGGGAGGGGAGTCGCTCTGTGGCGGTGAGGTTCTTGGTGCCCGCTGTCTCAGATCTTTAGACCGGACATCCTTCTCATCAGGAATCATGGTTTTCCCCAAAGCCTAGAGGAACAAAACACAGCACAGGAACAAACCACACTATAATTGAGTGTATCTGCTTAAAGGCAATAACACAAACCAGAACAAAGTGGTATACAAACAGAATAACAAACTTTGTACAACCCAATCATTGAACGATTTACCTGATTTTCAGCCAGCGCCTCCTTAGCCATGTAGTGCTCCCTCTTTATTTTCACCTCCACCTCCTCAGGGATGTCAGGGACCATCATGTCGATCAGACGTCCGATGAAGAAGACCACATGCTGAAGAAGAGACAGTGGAAGAGCACCAATCAGGTCACAAGAGGAACAAGATGGATCCAAACATGTCACTTATCAACACTTCGAAGGCTGCCAAGAAACACAAAGATTTCAAGCTTGTACGTCGAGACTGATTGATCAGGCACGTGGGAAACATTTGAATCACGTTAGAACCACAATAATGAATGGATTCAAAACATCCAGACATGAATCTTTGTTAGTACACTGATGGAGCAGGGGGTGTTGGTCCTGGCTAATCAGTGGCGCTGCTATCATTGGCTAGCTCTCAGAGTCGGTAATATATGGCTGTCTCTCATACTAACATACTGCCGGTACTGTGTATGGAGCAAGACGAGCGTTAGGGCCACTTTGGGTTCTACAAGAGGAAGTTTGAGCCGACGTATTCAGTATGCAGCATCTGTAAAATGAAAGTGAAGAACTTCAGGAACGATTAAAAGGCCCAAGCTAACATCATACGCTCCGACTTCAGTTACAATAAACTGAACAGCAGCCAACAACTGCTGAACAACGCTCACGGCATCACCTTACATATCTGCAGCCAATTCTGAAGAGACAATAAAATGAAGAAGATCGATCTGTTTCATTTCAAACACCGCCTCTCCTACAGCGTCGTCAACAGGAAGACTTTTCAGACTTTAAGCAAGCTTCTGAAAAATACTCAGCTGTGTTGAGCCCACAAATTTGATTCAAATGAAATGTTTTTAAAAGTTCAATGTTTTCTGTGTTTGAGGTTCTCCTCTGTGTATTTACATCATTGCAATCAGCTGATCGAAAACATTACAAATTTAAAAGCTGTATTAGCTTGAAGACATTTTTTGAGCTTTTTAATGTCATATAACAATGAGCAGCTTCTTATTGCACAGCAGACTGGAGTAGATCCTAAAATAAACACGTCTTTGTAACATACAGGGATTACATCACAACCCCACGAATCACAGTCAAATCAAATGATCTTGATATTTACTCCCCTTTGATTAATGCTGTAAAGCCAACACAGTTGAACATAAACTATCTATCTATCTATCTATCTATCTATCTATCTATCTATCTATCTATCTATCTATCTATCTATCTATCTATCTATCTATCTATCTATCTATCTATCTATCTATCTATCTATCTATCTATCTATCTATCTATCTATCTATCTATCGATCTAAACAAAGCGAATATACACCCCTCCTGGCTAACCAACGATCAAAGGTCAGTTTAAGCTGAGGAGCGCCCCTTCATCAGTTTCCTGAGAGTCTCAGTTTAACTGTAAATAATAAGTCACACAGAGGCTTCAGCCTGGACCTACTTTTCAAATGTTAGTTTGTTGAATGGAGGTGGGATCCATCATTTATAAGCATCCCAGAGAGTCGACAGAGGGAGCTGGTTTTGTCCTCCAGTTTCAAGTATTTGAGCTTAAGCCAATATGCAAATGCCGATATTTTGCTTTGGGTCATTTGTTCCAAAATCTGAGCAAAATTTGTGATTTGTCTAATGTAGTCACAATGTTGAACACAGACTAAAACAAAACTGAATGAACCTTCATGTGGGAGACACTGACCTCAAACACGATGACAAAGGTGAGTCTGATGGCGAGGAGGTGATAGTACTCAGGGAGGTGTTTTCCGTCTTGATCCCTGAAACCTCGATACCTGCACACCAAAACAAAGTTACAGCTTCTGCATGGTGTTCTCTTATCGTTGTCTGAGTGCTGTGGCCAACCTGCAGGGCATGTGTTGCTGGCTGTAGTTGTGCGGTGATGATGCCAAGGTAAAGTTGATGTAGCCGGTCAGAGTGCTGTCCTTGGTGTAGCGATAGTACAGACGAGGCACAAAGGACGAGGTGAACGCTATGAGGAATGCCTAAAGACACAAGTTCAAAGGTTAGATTATAGTGACTACTCATTAACAGCTGTTCAAAGTCAGAAAATGTCTAAAAAACATACAGGAGAGATGCTGAAATGTCTTACATTGCTTAGAACAGCGATGTGTGAGATGCAATGCAGGATGGAAAACCAGATGCCTATGTCTTGAGCTCTCTCCGCCACCGGGCGGCGATATTCACTCACAAACTTCTGAGCGTCCAAACGAATCTCCACCCAGTTATTGATCAGAGCAAAGAGCGGAGCGAGAGGACACGCCGCCACAAAGATGGTGATAAAACCAAACTGAAGCACTGAGGAGAACAACGAGACATACAGGATTGAAAACACACTTCAGTCTAACTCCATCTCAGCCAATCAGAACACGGAATATGTGTCACCTCTGTATTACCCACACCTTTAAATCCAACCGCACAAGGCTTACCCATCTCCAAGTATTCACTGAAGAGTCCCTCACAGACCAGCAGCTGGTAGTCTGCCTCCCAGGGAGAAACCTCCTCCTGCTCCTCCTCCTTCGTCTCTCCCTTCACCTCGCCCTTTGCCTCCCCCTTCACCTCCCCTTTTGTCTCCTCTCCGACCTCCTTCTTCACATCTTTCGGTCGGGGACGAATCTTCTTCTTTTGCCACCACGTCCTCAACTTCCTGCCACGTAATTAGTCACCAGACGTCTTAAACATTCATCAATAAACAGATCAGAGACGTTTGTGGGACAGAGATGAAGACCGTGGTCCCTTTGTATTAAAAACAACTGAATCTTGATTTCTGTCTCGTTGTCTTCAACTGTGTCCTGATCTCAACATCTCATTTTGAACAAGTTGTTGAAAAGTTGTTTATGTTCTCTCAAAGTTAGTTTGAGATGTTTTAAAAAACATTTTACATTTTACTGTCAAATATTAAACTTTTTTTCTGTCAGTGTGTGTGTGTGCATGCGTGTGTGTGTGTGTGTGTGTGTGTGTGTGCGTGTGTGTGTGTGCGTGTTTACGGGCAGATGAACTCCTGGACGTTGTTGATCAGCTGTTTTCCCACCATGATGACGAGCAGCTCCTGAGCCAGTTCAATCAGACATCCACCCGCTCCGCACTTTGAACAAACACAAACAAAGAGCTCTAATGCTGCCCTGTCCTGATTTGATGATCTTTACTTACAGAATCAAAAGGCAATGAGGTTCAGACTGCTTCACATGACACCAACACATAATGACAAAAGGAAAAAGCAACACTTCAGAAAACAAACCAAAGAAATTCTATTAAAACATCCAATAAAACTGAGGAATAAGACAAAAAGAAACTGCTGAGCACAGCTAGAAAAGAGTTCAAGTTTCAGTGCAGTGTTTGAATAAAAGGCAGCTGTAAACGGCTGAGTCCAGCTAAACGTTTACAACAGTTAAGAAATGCAGATTTTACAATTCAAGATCTATTTCATTATTTGTATTTTTAATTGGTATAAGTAAAGTGAGAGATTATTTTTTGTTTTTAAAGATCACATAATATTTAAAATCCTCTTCACCATGTTCCTCTGACTCTAATATGTGTCTCTAGTCTGTCTACAAACCCCCCAATGATGAGAAAAGTCCATCCTCTCCGTCTTTTGCCTGCTCCACTTTTCAGAAAATGTGTGCTCAAACAGGCCGTTTGGAGATTTTCCCTTCATGACATCACAAAGGGCAGTAACCCCTCCCCCAGGTGGGTGACATGGGCGTGTTCAGACACAGCTCATTTACATTTAAAGCTACAGACACAGAAACAGCCTGTTCTGAGCAGGGCTGAAATAGAGGGGTTTATAGGCATGATCAAATACAGGATCAGAGTGGATTTAGAACAAGACACTTCACACACATGTTTAGAGGAGCTCTGAGACTTATTTACACTGAAGAGGAGGATATGTGACCTTTATGATTTGTTTTAGGCTTTTATTCCTTTATTTGACAGGACAGTGGATAGAGTCAGAAATCAGGAGAGACTGAGTGAGGATTATCATGGAACGGGACAGGAGCTGTAGTCAGACTTAAACCGGGCCGCCCGCTTGTAGGACTATAGTCTTCTTACGCATGATGCAACCTAACTGCTCAGCCATCTTCAACCCAAAGTCTGTTTTCTTTCCACTGTTCCCTCTGGGTGACGATATTATATATATATTATCATCTCCATCACCACCACAGTTGGACTGACTCACGTCTTCGTTACGAACTCCAAACAGAGTGTTGTAGTGTCCGGGGTAACCGACGAACCTGAACAGACACAAACAATCAAACAGCATATTTAGATCATTTATGTGTCGGACAGTCAGTGAATGTTTTTGCAGTTTTTCATGGCGGCATCATTCCATCCAAGTATGATCCTGCATGCATGTTTCTTTGTTAAACCCACTGAAGATGTTGGAAATCTATGAGATTTCAAATAAAGCTTCAAGTTAAGGTTTAGGGTTTTGAACAATGTTCTGTACTGTATTTAGAGAAATTATTTCGTCTGACCTCTCAGTGGTTCAGTAGCCCCTTTTTGTCGCTTAAGAAAAAGTACACAAAGACGATGTGCACAGCGAGGTGAGCGTGTATTAACGAGGCTGGAAGTAATGCTTGACACATGAAGCATGGACGAGAGACAGACAGAGAGTGTGTTAGCATGAGCTAAGGCCCACAGTCAGCGGCGATTCTAGAGTCTGTTGGGGCCCTAGGCAAAAATGAATTGGGCAGCCCTCCAACCAGTGTTCATCACCATTATGTCTGCCAGTGTCCCGACGCTTACTCCTCTTCCTCTTTTTTCCTACCTCTTTAAATGAACCAGGGAGTCTTGTTGTGATTGGTTGAAGCAGTGCTTACCTGCCTTTGAAGAATGCGATGTACACCGGAGACGAGTAGAAGTTAACGAACTGGAAGACAAACACTTTGAAAATGAACATGTCTTCATATTTAGTCTGAGTCCGATGCATCTCTGAAAGACATAAAGAGAAAACACAGCATAAAGGCCTTAACCCGGCAGAAACACCTCATACCTGTTTTCACACCTGTTTGAGTACCTGCACCATGAAGATTAAAACCTTACACTCTAAACTTTCTTAACACCCGGTTGTTTTATTTTCAAACACTGGATGAATATATATAATGTAAATAACTAAAAAGAGACTAAATGATCATTTTGTAAAAAGTCTGGGGATGAGGAGGGTGAGGAAGAAGGTGTGACTCACCCCAGCGGGTGAGGGTGTGGGCCAGTGAAGTGTAAACTCTGGACAACATGAGGATGACCAACAGGTTCAACACAGATCCTGAAAGACTGGCTATCCTTGCAGCCTGAACACACACACACACACACACACACACACACACACACACACACACACACACACACACACACAGTCAATAAGTTGTGGAGTCCCCCAGGGAAGCGTCCTGGAGCCTTTTTTTCTGTCCATTAAACCTTGTGTAGCCTTAAAGAAAAACTTCAGAGATGTGTCGTACTCACAGACAAACTGACAAATTTGTTGCCGGACTTGTAGATGATGATTCTGAGGATGCTTCGATACAGAATGATGGCGATGAGGAACATCAGCACCACAATCATCTGCACATAGGAAGTTCAACTTAGGCTTACCATTCACTGACATTTAAGTCAAACACTGAAGTACTATACACACGCTGGGTTTTTGGAGCAATCAGATTTACTCTTAAAAAAGTATTTTTGAATCAGTTCTGAATTAGTCTTACATGTGGGCCAATACATTAACTGATATTGGCTTCATTAGTGCAAACAGATACACAGACTGGCTGATGATTACATTTTTACAGCTGACCCGTTTGAAAACGAGAAGTCAGTAAAAAGATCTCAAATAGACGTTCGATGAGTCAAATTATGCAAGAGACTCACCATGATAAGGATGACCATGCAGCCGGTCAGAGTTCTGCTGAATCGTTTGTTCTCAGGAAAGTAAGGTTCCTCTGCTCCGGTCACTGGGTTCTTCGTGGTCATCGGCGCCATGGCTGCGAACTCTGGGCGAGGTCGCTCCTGTGATCATAGGGGAAACCATCCATGATGTTTCCTGATCTATCAACCTGATGTGTCCTCTTGTACAGTGATTATCAAACATTCATTATGTTTTACCTCGATGTCCTCGAACTGGGAACAATCCCAGCGGTGGGACAGAGTTGAACATGTTCTCTTCCAGTACTCGAGGAAGGTGACGGCCCACAGCGACATGAAGACACTGAGAAACACTGTTCCTGCATTGTCAAACAGAAGACCTACCTACAGAGAGAGACAGACAGAGACCAGGGGCCGCACCATAAAGCAACTCTAGAAGAGGAATGGAAAAAAGTCAGTGAAAAGTTGTGACGTATTAATGTGCTGATGCTTCGTTGGCTGTTTGTGGTGAATGAAGGATGCAACCTTAAAATTCTTTCCATGACGAAATAAAAAAATGTGTTTCTATTTTTGTCTGACCACAAACGTACCCATGGACAGCTCTTACAGAACTATATGTAATGAGGACAGCGTTTAGAAAAAAGATCTCGGGAATATCACAAGGTCACTCATCAAACAATCTGACCCAGCCTATTAAAAGACCTTCCAGACAAACAAATGTCTTTTCTAAGACTCATAAGGCCCAAACTGTGCTCAGACAAAAGTATCGCAAACCTTTGGGATCATTTGTAAGTAAAACAAGAGTTGAGCTAAATGATGAAACCCCAATCCCTTCCCACTGACCAATCCCTGAGTGAGGTGGGTGTGATGTCAGATTGTCTTGGTGGACAGACAGGTACCTTGTAGGTGACGCAGATGCTTGAGTAGTTCCAGTAGGTGCAGATGTTACAGAGAGGACACATGATTAAGTTTCTGCTGTCACACACCTCCATCCTAGAGACACAGACACAGACACGCACGCACACACAAACACACACACACACACACACACTTTACTCAGCAGCCTCTACCATCAGTGTGTGAATGTGTAGGTGTGACCTGCGGTGTAAAAGCGCTTTGAGTCGTCAGAAGACTAGAAAAGAAATATACAAGCTCAAGTCCATTTAGAGATAACGGTCTAAAGACTCATTTATGCTTCTTTAATGTAGTATAATAGATACGTATGTTTTAAACGATATAACCGTCACCACCCTTTCACTCCCCAGGCCTCCTTTACATTGGGACGGATTAAAAAATGCATCCACTAGAGGGTGCTGTCTGTCATGGACCTCCACTTCTCCTTTGCTGCCATCCAGCCAACATACAGTGTCCGTCCGATCTCCACTCAGCTGTTCTGTTGTAGTTAGGGGTTACAATGTGCCCGGGTGAGCTACATCATATATATGTTTATAGTTCAAAGCTAACTCCCACAATCTGTCCTCAGAAAGTTCCACTATTTCCAAGGTATTCTTCTTCATTGTGATTTTTATGGGTCTGACTTGAACTGTTGGCTACACTGCTCTCCACTGCCCCCACGAGTCCTGTATCTATTGCAAAGTTTAGAAGACTTCCTTCATATCTGTATGCATATCAGAGAGCATAATGAGCCTTCCTGGAAGTTCTGCCAGACGTGCTGCTCCTACAAGATGCTATGCTCGTTGTTTACATCCGGGCAGTAGAGCCAGGAGAAGGCTCAGTGTCCCGGGCTACAGCCAGTCTATGGCTACAGCTGTGTTACAGGTCGCTGTGTCACAGTTAGGGTTTCGGTCACTGTGGGCCAAGCCAACATATAAAAATATCAAAGAATGCTTTAACCAACTAGTAATGCTGGTGCTGATTAGCCAGGCTAACTGTGTAGCTTGTTTGTTGTGCCATCACTGCCATGGTTTAAAAATATACCTGTAAAGTCAGACAGAGTCTACACTTACGCTGGAACATCAGTGGCCATGAGCCAAAAGCCAACAAAGAAGATCAAAGTTCCAACGGCGGACGCCGGCACCAGCCATCCAGTGTAGAAACCTGCAGTCAGACACGATCACTGCTGTTAGCTAAATAACCCGCAGTGAGATTAGTTATTAGATAATTATACTGCTGTAGTTACCGAGCCAGGCGAAGTAGAGGGCTATCTTCTCTCCAAAGTACGCCCTGATGTGATCCAGAGGTTGGTAGCGTCTCCAGCAGCACCATTTGGCCCAGTATGTGTACAGGGTCTGTCTCAGACTTAGAGACTGGGGGGGGGACAGTGGGGTCAGGTACCTTGAAATCACCCTGCAAATACAGCATCAAAGTAGAACATAGTGAAATATGAATTCTTCCAGCTGAAAGCCCCTGGGTTATTATCAAACATGTGTGTTTGTAGAGTCTGAATAAAGATGGAAACATGGGTCATGAGGGTCTCAGTGGTTGTCAGGGGTTAGAGTGACATTAGAGTGTAAGGTTTGGGGTGTGGCTCACCTCATGCAGCGGGTAGGCAGCGGTGAAGACCTGCTCGCTCAGCAGGCGGTCGATTCCCACCTCCCCCTGTTTCACTGAACCGTACGGAGTCCTGGCCAAGATCTCGTAGAGCTGCAGGGACAGGAAACAATCACTGCAGGGAAGTTAATGTCCCACGCATGAAGCATGGACGAGAGACAGAGAGAGAGAGAGTGTGTTAGTTCTTAGCATGAGCTAAGGCCCACAGTAGCCTTTGCTAAAGTGGATAACGTCTAGTAGCTTAACTCAGGCCGATGGCTTCAATATATTTTGGATTGTTCCCGGGCCTGGGACTTTATGGATCAACTACCAGAAGTTTCATGTGACCCCATATATTGGGAAAGCCTTCTTAACACTCACACTTACACTTACATACTGAAATCATTCAGAATCATACTTCATGAGACAGGTGCGTAGGAGAGGAATGTGTCCATCAAAAACTGAAAGGTCAAGTCTCGCACACTTTCCAACTTCATGAGGAGAAAGTTCTACTCACTCACGAGAACTGGAGTCCACCAGTAACCTTCCCGTGCTTGTGAAAAGGCATCTTGTACTCACCAGATAGTTTTGTGTGCTGATAAGAAACTTTCATGCTCTCAATAGAATATTTAACTTGCACACGAGCAAACTTTTAAGTGCTGACCAGGAAAGTATGACGTGTGCACAAGAAACTCTTTGAGAGATCTCCGACTCTCGCATCGGTCTCAGTTAAACTTTCTTGTGCACATGCATTTCTTTCTCTCTCGGGATATGCTGTATACGACAGCACCACGTCTTCTCCAGGGCTCCGTACAGACTGATGTAATAAATACATTCTTTATAAAACAGTGAGAATATTCTTGTTCTCGGTGCTCAGTGTGAGATGGACGGCTTTAAGGAGAGGGCGTATCTATCTAAGGAACTCATTTTAAACACTCTGGAACGACTTGACATCAAAATAGTTCAAACATATTAAACGGATGACGCTGACGTGAAGCCACAGACTGAATCTCTACTTTTCTATAAGAAAGTTAACATGTCATAGAAACTGTGTCGTGTGTGTTCGTGTTGTCTTGTTTTTTTTTCATCAGTTGCTAATCCTCAAATTCCTGCGTGTGTATGTTTAAGTTTGTTTTCTGTGTGTTTGTAGCCGTGTGTATTTGAGGATGTGTGTTTGTTGATGGTGTTTGAGGAGGAGGCGTCGCCGCTAGAAGCATCCGTCTGCTGACTGAAACATCCTGGAATCTGAGAGGTCAGCCAGTCCACACGTCTCAACCAATCAGACGAATACGTGAGAGCCACGCCTCAATCCAGACTTTAAACCCTGTTCAGTCTGAACCGGGATCTGATGTTGATGTGTAACTGCAGCTCAAAGTGAGTCCACATTACAGGCCTCAAGTCCACACATAGATGAAAATACTGAAGCAGGAAATGTTATAAAGACAAGATTATTATGTGCGAGGAGAGTGGAAACCTCCGGTGTTGAAAATATGATGCTGAAGTGTAAAATCCTGCAGTTCCTCGAGTGTCCACTAGAGGCTGGCTGCAGAAGCACAGGAAGTCACATACACACCCATTCTAAAAAGCCTGTTTTTACAGCAGACATTAACATGTTTACAGCCTGGTTCAAAAAACCAAACAGGTCTGATTAGCTCATGTCTCGATCGGCACACACTGTACGGGGGGTGAATGTTTTGATGACTCATCAGTTTTGATTTGATGAAGGATAAGAGTTATTCACAATAAGACTGTTAATGCACTCTGTACTCGTGTTAGTGTAAACTTTAAACTGTAAACCGCTGTACCTCCTGTTCTATGTGAAAAGAGTGACCAGCTTCACTGTTATCCACGTCATAGTTATCCGATATGAAATCAAGAATTTCACCAGACGGCTTCAAGCCTCTATGGAAGCCGGTGAAACTGTTATTAAATCAGCTGATATTGAGATTGTGGCGAGCTATAAATATCTGGAGGTTGTTCTTGATAACAAACCTCTAAGAAGGTTCAGCAAAAGATGAAATCTCTTAATGTTTCTTCTGAGATGATGACTCTTTTTTATAAAACTTTTATTGAATCTGTTTTAAATGTTTGCATCGCTGCATGGTGTGGAAGCCTGAACTCGACCAATGAGAAGAGACTTGTAAAAACAAGCAGCAGAATCTCAGGGAGGTGTCAGGCTCGGCTTCTGACCATTTATAATGAGCAGGAGAGCTAAGGCTATACTGGTCTGCTCAAATCACCCACTTCACAGAGAGTTTGACCTTTGACCCTCAGGTTGTCATTTTAGAGCTCCTGTGAGAAAGAGTTTTCAGGAGTTTTATGCGAGTGTGAAAAACACTTTTGTACTCACCACCTGATGTCTCTGAGTCATCTTAAAGAAGTTCTTCTGGTCCTCGCTGCCCAGAAACCTGCAGACAGAACACAGGTGAGAACAGTTGCTCATACAACGAGCTGTCATGTCTTGTAGGTGCCTCGGGATTGTTGGTGGGGACGGCCTGCTGCTATGGACCCCTCCCCCCCATCTGTGACAGTGTGTTAGAAGCCCAGTAGTCCTTGTCCCGGCAGCAGAAGCCGGGCTCTCAAGACGGAGCTCCCCCAACCTTCAGCGAGGTGATCAGGCACTACTACCACCCGACGTCCCTGACGCCCAGCCATCCCATCGGACTGTGTCATCCCCACAACCACCGCCGTCCTTATTAATGCACGGCCTGCTCCGACCTCCACCTCAGCGGCGAGGAAGTGTGGACAACAGGATCGTGAGGAATACAAAGGAGAAATCCTTCCTGCATCTTATCCCATCTGATCTTTTTGTAAAGCGTCTCGAGATAACACTTGTTATGAATTGGCGCTATACAAATAAAGATTGATTGATTGACAACAGCCAACATATTGTTCCTACTTTTATCTTATTGTCTGAATCTCAGTGAAACTTCCTTTTAGTGATCTCTCTTTGTAGTTGCCACAATATGGTGTCCCCGATTCAAATACAAATATTGCTTTTGTAAACATTCAAAAATCTAACATGTGAAGTCTAAATAGTGAAATAACTTTGGATTTATGGCATCAAACTGTGATTTATATTATATTTAAAATCATTTTAACCAGGAGAACCTCACTGAGATGAAGAATCTCAGAGTGTCCCGACCGGGACAATAAACAGCTTACAGACATCAAACACGGAGCACATACAATTAAATAATTAAATCAGAACAGAGTTGTAAATCTATTGGTGTCACCTCTCCAGCTTGTTGGTCCTGAACTGACAGGTGTAGTAGTCAGGTGGGGGGTTGGGAACGTCCTGAGAAAAAGGACTGCGTAGGGACAGCCTGGACAAAACCTGCTCAGACCAGTTCACGATCGGACTTGTGACGACCTGAAGGACACAATGAGGACAAAAATGGAGAACACACTGAGGACAAACACTGAGGAGACTTTTCGGCAAAAAACTGCAGACAGACTTTGCGGACAAACTAATGGCGAGGTCAGACTACATGTTATCAGAACGATTATAGCCCAATCCGGCAGACGTAGGGTTTTGGGACCGATCTACCCCGAAAATCTATAATTTGATCTCATGTAGCGGGTCATAGTGGTTGACAATCAAGGCCACATATGGGAAGTCTCACGACCTCCCGGCAAAAAAGTTGTAGCATGTTGGATTTTTTTCACCAATGAGAGAACAGAGCGCTCTGCACGCACTAAATTCAGGAGCATAAACAAAACTAATAGCGAAGGAAGCGAAAGAGGAAAGATGAAGTTGCTGCTGCGAGATGGAACTATGAAACAGAGGAAAAGTTTGTCAAGCTCTGGCAACAACTGTTTTTTTTGGTAAACAGACTTCTTTCTGGGGGTCGTCTAGCCCCGCCCCCTTCCTTCCAACGTCATCTTGTTGGTCGTGATGATTGGTCGGCTACCACCGTGTAGTCTGTCATATCTGTCCGTCAAGTCACAAAGGGCACAAATTTAAAGCACTGTTATCTCCTTGTCTGACACAGTGACCATCGTAACAGACAAAAAGACTGTGTAGTCTGACCTTGGCCTGAGGACGCCCTACATTTAATCTTTTTGAAATGTGAGGACATAGTAAGGTTGCGATGCGACCACCGAGGACACATTAAAGCCCTATGTTGGACACACTATGAAGACAAACTATGGAAGCTCTTGGAGGACACAATGATGATAATCTGTAGGGACACACTGTGAGGACACTCACTGAGGACCAAGTGAGGACACAATGACTAGAAGAGACTAATGCCACACAACGGACAATCCTTGAAGACATAAAACAGGGACACACTTCAGACCCATTGATGTTAATTTGAGGACACACTGGGAGGACACATTGAGGACAACCTGTGCCATTTTAACTCTTTTTTTGAAGCATGAGAATATGTTGAGATAAATAGAGAAAATGCAATAGAATGAAAGGATGAGACTGTTTCCTCTGAGGGACAGGAGGCGGAGGAGGAAGCCACTACTTGAATGCGAAACATCAGATGTATCTTTGTTTTCCTGACATGATATGACGCTGTGTGAAGTGTTTGTGTTGCTCTCTGCAAGGACAAGGATAGGAGTTTGTCCCTCGAGTTCTTCAAGATAACACATGTTAGTTTTACTCTCTTTTTATTACAATAGTCAATAATTATGATAATAATAGTAGCAATACAACTCATAATAATAGTGTGGGTAGACGGATAATAATACATGGAGGAGTAGGTTTACCTGCAGAGGTACTCTCAGAATGATCTCCTCTGCGTAGTAACACAGGACATTCCAAGGAGCACTGAGGAGGACAAAACAGGTCCTTGTCTTCCTTTGAAGGACCTCCCTCTGTAGAGATGTGGAGAAACAGGTTTCAATTTCCTTAATTGGTAAATAAACTTGTTTACGGCTCATGCTAGTTTTTTAGGTGTTCCACAAGGTTCAGTTCTGGGTCCCCTCCTCTTCTGTTTTAAAAAAATACTGTAGTTAAAGAGAAGATCTCAGGAGTTGCTGGTCTACCAGTGTCTTGAGTGCTTACTCTGTTTGAGTTAAGGGCTGTTCTGCTTCATATTGACTGTTTTGACTACTTTAAATCAGTGGTTCAACTGGTGTGTCTGGGAGCTGTTTCCATCCGTTCCTGAATTTGTACCACTGTCTAAAAAACAAAGTTTAGTCCAAAAGTCTGTGAAGTGCTTTTTAGACATGTTTGTTTTGTTCGGTCACGTTTTGGACCATCTGAGGATAAAACTGCAGCATTTTTATTCAATAAATCTGATTGGTTGAAAAATATCAGAAGAGTGTGGTGGGTCCGGAGGCTAGACCAGTTGAGAATCATTGCTTTAAATACAGCCTGCTGATTTAAGACTGTATATTTATACACCTGCAATGTCTCGTGTTGTTTCTGTTTTCTCAGATTAATTATGTGACTATATCCATGAGCAGTGATGTCACGTGACGGATGATTTTAACTGCAGTATACTTTTTTTAATCAGTTTTAAGCCGTCACTATTCAACCACACTCACTCTTATGTGTTCAGACATCTCAGAGTTTTAGGTGTGTTTGTTTACGCACCTGCTCCAGCAGCAGCCCAGAGTGTTTCAGTTTGTTGAGAAACTTTTCCCTCCACTTCCTTCGGTCCTGACTAACGCTTGAACTCTCCTCATCCAGTAAGCACTGAGGCTCCTCCCACACCAACACAAAATCTGATGAACAGGAGAAATGCATACAAACAAGCACACAAATGATGTCGTCAATGTTGACACTTGGAAAAATAAAGCAAAAGAAGAGGTGCAAGAGACTGAAGATCCTCCAGTGTCCACTAGAGTCTGTCTCCTGCAGTGAGTCAGTCCCCGTAGAGCCCCATGTTAAAATGTCCAACTTTACAGCTGCAGTTCCTCCAGTGTCCACTAGAGTCTGTCTCCTGCAGTGAGTCAGTCCCCATAGAGCTCCATGTTAAAATGTCCAACTTTACAGCTGCAGTTCCTCCAGTGTCCACTAGAGTCTGTCTCCTGCAGTGAGTCAGTCCCCATAGAGCCCCATGTTAAAATGTCCAACTTTACAGCTGCAGTTCCTCCAGTGTCCACTAGAGTCTGTCTCCTGCAGTGAGTCAGTCCCCGTAGAGCCCCATGTTAAAATGTCCAACTTTACAGCTGCAGTTCCTCCAGTGTCCACTAGAGTCTGTCTCCTGCAGTGAGTCAGTCCCCATAGAGCTCCATGTTAAAATGTCCAACTTTACAGCTGCAGTTCCTCCAGTGTCCACTAGAGTCTGTCTCCTGCAGTGAGTCAGTCCCCATAGAGCCCCATGTTAAAATGTCCAACTTTACAGCTGCAGTTCCTCCAGTGTCCACTAGAGTCTGTCTCCTGCAGTGAGTCAGTCCTCATAGAGCCCCATGTTAAAATGTCCAACTTTACAGCTGCAGTTCCTCCAGTGTCCACTAGAGTCTGTCTCCTGCAGTGAGTCAGTCCTCATAGAGCCCCATGTTAAAATGTCCAACTTTACAGCTGCAGTTCCTCCAGTGTCCACTAGAGTCTGTCTCCTGCAGTGAGTCAGTCCCCATAGAGCCCCATGTTAAAATGTCCAACTTTACAGCTGCAGTTCCTCCAGTGTCCACTAGAGTCTGTCTCCTGCAGTGAGTCAGTCCTCATAGAGCTCCATGTTAAAATAAACATGTTTACAGCCTGGTACAAAAACAGTTTGGCTCTCTAGAGCTCATTTCTGTCTTAATGACAACTGTACGGGCTAAATGTTTATTCTATGTTTACATCATCTCTCTCTGTTTTAATCAGCAGCACAGATCTCTGCTTAACAGACATACAGAAAGATTACTGAGACATCGATTATCCGGAAGGTGAATAAGGCACCACCAGGCTGAACATCCTCCGAGCTGGAGTCTGTCTGAATGTAATCGACAGCATCTTTAATCACTCTTATTTCTTAATCTTATTAGTCTGCTAAATGATGTTCTCCTTTAATTGATTGTTCTGTTGAAATGCATAAAGTACAAGATGATGTCTAAAACAGTGAGGAAGGAGCTGCTTCATCCACTGACTGATTTCAGTTCATGTAATTAATAATTAAATAAGTTGTTCAGCATGATAATTTGTGAGTTTCAGCTCAAGCTGACAGGAGCAGTGAGCTGCTTTCTTATTGATGAGTCACACAAACAAGTTTGTTCCCAGCTAATATTGACTCAGCAATATTTGTTTAACTCACCGACTTGACTCGACCCGTCACTCAACACATTCCTGTCCTGGGGCTTGGCAGGTGCATCCTGGGAAATAAAAGCAGTCATAATCTTAGAAAACAATCTGTTGAAATAAAACACAACTTTGCAGTAAAGAATATAAAACATTTATAAAACAAGCAACATTTGAAACCACCAAATGAATGTTCAACACGGTTAAATAAAACAGATACCAAAGATCACAAACAAACACATTCATTATTAAAAAAGGTTTCATTCATTTCAAAGGCCAGGACAAAAGATGGGTCTGAAGTTGTGCTTAATGTGATGAGTTTGCACATCTGATGGGGGGGGGGCTGCAACTTTTAAGGAGCAGTCAACCTTGAGTTTGTGCTGAGCCCGAGGGACGACCAAAGAACAACAGATGTTGCACACAAACTGTACACATGTAGAAAAACACATGGGCTGCAGAACCAGTACGACTGGTAGGACCCAGACCCCAGCCCCCCTTTTGAATATCAAACATGTAGAAAAAATGTACACGTTAACAGCCGAAGAAACCATACAGTGCTGTACACACGTGTGTTCCCCCACAGCCTATCAGAAAGCAATGAAAATGTCGTGGCTCCTTGTGTCATTTAATTCAATTCAAAGCTTTAATTGTCATTTAGTTGTGCATACAATAGTAGTGCAAGCAAAATGAGAGAGCGTTTCTCATCAGGATCCAATAAAAACATAAAAAATAAACAAGACACAATTAAAATATACACACACACACACACACACACACACACAGACACACACACACACACACACACACACACACACACACACACACACACAGACACACACACACACACACACCTACATCCCATGAGTTGTCAGTGTAAAATGTCTACAACAGCCTGTGAATTAGGTGCCAGTGAAATAAATATAAAACTAAAACTATTACTATAACTAAGGCTAAGACTGAAGTGCAGTAGATAGATAGATAGATAGATAGATAGATAGATAGATAGATAGATAGATAGATAGATAGATAGATAGATAGATAGATAGATAGATAGATAGATAGATAGATAGATAGATAGATAGATAGATAGATAGATAGATAGATAGATAGATAGATAGATAGATAGATAGATAGAAACTTTATTGATCCCTTGGGAAGGTTCCCTCAGGGAAATTCAGATTCCAGCAGCAGGTAGCACCAAAAAAGACAGAAAAAAGCACTCAGGTATAAAAAATAAAATAGAATAAAATAAAAATACTGTACACAATAGCAGCATATCAAGAAATAAAGATACTGTACATAATAGCAGCAGTTGACATGTATTTACAGGTTATTTAAAAAATAGCAGCAGTGGTGATTGTAGTGAGCATGTTCAACAGGAAACTGTTGATCAGTCTGTTGGTTCTGCCTTTTAAGCTCCAGAACCGTTTTCCTGACGGCATCAGCTCAAAGAATTTATGGAGAGGGTGGGAGGGGTCCCTGACGATGTTCAGTGCCCTGCTCCTGCAGGGTGACATAAACAGAGTTCTCCGACGCTTTTCATCGCACTTACAGAAAAAAATGTAACACCTAAAAATAGAGATCTTTGAGGCAAGCCAACGCAAGTTTGAAACAGACAGACTTTGGAGAGCAGCGGTGAGTCTGAAGTTTGATATTAAACCGTGCGGTAGGCTATGAGGTGGAACATACAGGACGTATAACCCCCTCAAATCAGGCTCCATTCACGTAATCAGCACAAAACACTTTTAAACGTGTGTAAACCCATTCTTTATGGGATTAGTGGATGAAGTTCATTGATGGTGATCATTTTTCTTGACCTGTAACTACAGTTGTTCGTAACTTGTTTATAAAACTTCAGAGAAAAGACTCACAGGAGGTTAGAGTTGTTCCGAAGGGTCAGACGCAAAAGCAACAAAAATGGGATTCTTATTTTCGTCTTTTTTGTCATCCTTAAGACAAAAACGAGCCATAGATTTGTATCTATGGGTGGGAACTGTAACATTCTTGATGAATGACGGGGTTATTTTTTCCCGCTTCTTCATCACTGTTTCTCGTCCGTGGACCGCTGTACGGGTGTTTGAGTTTTCTGTTAACGAGCTCAGATTGGACTCTTCCTGCCGTTCCATGTCTCCACTGTTCTTAACAAGACTGAAGACAAACACAGGAGGACGAACAGAACAAACATCAAATGTTCTTTGACGATTTTTACTGCTCCATCACTCAGTCAGAGCTCAACATGCGAGGAGCCGCTCTGTCTGATTATAAAACACACTTCCTGTTTCCTGCTGCAGCCACACTGAAACAAACACACAGTTTCACTTGACATGCTCAAAGTCTGAACTTTCTTTTGACAGATTTGATGCCACAAATGTTTCCTTTTTTTTAAAGCTAGGCTAACAGTTTCCACCTGGATACAGTCTTTGTGCTAAGCTAAGCTAAACATATCATGTCAGACTCTTCATTCTTCTTTGTTTTAAATAAATGTGTACTTTTTGAAGCCTGGTTCGAGCATATTTGTTCACTTCATACACCAAGAGTCTAAGGGAGACATCTTTCATTCATGCCATTGTGGGGAAGCTACATTGAGCTCCCGATGTTGAGGGAATCATTTGGTGGGGCCTGTCTTCAAACTGATTATTAACCAATCAAGTGCAAAAAAGCTGCAGTTCCTTGAGTGTCCTATTGAGGCTGTCTTTTAAGCCAAAGAATCCAGTATTAAAACTTCAATTTTTACAGTAGAAATAAACATCCTGGTTTCACTGACAGCAGTTACCATGATGCTGCCGTAGTTGTCCTCCGGCCTGGCATCCATGGTGATGAGCGTGGCACTGTCCTCCCTCTGCTCCCCTCTCCTCCTCATCATCCCTCCACCTTTTCGTCTTCCTACAGATCCTTAAACAATCAACACACAGATACACACACTTATAAACTTCTTTATACCCTGACACATAAACAGGAGACATATTTGTATGTGTATGGTGTCTAGTTAACTAAAAGTGCAAAAAGTCTTCTACTCTTGATTAAATCTGTTCTACTAAAAGTTGTGTTTGTCCCTGACAGGCTCAGGTTGTTATTCTAAGTGTGACATCATTACAGAGAGGATCCCTGCAGAGAGAGACCTTAGTTACAGAGGAAGATCATTTATTAAAACCACAAACAGCTGTTACATCCCTCTCTACAAACACACCAAACTACATTCACAAAAACAGATTTGACCTCACATAACAGAGGAGTAACTAACGTCGCCTTGAGTAGTTTTTTATTTTGTGTTACACCAGTTTTCTGCAGCAGGAGACCAACCAATCCTGTTCAAACTAAAATTCTAATTTTCGTGGATGGAGTCTGGTTCTGCTCCAGGTTTCTGTCTGTTCAACATGAGTCTGGTTCTGATCCAGGTTTCTGTCTGTTCAACATGAGTCTGGTTCTGTTCCAGGTTTCTGTCTGTTCATCATGAGTCTGGTTCTGTTCCAGGTTTCTGTCTGTTCTACATGAGTCTGGTTCTGCTCCAGGTTTCTGTCTGTTCTACATGAGTCTGGTTCTGTTCCAGGTTTCTGTCTGTTCAACATGAGTCTGGTTCTGCTCCAGGTTTCTGTCTGTTCAACATGAGTCTGGTTCTGATCCAGGTTTCTGTCTGTTCTACATGAGTCTGGTTCTGCTCCAGGTTTCTGTCTGTTCAACATGAGTCTGGTTCTGATCCAGGTTTCTGTCTGTTCTACATGAGTCTGGTTCTGATCCAGGTTTCTGTCTGTTCTACATGAGTCTGGTTCTGCTCCAGGTTTCTGTCTGTTCATCATGAGTCTGGTTCTGATCCAGGTTTCTGTCTGTTCTACATGAGTCTGGTTCTGATCCAGGTTTCTGTCTGTTCATCATGAGTCTGGTTCTGTTCCAGGTTTCTGCCTGTTCAACATGAGTCTGGTTCTGCTCCAGGTTTCTGTCTGTTCTACATGAGTCTGGTTCTGTTCCAGGTTTCTGTCTGTTCTACATGAGTCTGGTTCTGCTCCAGGTTTCTGCCTGTTCAACATGAGTCTGGTTCTGTTCCAGGTTTCTGTCTGTTCAACATGAGTCTGGTTCTGTTCCAGGTTTCTGTCTGTTCAACATGAGTCTGGTTCTGATCCAGGTTTCTCAGTGCTCTCCTTGGATTGGTCTCATGTTAGACTCTGATGTATTTTCTCTCAGAAATGTAATTGAATTTAAATGAACATTTTCCTTTATAAAAGCGTTCTTGTGTTTAGGACACTGTGCAGAAGAAGAACTCAGATCCTTCATTCAAAATAAAAGAACCACTCAGTGAAAAAACCGGTATAATCCTGTACTTAATGTAAGTGGGAGTACTTTTCATTGGCTCATTAAGTAAATAAAAAGACTTAAAAGAACTGAGTCAACAGAATCTTTTTGTTTAAAAGAAATACACCATGTTTTTCACAACCGATCCTTCAATGATTAACTATTCAATATTTAAAAACATCCACTTTGACTCGAGGCAATCTGCTGAAGAATGCAACTTATTGCTCAACAGACTGAATCCTGTATCGGTGACATGTTACGGTTTCTTGTGCAGTCGGACTCACCTCTGTCTGCAGTCGATCCTGGGTTCAGGTGAGTCTCAAGTAAGTCTCCAGCTTGCGGAGCAGAGCAGCTGCCTGTGTGTGTCTGTGTGTTCAGCTTCCAGGGGTGAGATCATAGGCCACGCCCCCCTGAGTTTACCCCTCCCCTCTTGCCTCCTGGGCCTGACAAATGGGGACCTTTCAGCAGTTCAGTACTCCGAGCTTTCTGTTTGGTGAAAGTAGTGATTCTGCAGAATAACTCCACTACAAGTAAAAGTGAAGTATCTGCATCATATGACGCGTTAAACTTCTGTAAATATAACTTAAGAACCAATCACCATCAGCTGAATCTTTACATAAACAGGAATACTCAACACAAGAACCTCACAACGTTTGGTGTTTAGTTTACTAAGATTGTGTGCTATTGTTTATTTAGTTATTCTACACGTTTTCCCTAATTTAGAATAGATTGTTGATTATATTTGATAAACACACCACACTACATTCATGGAAACAGATATTCACCCTCACAGGACACAGGGCTTACTGATGACTCGTTTGGTTGTTTATCTTAAGTGATTGTGTGTTTCAATAAATACTGTGTGCGATTCAAACTTTACAGTCTCACAATAACACAGAAAAAGTAACTTATCAAGGCAGCGGTATACTACACGTCTCAGAGCTCCTCTAAACATGTGTGTGAAGTGTCTTGTTCTAAATCCACTCTGATCCTGTATTTGATCATGTCTATAAACCCCTCTATTTCAGCCCTGCTCAGAACAGGCTGTTTCTGTGTCTGTAGCTTTAAATGTAAATGAGCTGTGTCTGACCACGCCCCTCTCTGGAAGGGCTTGGGTGGCTCGGGCTTTCTCGCTCCATGCCCTATTGTTTACGGTGAGAAGGCAGACTCAGAGGGCAGAACAAACACCTAGCTGTGGGAGTGTCACCCACCTGGGGGAGGGGTTACTGCCCTTTGTGATGTCACTTTCAAAATCATGCTAGTTTTTGAAAATGATCAACCCTGCCTTTAACTCTTACCAAATCGGTCTAGTTCTATGTTGAAAAAGAAAACTGATCTTTTCCTTCAGTTAAAGTAGAAATTGAAAACAATATTGATTCTTTATTAGAAATAAAACTTCAGAAACAAAAGGTAAAATACTGAGCCTGTTGGTGTGGAACATTTTTGTTTGTAATTAAGACATTTTAAAGTTTTCATAAAAAAGTTTAATGTGTGTATACCAAGAAATCAGAGCCAAACAATGAGAATGTATTATTCTTATTGTTTATTATATTTCCTTCATGTTCTCAGACAGCTAAATAAAGTTCAATAAATCCTCCATCACATCTCTGACAGCAGCAGCTCTCTGATTGGACGAGCAAAGCGGCGACGCCCCCATCAGGACACAGAGTATACAACAGTTTTTTCTACATCAGATCTACTGTCTTCTACTGAACACACGGACTAAAACACACAGCTGGGACCCTCTCACACACACACACACACACACACACACACACACACACACACACACACACACACACACACACACACACACACACTCATACATCTATCCTTGTAAGGACTCTCACCTTCAACCTGAACCAAGTGAGGACCGGCCTGAATGTCCCCACTTTGCTGATAAAAAAGTGAAACTGGCCCCCACAAAGACAGATTTGCAGAACGCACTCACACACAGAAACAATAACGCCTGGTTTATACTTCTGTGTAAATCACTGCCATAGTGGCCTACGCCCTCGTGAGCACTACATACTGCGTTGGTGTGTCTGCGTAGCCCTGCACTACTCCGCCTAAACACTAGTTGGCAGTGTAATCTCTATGCTAGTTATATCGCCAATTTCTGGTTCCACCACATCCTTTGCTTGTTTGTGTACAGGAAACCATGGCGACTGAAACTGAGCATATTGTGCCGGAGGTGGAGGTGATAAATATCGAGCAGCAGATGATTAAACTGTAATTATTGTAAAGAAGAAAAGAGAGGAGACAACGGAGGAGATGGATGTTTAACTAGATAGATAGAAATTTGGTGCAAGCCAGGAGAGGGAATGTAGACCAATCACAGGGCTCAGGGTCGGGGTCATTTCGACTCGTAGTTACATTTTTAAGGAGGTGCACGTCAGGCTATGTACGTAGGCTTCCGCGTAGGTGCAGGGCTCTGCGAACCTACGGTGATGATTCCACACAGAAGAATAAATCAGGTTTTATTCACACACACACTCAGGTACAGTAACGTCTTTGGCAGGAAGCAGCTTCTTATGCTGAACAATTAACGACACCGGAGCTGCATGGAGTGGATGGTGATGTCATCAGGAGGCAAAGCACGCACACACACACACACACACACACACACACACACACACACACACACACACACACAGTCTGACAGCACACAGTGTGTAGTGTTTTAACGTGAATATCACTTTGTGTTTCGGTCCAGGTGAGCCAACAGCTCCTCCTGCTGTCAGAGGCAGGTAACTGCAATGAACAGCAACACTATGGGATTGTGGGAAATGTAGTTGAGGTAACGTTTCTTTAAAATAAACTCATGTTCGTATTTAAAAACTGAAGAGGATTATCTGTAACTCCCTAACTTATTTCATATTTTCTCCATGTTATATCATAACTTTATATGTTATGTTTTTTTTATTTCTCTGATAAAACAGTTTATTGTTTAGTGTTGTTCAGGGTCTGTTTTTTAAATTTCATTAAAAGTTATTTTGGTCAGAGACAAAAAAAACAAAAACTTATTTGCCTCTTTCTCTCTTAAATGTAGTTCCCAAAACAACACCAGGACCCGCCAACACCTGCGTTCATTTCAGTCTCTCTGAACGCCACAGGCTAGTTTTTGTCCCTGAACGCCCCACATTCATTAACGTCCACCCTTCGTCTAAACTTGTAGTCATTCCTAGAAGCCCCACGCTTCTTTACAGTCCCTGAACGTCTCACGGCTCTTATCGTGGAGCAGCCTCAGCACGAAGATGGAAGCTTTTTCTAGTTGTTGAGATTTGAAAGGCCCGCGAGAATAATCTGACTTTTTGACTCGTTTGTGACGTCTGACGAGCGTCATCTTCACGTCCCGTCTGTCAGGTGATGATTCTACTTTTAAGGCGTCCATCTGAGATTTTAAGGCAATATTCCAAAGTGAGTCTTATAATGAAATCTAATTTTTTTTAAGGCGCTTGTTATTTCTAAAGCCACTTGTAATCAGTTCACTTGGATTAAATAACACTGAACTCTGGCGGTTTGTATGGATGTTAGACTTTAATGGTTAGTGGTTACACATGCAGACGACTGGATACCATTTACTCTTTAAGGCTAAACCCCTTAAATCGTACCTTAAAATGTCAGATAAAGTTGTTGGATTAAGGTATTTCTAATGGGATTCTAGTTGATGTTACACATAGATTAATGGGATGCACTATAATGAGGTGTTTCGGTGGGTTATGACACTTTAAATTGACCTTAAGAGGAGTTTACGGAAGGTTTAATGTTATTTTGTATATACACATTCAGCGTCCTCAGCCAATCAGAACCCATTTCATGAAGCCTTTAATTATCCTAAATCTGTTCCTTAATTGAAACATTACGTCCCTCATAAGGTAGATATTAATTAAAATGTAAAGAACTGAACCGTTATTTCAGATTGATGAAGGTTCAGATGTATGACCATAAAACGTTCTACTATTTGACTGAGTGTTGACATGTACGACAAGACGATTGTGATCACTCTTTAAAACTGATGTTAGTTACGGGTTTAATGGATTCGTTAAATTATGGAAACCATTTAAGTGGAAAACTGACCAGGTAACTTGAAGAACATTAAACACCTAAAATTCAACACTTAGGATCCAAAAATCTGAACTCTATTGTAATTATTGATTGAGGGATGAATCAAAGGCTTTAAGGCCCTTCACTGAAAACTGAGCGTCATTCGAGCGATTCTTATGCAAACGTCTGTGACTGTGGATGTAATAGTTCAACTCCGTATGAGGTCATCACAGTGATGTCATCAGGGAGAGAGAGAGAGTCAGAAAGAGAGAGAGAGAGATAGCTCGTTCATTCAACACGCACACACACACACACTTACACACCCTTCAACCAAAGACCTTTGATAATTATATTTATAATAATTATAATAACAGTGATAAAGCAGAAATGAGCAACATTGTCCCGTGTGGCTTCATCACAATCGTCATCATCATCCCCATCATGCGTCCTTCTCGTCTCTGTGTGAAGTCCACTGACTCAGTTTAGTTTCCAGACAGGACAGGACGTCGGTCTGATCGTCTCTAATTAACAGATTTATATTAACTGTATAAAACAGAAAAGTTCCCCTGCAACTCCCCAGATGAACACCTGGTCACCTCCCAATAACCTCCTAACAACATCTGTCTCTACTTCTGATAACTAACAGACCCGGCTCCTCGAGTTAAGACACTGACCAGCCGGTTAATTAAGAAACTTCCCTGTCAAAAAACAATCTGAGCTGTTAACAAACTCTTTTTTTTTTCTTCAGAATCACGAACACCTTTCCTGGCTAACGGTAACGGACCAACCTAAACCATCCCTGACCATGTCCTCTTCAGTCTGTTTACCAGACCTCGCAGCGCTTCCCTGTGTTCATTGGTGTCCCTGTAGGACAGTTGAAGTGGCGGCTGAAGTCTGGAGAGTTTGCGAGCGTGCCGATGACTCTGTATCTGGGGGGGCTGTGGGGGTCTGTCACCAGGCCCTCGTGAGCGCTCTCTGGAGTGCGAACTGAACACCACACCTAAAAAAACAAAAAGACAGGAGAGGTCTCACAGCTGCTGGTAAAACTGAAGCAACCTTGAGACTTGGAAAGGAATTGTGGACCCAGAATTGTGAAGAACTCTAGTTTCTCTAGTGTCCACTAGAGTCTGTCTCCTGCAGTGAGTCAGTCCTCATAGAGCCCCATGTTAAAATGTTCAACTTTACAGCTGCAGTTCCTCCAGTGTCCACTAGAGTCTGTCTCCTGCAGTGAGTCAGTCCCCATAGAGCCCCATGTTAAAATGTCCAACTTTACAGCTGCAGTTCCTCCAGTGTCCACTAGAGTCTGTCTCCTGCAGTGAGTCAGTCCTCATAGAGCCCCATGTTAAAATGTCCAACTTTACAGCTGCAGTTCCTCCAGTGTCCACTAGAGTCTGTCTCCTGCAGTGAGTCAGTCCCCATAGAGCCCCATGTTAAAATGTCCAACTTTACAGCTGCAGTTCCTCCAGTGTCCACTAGAGTCTGTCTCCAGCAGTGAGTCAGTCCCCATAGAGCCCCATGTTAAAATGTCCAACTTTACAGCTGCAGTTCCTCCAGTGTCCACTAGAGTCTGTCTCCTGCAGTGAGTCAGTCCCCATAGAGCCCCATGTTAAAATGTCCAACTTTACAGCTGCAGTTCCTCCAGTGTCCACTAGAGTCTGTCTCCTGCAGTGAGTCAGTCCCCATAGAGCCCCATGTTAAAAATTGAATAAGAATTGTTCTTTGAAGTTAGCTGGTTTGTTTCATTGAACTTTCATCCTAGTGTGAAGAGCGAGCATTCACGACACTCCACAAGCTCTCTTAGCTATTTAAGTCTGACAAATAAACAACTCTGCTCAGCTCACACTACAAAACACTCTTATGAAAATGGACACGTTTGTTGAGTAGCTCATTAGCCAGCAAATGAATTTATTTTCTGTCCAAATGGGAAATAGTCCAATAACCAAGGGGTGACGCCAGGATGTCTAAATCCAGTCACAGTCTATGCTTTTATTGGATTGTTTGTCAAGTTGCTGCACAATAATCAGAATGAACGTCCGCCACATTCATCTACGATGCCACATGATGTGCACGTTAGCCGTTTCTTGATTGGACGCGGTTGTTGTGGTGCTCTAACCAAACAGACATTATTGATGTGTTATTCATGATTGATGCTAAATCTGTGCCAGACATTTTCTTTGAGCAGCAAAACTAAGTTTCCTTTTTCATGTCAGTTAAACAACAGATCCATCAACATGCACCAACCTGGACAGCAGATAAAATATAATCATACTTTACATCCTGACATCCTCATCAGTCTTGCCATCGAGAAAGTCTCATAAAACACAGTATCATCTGGATATTGTGGGAATCTGTGGGACCCTATTCATTTGGGAGGGTAATTTAGCACTTACTTTAAGGTAGCATTGTCTCACCTGCGCAAATCCCACGAAGAAGAGCTGATCATTGGTCAGGTTAACGGCAGGAAGCCTCTTATCATCTCCGCTCTTCTGGACCCATGACCGATAGGCCTGAAGAACAGAACATCAGTTTAGTTGTATTTTTGTAAGAAATACACGCAGCGATGCGGTAGTCAAATAGAGTTGCCTCAGTGAGGATTTTAGAAGTTTAATTTGGAGTGACTGTTGTCCCATTAATGCTATTCTTTTCCAACCAAAAGATATTTTATCTGTTGTTGGAGGAGTTCCGTCTTTTGTCATTTCAGAGTGTTTTAGTGTTTGGGAAGTGTAAGTGATGATACTTGTATACTTGCTGTAAACATGTGAGAAGAGTTTCAAATGTACAGTCTGCAGTTTAGCTAGCTAGCTATGCCTTCATTCAAACACCTCATGCCAGAAGTTGAAGAACTACTCGGTCTGTTTATTCAGATTCCTGAAGGATGAGGATGAGAAGAACAGGTGGATTAAGTTATGACGGCGTAATGGGCATTGCTACAAACAGCCGCCTCTGCACTGACCTCTTTTCCCCAAAAGTTTTGTAAACTTTCATCGGAAACTAACGGGTCTCTCAGATAATCCACTTTTGCTGGTTAGTGGTGCCGAACCAACTATCTCCCTCCCCCACCTTCACCTGCATGTCTCGCAAACAACATGCTAACATTAGATTCCACCACCGATTAAATGCAGGGGTTCTCTCTATTACTTGATTACTCTACTTGGTGTGAAGGATAGGATTAACCCGTATTTGGTTCTGAATAAATGACCACAGGAGCAACAGCTGCTGATTTTCTAACAGACAATAATCCAGGGCAGAGGTTGAATTTGTCATGGTTTTTAAACTGGATTTTACTTTGTCCTGGTGGTTAATAACACAATCTTCTTATGTATACAAAACTTAATTGGGTAGCAAAGAGACAATGGTACAATCCTGTGTTAACTGATGTTAAAATCAACCACAGCGTTCCGTCTGCGCCGCGTACTTTGCGCCGTTTACTACCACTCTAGTAAATGTTTGTGTTTCCACGAGTGCCGCGGTCCGTCTCTGGAGCGTGCCAGCAGTGCCACTACGCTCTGCTCAGTTTCAAATACGCTGCGAGTCGATTTTCAACGGAGTATTGCTGCAGGCACGCGTCAAGTAGGACAGAATAGAACGACTCAGACAGGAAGTCAGAGAAGGAAACGCACAGAGCGTCCAGTCACTTTCAAAATAAAACACAACATTCAGACTCCTGATCGTATATTCCGTGACTTTATCAACATTACGTCAAAACAGGCCCTGAATGAAAAACAAATCATCGTCAGAAGGACAAAGAAACATGTTGTTTGCACATTGTTCTCTTTATTCGTGTGATCTTGGAGTTCTCCTGTGACTTTGCAAAACTGTGGTGCTGATGGACCGAGGCCCGCACGGAGTATGTGGAAATTGTGGGTAAGATTGCAAAGTTCACTTCAACATGTGTAGGACCAGATGTGTAACGGTCAGTGCGTACATGTTCTAGCATGGTAACAGTTTTAATATAGTTCATTTATATGTAACATGTTCATACTTACATGGTACGCTGCCTTAAGTCCGCCGTTGTCTGCGATGTTTTCTCCGAGCGTCTGTTTCCCGTTGACGTGTTCTCCATTGACCGTATAGTGACTGTACTGATCCATCATACACTCGGTTCTCTGACGAAACGCCTCCACTGACGAGTTCTGCCACCACGGCCTCAAGTTACCTTCTTTATCGTACTCACGACCTGACGGTGAGACATGAGGAAAACTTGTTGAAGAGTCGGATCATTTCTAATCATATTTCAAACAGAGCCGTCGTCTGGCTGTAACTTCAGAAATCCTCACAAACACCGAGAAACCACTCTGAACTTAAAGGAACAACAGCAACTTTAAAGACCAAACTTCAAAGAGCTTACTTTTGGTTCTCACTTTGAATGATTAACACAAACTGTAAGGGCGGGGCTACCTTTGATTGACAGGCTGTTACATGGTGACCTGATAACTTTTTGTGTACTAACTTTTGTTTTAAGACACTACGAAGAGTTCTGAGTTAAGGATGCCCTACGCGACTAATGTGTGACGTCAAAGTCAGTTGGTTACATGATATTAAAAACAAATGTCGACTTATTGAGTTAGCCCACTGCTAACATACCAGTGCAACTGAAATCATACTAAGAGGTTGTTTATTCTCAGCATTTACATCCATCCTGGCTGATCAGATAATAAGTGTATAGCTTTAATGCTCGGTGTGGACGCAGCCCAGTGAGACTTTTCAGAAAGGCGCAGTTGATGTCACCGGCGCTCTTTTCAAAATGTATGATATTCCCTGTATTTTAGCCTCCTACGGATCGTGTCTTGTACCCGTATCCTCTTTGTTCCGTGTCTGCTTTGGTAAAAAGCGATCTCAAATATAAAACATGCAGTAAAAAGTGACGGAGAAGTGTCTGTCAGGCAGCGGCTGTTGTCAACACACTGTTGTCATAGAGACAGGACGGACGTGCAGCGCTTTTCTTCTCAGCGAACAACCGCTTCATGCAAACACTCCAGAGCGCACAGTCAGCACTTTTCTGCCTGGAAAAAACGCCAGGTGAACACGGGGATAGTCATAACAAACGGTATAAAAAGTACCAGACTATTTGCTTTACAGCACAGAGAGTACGAGTGATGCACGGCTTGAACCTCAAACCGTGACTTAATAAATGTCGTGACAAAATAACGATTGGAAAATAAGTGTTCATTTAGCAGATCTTCCCTCTGCGGCGCGCTGGAGGAGAAACAGACCCGCTGGCAGTTTTTTTGCTCCAGCTGCAGGAGCTGCACCTTCGACAGCGGCACGCAAGAGTTTTTTCTACTATTGTGTTGCTGTAATGTTTAAAATGGATGATTAACGAGGTGATTTGGGTGCAGTAGGTAGGCCAGTTGAAAAACACATTTGCTGTCGGCCAGGTGAGCTTAACAAAAAAAAATCAAATTTAAAAAAAATAAATTTCTGCTTCTGATTTTTCTTGGGT
Organism: Tautogolabrus adspersus; assembly: GCA_020745685.1. NCBI lineage: Eukaryota > Metazoa > Chordata > Actinopteri > Labriformes > Labridae > Tautogolabrus > Tautogolabrus adspersus. The sequence goes on from CM036545.1 coordinate 30,931,536, forward strand.
GTGCCAGCTGCTACTTTGGGTGGCACCGGCACACCCGCAGTTACACCACTGGTGAAAACGATGATGCATTCAGTCCTTTCAAACCAGCAGGCGCATATTTACATGTGCGGCAGGGAAGTGAATTCTGATCTCATGTGCTCAAGGGAGACATTTTGTTAATGCAAAGTGTAAACGCCTGGACTAAAGTGCGGTTCACTTGTTATCAGATCACCCAGGATGAAGACAGCCACTCATATTTCTCAGAGCCAACACACCTAGAGAATGTGGGAGGGGGACGTTTTAATCACCTCAATCAGACACAAACTGGACGAGGTGGTCTGAGCATGCTCCACAGTTCCTGCACCACGCTTTGACCCGGAAGTGGAACAGCATGAATGAAAGCAGGGAAGAAACAAGACGAAGGTATCGTCCATGTTTTCACTGTTCTTGCTAACACATTTGTCCATTTTTTGGTTTGTGACGTAACAGGTCAACAGGTAGACGGTCAAAAAGTAACAAGCTGGAAGACGGATTATTGCCACCTGCTGTAGAGGAGTCAGACATACTGCTGTCAATAAATGGATTCTCCCTCCGTGCTTGTATAATCGAGCTGTACCTGGAGCTCCACTTCACTGTGAACGTACAGAGTGAGCTAGATCAACTTGTTCTTGACACTCCACATTAGAAATGCTGTAAACGGCCAAAGGAACACCAAGAACGTTTCATGCACGTTTGACTTCATCTCATTTAAATACCATGTGGACAAAATGATGTGATGTCATTTGTCTTGGATGGATGGATGTGTTACTTCACGAGTCCCCGAAGTTACAGAACCAGACAGCGTGCACTGAACACATCATCACCTGCATCCAGGCCAAAAGAAACGCCACAGATCCAGACTCACCCTGATCGTCGAAGGCGTGTGTGAGCTCGTGACCCATCACCACACCGATCCCCCCAAAGTTCAACGCCCTGAAAACACACACAATAATGTAAATGCATTAGTTTAAAGAGCATAAGTCCAGCCAGCGCCCCCTGGAGGCTGCAGAGCTCACTACAACAAACACATGCTGAAGATTTATCTACTCAGGTTTATCACACACACGCACGCATTCGCGCACACACACAAACACACAAACACACACACACACACGCACGCATTCGCGCACACACACAAACACACAAACACACACGCATTCGCGCACGCACACACACACACACACACACACACACACGTAGATAAAGAGGTACACAGACTTGGGGTGGTCGTGGGCGTAGAAAGGAGCTTGTAGGATTCCTGCAGGGAAGACGATGCCGTTCTTTGTGGGCATGTAGTAAGCATTAACTGTGGGAGGAGTCATACTCCACCTGGAGGAGGAGAGGAGGACAACAAGGAGTGGAGGAGACATGGAGAGGGGAGGAGGAGGGATGGAAAGAAGAAGAGGAGAGAAGAGAAGAAGAGGAGGAGGAGAACAAGGAGGAGAGGAGAGGCAAATGTTACTGAAGGGAAAATGTTCCTGTCGACTGTTTCAGAGTAAAGGGGTTCAAAGGAGGGGGAGTAGCAGAGAGAATCACTCCCATGATTCACCGCAAGCCTCAATGTCATCTGTTGTTATTGTTTTGATTGAGAGCCCCCTGGTGGTGGAAATTACACACTGTGCATTAAAGACACAGTGCAGGAGTGTGCTTGCAATGTTTGAATCAAGAATGACCCTAACCCTAACATCACATTGGTTTGATAGGCTGTAATTGATCTGTCCTTAGACGTTGTTTTAGGATTACATTTCTTAAAGTGCCATCGTAGTTGTTGTATTGTTGTCTTGCACATCAGTATAGTGGCGATAAAGCTTGATTTCATATTCGTATACAAGAAATGGTGGAGACCTGTCAGTCACATCATGCTGTGTTGAAGAAGACTTGAAACCACAGATTGAGGCCATAAACTCGTTAGGAAGACGTTTACTGAGGGAATCATTCTGCTGAGAAGTTGGAACATTTTATTTCACTGGGACATTTGAAAGCATGCAGGACTCTAAAAGGAGGCTGTGTCCCCTTCTTAGGCTGTCATGGTTCTTACTGGTCTTTGTTGGGAGTCTTCCTCAGCTGGTCGGCCATCACTCGGGCTGAGAAGTTGTAGAAGTTCAACATGTTTTGGAAAAAGCTGTCGTCGGACACTTCATACTGAAACACAGAACAGAGCTGTTAGAACAAGAGTCCATCCCGGTGTTCACCAGCAGGGGGCAGCAGAGCCCCACCTGATGATGCCACACTGACAACATAAACAACAACTAACAAATACAAACTGTCCCCCGTCAACCATTAGCCTCCCTGGTCGACCTGTCTGCAGGTGAAAGAGAGGATGATTGACAGCTGTCACTCACCCCATCATAAACGTCGTCCAGCTCTTTAGTGTCCAGGATGAATTCTGGGAAGCCGATCATATCGTAGATGGCGTCTGCCTATCAAGAGACAGACCGGAGAGAGTTGGACAGCTGATTATCTTTAAAGGGGTTTCTCATACGTGTCAACACGGGCTCTAATTGTTTTTCATGTTGTGTGGTCTAAAGGACAAAAAGGTAAAGTTATGAATGCACTGTAACGTCTGCAGGAACAAAGCTTTATTCACACGACCACCTCTTTAAAAAAAAAAACACAAACGGCCGAGGCTTTTATTTAAACATAAATTCAGCCCTCTGACTGTGTGTACCTTGTCTTTAGCCGCCTTTTTCGTGTGGTCGTCCATCCAGCTGAGTCGGTCCAGAGATTCTTTAAACGCTGAGCGGATCTCGTTAATCATCTCCTCTGCCTGAGAGACAGACAGACACAGAGACAGAGAGAGAGAAGGAGAGAGAGAGAGAGAGAGAGCGAGAGAGAGAGAGGAGAGAGAGACAGAGAGAGAGAAGGAGAGAGAGAGAGAGAGAGAGAGAGAGAGAGAGAGAGAGAGAGAGAGAGAGAGAGCGAGAGAGAGAGACAGACACAGAGACAGAGAGAGAGAAGGAGAGAGAGAGAGAGAGAGAGAGAGAGAGAGAGCGAGAGAGAGAGAGGAGAGAGAGACAGAGAGAGAGAAGGAGAGAGAGAGAGAGAGAGAGAGAGAGAGAAGGAGAGAGAGAGAGACAGGTGATGAAGCAGAGCAGACCTGTATGTACCTGAATCAGGATGGTCAGTCTCTGCAGTGGTCGTCAGGTGTGATCAGTGCTGTTACTCACGATCTCTTTGCTGTGTTTGTCGAAGGTTGCTTTCACAAAGAGCGCTCCTAGAGCGAAGCCCAGAGTGTCGTCAGTGTTCCCGATGCAGGTCTGCCAGCGGGGGGTGCAGGACTGCAACACACCAGAACCAGTTACAACCAACTACAGCCAGTACATACACAGGGGACCAGTTACAGCCAAGCAGGAAGAGACCCAGGTAGGTGCAAACCAGTTAGAACCAATTTAATAGAGATGACACCAGGAGGTCCCTGGCCTAACATTGGGTCCCATAACCAGTTTGGACCAAGGGGTAACCTTTAAACTGGTCACAGCAGAACCAGTTAGAGGAGTTCACAGACCAGTTCAATCCTGCTTCTCTTGTTTCATGAACAGCACCGGCATTTGATCTTTGAACTGCTGTTAGACCCAGTTTAAAAAGTAGGAAGCCATTACAGTAAGTTAGAAACATCGAGTATAGTTCATAAACCCCGCCTCCAGCATGCTAACAGATGTTCCATGAGCCCCGCCTCCTCCGTGCAAACAGATGTTACCGTAAGTTAGAAACATGGAGGAATCAGGATTACCATAGCAACATCAAAGTAGTTTTACCTGCTGTGGTGAGAGACAGAATGGATCAGAAACAGTAACAGGAGGTACGGTGAGAGGAGGCGGAGTAAATAAGCATTTGAGGTTTTTGTACCTTCTTGGTCCCGTAGAGACTCTCCAGCAGTTTGTCCTGAGCATTCTCAAAACGCTGATCCAAACTGGCCACGCTCTTCTGAACCAACGTCCACATCATGTAGTTATTCAACAGACTGCAGACAGACAGACAGACAGACAGACAGACAGACAGACAGACAGACAGACAGACAGACAGACAGACAGACAGACAGACAGACAGACAGACAGACAGACAGACAGACAGACAGACAGACAGACAGACAGACAGACAGACAGACAGACAGACAGGTTAGAGAGCTGCTACAATGACCAATGAAACCCTCAGTAAAGTGCCAAAAAAACCTGCAGTTCCTCCAGTGTCCACTAGAGTCTGTCTCCTGCAGTGAGTCAGTCAAAAACAGTTTGGGTCTCTGGAGCTCATTTCTCTCTTCAACTGTACGGGCTGAATGTTTCTACAACTCACCTGTTTACATTATATTAAGGGTTAAAGTGATGGAGAATTAGGGGGCGTGGCCTCTTTGAGAGACAGGTGGGAGCTGCTAGATGTCTGCTAGGTGTCACCTCAGCTAATTCAGTCCCTGACCTTTAACCTCTGGGCTGTTGGAGCCTTTTGTAGATTTGTTCCTGTAAATATCAGACTAATAATCTGTCTCTCTGTGAGCTTTATTGGACTAACAGACCGTCCAACAAGTCTGAGCTCCACTTTTACAACCAGCCACATCAGAACTCATCTTTCACTGCTCGCGTATGAGAAGTGAACAGAGCGCCGTGGAGACCTGGCATCATGTGGTTGATGTTAAGTACTGAAGAATAAAAGTGACGTGTGGACATCTGTCTAACATGCTATACCGGGACTTCTGCAGACCACTTGTGCCCGAGCCTCTCCACCTGCACCAGCCCACGTAGAGACAGACAGGTGATGTGTTACCTGTGGTCGGTCTTGTTGATGAGGTCGGACACCTGCTGCAGGTATTCTCTGGCGTACAGGACGACGGATTCTGTGTCATTCAGCTCTAGGGGAGACAGAGAGGACGACAGGAAGTCCAACCACTCTACAGCCGGGGCCAGCGCCTGCAACACCAACGAAGAAGAGAGACATTACAAACAAACAGAGTACAGTCCGCTATTCCTCGTTCATAAATCATACACTGTTCCACCTGCTCCCGCCCTCCTGCAATAATGTTTTTCCTCAAAAGAATTTCACGCTGCAATACCGAGAGTGTCCAGTGGAAAACATTTGGAAGCAAGCAGAGAGGCGGCAGAGAATCCACGTCAAAGAACTGTGTTTAAGTTTCGATAAAAGTGGTCAGGATGAGGCAGAAAGCCTGAGAGACAACACCCAGGGCAAAGATGTGCAGTTATTACTGCTCCCTAACCTTAAACTACGTCACCACAGGACGACTTTAGGCAGAAAACAAATCAAAGTGAGAGAGGATGCAGGATGTCTGTGAGTCGTTCATAAAAGTGTGCAGCTCAGGAGCGGTAAAGAACCAGATCTGTCCGTCCCTCAGAGCGGCCTCAGTAAGCCTCAGTGTGGGAGCAGACTGCACCACCCGGGGGGGACGCGCTGGGATGAAAAACTAATCCCAGAGTCTGCTTCAAAAATGAACAAATGAAGACTCTGCAGAGAGAACACAGACCACAGACCACGTGTTTGTGAACAACTGAATCCCTCCTGTTTAAAGGTTTTATAAGAACAAAGAAACGACAGTCATACAAGACAGACAGACAGACAGACAGACAGACAGACAGACAGACAGACAGACAGACAGACAGACAGACAGACAGACAGACAGACAGACAGACAGACAGACAGACAGACAGACAGACAGACAGACAGACAGACAGACAGACAGACAGACAGACAGACAGACAGACAGACAGACAGACAGACAGACAGACAGACAGACAGACAGACAGACAGACAGACAGAGAGACAGACAGACAGACAGACAGACAGACTCTGTACTTAAGAACAAGGTTTGAGTATCTGTTCTTCACTGGAGTCTTTTTAGGGGGAACTTTTGACTCTCGATTTCTCTGAATGTTGTCGTTGCTCGTCACTTTAACTCTGACCTCAGCCGATGAATTTTCTTTTCTTTTTTCAAATCTGATCCCGAAGACAGTAAACTGTGTTCGCGTGGTTCTGTGTGTGGTTTGTCTAAGTGGTGTTGCCGTACCTGAATGTCACAGAGCGGTCATGTAGTGGTGGTAATGATGGCTGAGCACTCATGCTCATATCTTCAGACCGTGTTTGAGATGTGAATGTTTCCTCTCTGTGTGAAGCCTGGCTGACATTGTTCCTGCTCATCGGGTGTTTTTGGTTCTTCCTGTTCCTGTTCTGTTTATTTTGGAGCTGCAGATCTATAAATCTGCAGCATGAGACTTTAAAACGTGAATAAGGTTAACTCCTAATCTGACTCAGACTCTTTCACTTGTACCGGAGGAGTATTTGAGCAGGAGGATCGTTACTTTGCCTCGCGTCATGCAGCTGTGGTCACCCCTGCTCCTGGTCCCACCTCAGAATATTTTCACTGCTTCACATTGCTGCTATCAGACTGCTAAGCTTTCAGTCCTGCTGGCTTGTCCAATCAGAGGCCGTACTGATCACCTTCTACTGCAGGTGATAAAACAATGATGAAAATATACAGACTATCCCTTTATGGCTGTGACGTCTGCTAACTCGGCTGACGTTGCAGCCTCACAAACCGCTGCATGACTCAGAGATCGGGCTAAAAGCTGCCTTTGTTTCTGCACCATTGTTTGCATTTCTGCTTGTAAATTTACACCAGATGCATGATGGGAAATCATCTCAACAGCAATCTATCTGCAGTGTCGTCAATATTGACCCTTCAATATACCCAACCTGTGTGTGTGACCCAAATATCTTTGATGGAGTGTCAGACTGTAGTATTCTCGTGCACAGTTGTATAACATATGATTTCTGACCGTGGAAGGGAAGCCGCAGGACTCATGTCAGAGTCAATGCTACCCGCAGCAGTGCAGTGCCGCCTCTGCACACCGCCCGCTGTCATTAAAGTGAAGTGAGGAAAGAGAAAAAGGCGGAGACGAACCTGCAGGGACGTTTAACTGAAGTCTCCTTCATGTTCAGATCTGCCATGTTTATATAATAACCTGTTATCTAACCTCGCTCTGTCCCCCTCTCTGCCACGGAGATGCAGGCACATAGCAACAGCTCTTGGCAACAGTTGCCATGGTGACCCCTCAAGCATCTGCATCCCTGAAGGACAGAGCGCTGCAGTAGAGACTGCACTGAACAACACAGGGCTGCTAACACACAGTGAGGACGCAGCACGTTAAACTGCAGACACACGATCATTTCCTGAACGGTCAACATTCAGAGAACAAATCAAAGCGTCTGCAGGGAAGATGAAGAATCACATTTGTGTCTGTCCACATGTGTCTCTTAATCTCTGCTAATCAAAACCCCGACAGAGAGCGAGGAAACATACTAAAGTCTGCAGTCACACTAACAGCTCTGAGAGGCTTCACACAGACACCTCAGGCTAACATTAGCATGATGCTAAAGTGTAACAGGTGAGACGTTACCTTACTCGCAGTAAACAAACCGCTGAGGCTGATGGGATGGACTGTAGTTCTGCAGCTGATTGTCCATCAAACAGTCTCTGATGATTGCATTGAGCAGAATAAAGACGTCTATGATTACGTTTATGAACGAGTTTATGCTCAACACCACATGATGTTTAGTCAACTATGGTCCATTTAGAATCACAGACAAGAGGGGGAGGGGTTAGGGGCGGGGCTACCTTTGACTGAAGTCACTAACAGTCTTATTTTAGTGTTCAGTTGTATTTAAAGACCTTCTGATGAATTATCCGTCCATTTTATGAATGAGTTCATTTGGATTAAAGGTTCAACATGTCGAATGTTTACACTAAAATATCTAAATTAATTCAAATCCAGTGTAATCGTGCATCAGAGAGAATCACTCCCATGATACCCCGCCAGCCTCGACGTCATCTTTTGTTATTGTTTTCATTGAGAGCCCCCTGGTGGTGGAATCTACATACTCTGTGTTTGAAGCTTGTTTTTTTGCTGGTCAGTATTGAGTTTTCATTTTTATTGCTTCCAGACATTTGGGGTGAGCTGCATGTGTGAACACGAATGGACAGATGTTTTCATCACGACGACCTGAAGTCTGTCCTGCCAGGGGGGAAGATAACCTTTATTTATCATCATATATTCATACCCTGACACTGACGCACAACCAGTTTGATCTCCGTTCACATAATTAAACTGGTTCATTTCGTTTTCTGTTCGCCAGTATGTTCTTCTCTGCTCTGGCTGATATGTTGAATGTCAAACTACACGTAGCATTGATAAAAAGACCAAAATGAAGCCACGCCGGCAAGCTCGTTCAGGGAGTCAAATTAAGCTGCTCTGATTTCATCATCCACAGTCACCCGACAACATCTCCCTCCAATTAGCGATGTCTTTAAGCAGACAGATCTCCGCTCTCTCTGCTCTTTCATCACCAGCTCTGACCTGCACCAGTACTGCACTCCTGCTCATCCCCACCACCACCCAGCATCCACCTGTCCGCTCCGACTGGGTGGGGTTTAAGATATCCCATCACTCCTCAAATTTCTGCACGTGAATAAAACGGCGGGGAGTGATGAGGGCGGGGCATGGACACAAAACACAAACTATGCAATGCAATTTATATTTCAAACAAAAACAAACGTGAGTTGTATGACTAATATTTCATTATAGAGTTGGACTGTGTCGCTTAGTCCGCCATTTTTCTTTGTTCTTTTTACTTAATGTCCTGACACCTGACACCACAGGACCTCGTCGGCTCACCTGTAGCTCAGATATGGTGACCTTGTGATAGATCTTCTCCTCGTCTCGCCGTTGGTCCTGAGGGACGGTGATGTTGGCGAGCGCCGTCTCAAACTCCAGAATCTGCTGCATCTGAAGCTGCGTGGAGCTCCTCTCCCCCCCCAGCAGCATCCCCAGCTCCACCATGTAGTCCAGGTACGCCACCAACACCTGGGATTCACATAAAGGGTTAAACGGTGAAACTGTGCAGCCACAAAGACTGAAGTGCTTCGAGCATGCTCACCTTCTCATTGGCTGTCTTGTTGAGGTAATAATCCCTGGATGGCAGAAAAAGCCCTGATTGGTCCACCTGGGCGGGGGAGATCCACAGGTAAGTAAAGTAGAGAGACACTACATTTAGGGATGTAGCAATACACTCAACTCACAATATCAAACCAACCGCTGCTGCGACGAGGACTATCAGCTCTGCACACAAGGTGCAGGACACCTACTACCCTTTATTAACTCTGATTCATGACAAAGATGTGTATTCATCCTGATTCACTGAAATGAAAAATACAAACAGCGATTTGCTGAAAATGTCCTTTATTTTGACATATTGATTTACTGATTTACTAACAGTTGAAAAGTCCTGTAAAGATTCTGAAGTTAATTTGACCAAAAGACATCAGTCATAAAGGTTTGATTCTTCAGCAGAAGAAAAACATTTTACTAAATGTTATTTAAGGTGCTTCTTTAACTACTGCTGGTTTTGTCCTGGTCCAGTTCAGTGTGGTTGAGGTCTAAAGTGAGGTTGTGGTCTAAAGTGAGGTTGAGGTCTACAGTGAGGTTGAGGTCTACAGTGTGGTTGTGGTCTAAAGTGAGGTTGAGGTCTAAAGTGAGGTTGAGGTCTAAAGTGAGGTTGAGGTCTAAAGTGTGGTTGAGGGCTACAGTGTGGTTGAGGTCTAACGTGTGGTTGTGGTCTAAAGTGAAGTTGAGGTCTAACGTGTGGTTGTGGTCTAAAGTGAGGTTGAGGTCTAACGTGTGGTTGTGGTCTAAAGTGAGGTTGAGGTCTACAGTGTGGTTGAGGTCTAAAGTGTGGTTGAGGTCTAAAGTGAGGTTGAGGTCTAAAGTGAGGTTGAGGTCTAAAGTGTGGTTGAGGTCTAAAGTGAAGTTGAGGTCTAACGTGTGGTTGTGGTCTAAAGTGAGGTTGAGGTCTAAAGTGAGGTTGAGGTCTAAAGTGAGGTTGAGGTCTAAAGTGAAGTTGAGGTCTAAAGTGTGGTTGAGGTCTAAAGTGAGGTTGAGGTCTAAAGTGTGGTTGTGGTCTAAAGTGAGGTTGAGGTCTAAAGTGAAGTTGAGGTCTAACGTGTGGTTGTGGTCTAAAGTGAGGTTGAGGTCTAAAGTGAGGTTGAGGTCTAACGTGTGGTTGTGGTCTAAAGTGAGGTTGAGGTCTAAAGTGAGGTTGAGGTCTAAAGTGTGGTTGAAGTCTAAAGTGAGGTTGAGGTCTAAAGTGAGGTTGAGGTCTAAAGTGTGGTTGAGGTCTAAAGTGAGGTTGAGGTCTACAGTGAGGTTGAGGTCTACAGTGTGGTTGTGGTCTAAAGTGTGGTTGAGGTCTACAGTGTGGTTGAGGTCTACAGTGAGGTTGAGGTCTACAGTGTGGTTGAGGTCTACAGTGTGGTTGAGGTCTAAAGTGAGGTTGAGGTCTAAAGTGTGGTTGAGGTCTACAGTGTGGTTGAGGTCTACAGTGTGGTTGAGGTCTACAGTGTGGTTGAGGTCTAAAGTGAGGTTGAGGTCTAAAGTGTGGTTGAGGTCTAAAGTGAGGTTGAGGTCTACAGTGTGGTTGAGGTCTAAAGTGTGGTTGAGGTCTAGAGTGTGGTTGAGGTCTAAAGTGTGGTTGAGGTCTACAGTGTGGTTGAGGTCTAAAGTGAGGTTGAGGTCTAAAGTGTGGTTGAGGTCTACAGTGTGGTTGAGGTCTACAGTGAGGTTGAGGTCTACAGTGTGGTTGAGGTCTAAAGTGTGGTTGAGGTCTAAAGTGTGGTTGAGGTCTAAAGTGTGGTTGAGGTCTACAGTGTGGTTGAGGTCTAAAGTGTGGTTGAGGTCTACAGTGTGGTTGAGGTCTACAGTGTGGTTGAGGTCTAAAGTGAGGTTGAGGTCTACAGTGTGGTTGAGGTCTAAAGTGAGGTTGAGGTCTACAGTGTGGTTGTGGTCTACAGTGTGGTTGAGGTCTAGAGTGTGGTTGAGGTCTACAGTGTGGTTGAGGTCTAGAGTGTGGTTGAGGTCTACAGTGTGGTTGAGGTCTAGAGTGTGGTTGAGGTCTACAGTGTGGTTGAGGTCTACAGTGTGGTTGAGGTCTACAGTGTGGTTGAGGTCTAAAGTGAGGTTGAGGTCTACAGTGTGGTTGAGGTCTAAAGTGTGGTTGAGGTCTACAGTGTTGTTGAGGTCTAAAGTGAGATTGAGGTCTACAGTGTGGTTGAGGTCTACAGTGTGGTTGAGGTCTACAGTGTGGTTGAGGTCTAGAGTGTGGTTGAGGTCTACAGTGTGGTTGAGGTCTACAGTGTGGTTGAGTTCTAGAGTGTGGTTGTGGTCTAAAGTGAGGTTGAGGTTTACAGTGTTGTTGAGGTCTAAAGTGTGATTGAGGTCTACAGTGTGATTGAGGTCTACAGTGTGGTTGAGGTCTAGAGTGTGGTTGAGGTCTACAGTGTGGTTGAGGTCTAGAGTGTGGTTGAGGTCTACAGTGTGGTTGAGGTCTAAAGTGAGGTTGAGGTCTACAGTGTTGTTGAGGTCTAAAGTGTGATTGAGGTCTACAGTGTGATTGAGGTCTACAGTGTGGTTGAGGTCTAGAGTGTGGTTGAGGTCTACAGTGTGGTTGAGGTCTAGAGTGTGGTTGAGGTCTACAGTGTGGTTGAGGTCTAAAGTGAGGTTGAGGTCTAAAGTGTGGTTGAGGTCTAAAGTGAGGTTGTGGTCTAAAGTGTGGTTGAGGTCTAGAGTGTGGTTGAGGTCTACAGTGTGGTTGAGGTCTACAGTGTGGTTGAGGTCTAAAGTGTGATTGAGGTCTAAAGTGAGGTTGAGGTTTACCTGGATGACATTACTGTTGGAGTTTTTCGGATCAGCACTGACTGAGACGCTGAAGAAAGGCTGAGCTCTGTACGGACCAGAAACCACCTTCAGGACGTCCATAAAGTTCTCCTTGTCCCAGGGCCCGGTCATGTTCCAACCCCCGATCTGTAATTAAAAACAGGTCCAGGTGTTCAAAGAGAATCAAAACAGTTTATTGTTCGAGTGTGAGCAGTGTAGATTCCTTCAACAATCACTATGACACATTTATAGCAGAGAATAGTGGTGTCAGTGTTCGCCTGTTTGCAGATGATACTTCATACGCACCATGTTTGCTCATAATGATAACTATAAAAATGATGTTTCTTATTGTGTTGGGTTGCTCTCTTATATAACTCACCGTTTAATGTTAAGGCAAAGAGTTGTTCATAATTAGGGGCGTGGCTGATTTGACTGACAGGTGGGCGGGTTGTAACTGTCTTGAGACTTAAGGCCCGCCTCAGCTTCAGCTCCTTCTATTGATGGAAAGTTAGGTGGAGTCAGCCTTTCCAACATGGCGGTCACCATGGTTAGGCTTCAAAGGGACCAGAATGATTCATCTCCTGTCATTCTGCATCTACAGTAAATACGACCAAGCTCGCTTTGATCCTGATTGTCTATTATTGTTTTCTTTTTCAGTACACTCTTTTTATTGACACTGTCCTTTCTTATTTGTAGTGAATGCATCCTGCTGTGAGCGACGGTGGAAGTGAGATTAACTCAGATGAGACTCTTTGTTAGAGGGTATTGAGCCAGTTACTTCTGTTGTAGCCTGAGTGATGCTGTAACCATGGTGACAGGGGGCATACGTTGCTACCTTGGCGATGAGGTCTATGAGGGGCTGAGCTCCCAGCTCCTCGATCCTCTGCGTGTTGAGACAGGACAGGTAGTAGGACTGAGTCTTCCTCTCGGCTTCGCTGCTGCCGTTAAACGTCCCATTTTCTACAAAACATCAAACAGTCAGGGTTCAATGATGAACGCCATCTTTGTCCTCACAAAAAAAAACGGTTCCACTGTCACTTTCAAGGTGCCAGAGTTTCAGGGGGATGTGTCTCTTATTCTGTCTTTGTAGTTTTTAAAAACCCTTTTAGTTTGTGTTTGATTCTTGTGTCCTGATTGATATCAAAGTCGTTTCCTTTCTCTCTGCCTGTCTTTGTCTCTCTGTAAACCTTTTTTCTGTCTCACTCTTAACCTGTCTCTCCGTCGGACTCTCACTCTGTTTACAAGTCCAACTGCTGGTCTGTCTGTCTGTCTGTCTGTCTGTCTGTCTGTCTGTCTGTCTGTCTGTCTGTCTGTCTGTCTGTCTGTCTGTCTGTCTGTCTGTCTGTCTGTCTGTCTGTCTGTCTGTCTGTCTGTCCATCAACCTGATTCTCTGTTCATCTCTTCTGCCAATTTTTCTCTCAAACTCCTCTCTGTCTGTTTCCTCTCAAACTACCTATCTGTCCATCTCTTTGTCAACCTGTCTCTCTGTCCACGTGTCTCACCACCCTCAGTCTCTCTGTTCACCTGTCTTACCCAGCAGGTGTTTGAGCAGTGCCTGGTTTTGCTCCCAGATGCTGTTGAAAGTGGACCAGCGCGACCGTCCGTCAGGCAGCGGGTTTTTCCTCATCCAGCCTCCGCAGGCGAACTGGTAGAAGTCTTGGCAAGGGTCGACGCTGCGGTCCATCGCCTCCACCATCTGACTCGCCACGGTGACACATGCCTCAGACAGGCACAGGCCACGGCCACTATCTGCATGGCATTATGGGATAGATTGATAGGAGGGTTAACAGGAGGAGTCAGAAAACTGAAAGAAGTATGGAGTTGCTAAAGGTGTGTTATAAATGTTAAAATCGACTTTATTATTATTTGTTTGGACCAAAGAATGAGTGGAAGACAAGAAAAGATGGGGGATAAAGGGACCTCACATTAAAGGACACAAATGAGAAGGGAAAAGGACACAGGGAAGGTAATAGGCACACACAAAAGCAAAGGAGAAATAAATAAAGAGGGAGGTAAAGAAGGATAGGCTGGGTCAGGAGAGGAAAGGGATCGGGAGGAGATAGGAAAGGAAAGGAAAGGAAAGGAAAGGAAAGGAAAGGAAAGGAAAGGAAAGGAAAGGAGGAGCCAGAAAGGAAAGACAGGGTAGGAACTGGAAAGCAAAGACAAAGTAAAGAAAGAAGAAAGGAGAAAACAATGGAATAAAAAGAGGACTCTGGGAAAGATGGGTGGAGGTTGGAAAGGGAAGAAATTGGGGTGATGAGGGGCGGAGGTAGCGAAAGGAGAGGTAAGGAGAAGGAAACGATGGAAGCTGAAAGGAAGTACGGTGGATGTTGTTTTAATAAAAGGAGGGCACAAGGAAGAAGGAGAAAACAAAGGAAAGGAGGGGAAGAAAGGAAGAGCTGGGAGGATGGGGAAGAGAGGAAAATATAGAGAGGTGAGTTGGCAAAAGTGAGAAATACAATCAAAGATGCATTCAGGTGTTTCTGTGTTGTTACCTGAGCTGAGTCCGAGCCCCAGGACCAGAAGACAGGCCAGCAGAGCCAACAGAGCAGCCAGCAGCAGGACCGACAGAAGAACCTCCAGCTGGGTCCTCCTGCCAAAAATATCCACACCTCCCTTCCTGAAACCAACCTTAGAGACACAGAGAGAGTAAAATCAAACATCTGGACGAGATCTCTGAAGATCTCATCAAAAGAACAATCAATGAAACCGCAAATGCAGACTGCCTAAATAAAGTCAGGAGTTCTGACACCCAAAGGGAGCTCAGAGGAGAGGAACGGCTCCTTCATATCAAAAGGACCACGAGATGGTCTGTGTATCCAAACAGGATCCTCTTAGGCACTTTCATTTGAATGTTTTCCAGAAAGATCCGAATTGGAGGAGACCTGGGGTGGAGCCAGAATCTGTTTATGAGATTACATTTCATGTTTGGCCTTGGAACGCCTTGGAATACCCAAAGAGTAGCTGGGAAACGGTGCTGAGGTGAAGGACATCCATACTGCCTTGCTCAGTCAGCAGATAGATGGAGGGATGGATGGACTGACATCCACATCTTATCTCTTGCACTTCATGTGTTTGTGAATTCAGTGAACTTGGTGTCTCTCCCTATATTTGCCAAAGACTTTGATCCAGAGATCGTCCAAAGGCCTGGGGGCTCCTGGTTTATCCAGGATATCTGCACAGGGGGTTATGATGGACATCCAGTCCCCTCGCCCCGTCTCTAAAGTGGAACTAAGACAGGCTCCAAAGCAAGGACACTCAGCTTGGGTTCAGTCAGGGATGTAAATGAATGGAAGTCACTAAATATTCGGGAGGCAATATTTGTTCAAACAGCTCCATTAGGCCATTAAATTAAACTACTGTCCTTGTCCCAGTGTACAAGCCCCGAGGGAGAATCCATTTATAGACACAAGTATGTCTCACTCCTCTACAGTAGGTGGCAGGGTGCCCTTTCAGCTCGCTACTAATAGGTCCTGTTGACCTATATTGTAACGTACCAAACAATCATATACTCAGGGGGGATTCTAGAGTCTGTTGGGGCCCTAGGGACAAAAATTCACTGGGGGCCCCTCCAACCAGCGCTCATCACCATTATGTCTGCCAGTGCCCAGGCATAATTCTTCTTCATTTTCCTTTGGTGACTTTCATTGACAAACTTTGGTTTTCACAGAATTAATGCATGCAACGCTTAGCAGGTCAACTAAAGTGAGTTCTGTCAAATGGGGCCCCTCTGGGAGGGTTCCTACTGTCATTGCAAAATGTGCACATTTTGAGCCCTCGGGGGGGCCCCCTTCTGGCCTGGGGCCCCAAGTAGTTGCCAGCCTTGCATGGTGACAAGCAGCACCTCTGCATATTACTTTAGTCTGTTTGACTCCTTCATGTGACTCAACATGTTCGCTCTCTACTCTTCTTCTGGTTTTCATCTACACCTCAATGCTGGACGACTTCCAGGTCAAAGCCCAGCACAGGACTGTGGAGCACGCTCACAACTCCTTGGCCAGTTTGGGTCTGATTCAGGTGTTTACATGTGAGAGTAAATGGACCCCCACAGTTTCAGTCAGACTAACATGGATTTGAAAAGTCCAGTTTTGGTCACTGACACAATAAATCCCCTTGACGTAGATGTACTGTAGATGAGTTATTGTTGTTTACCTCATGATGATAGTGAACACAGACTAAGATTCGGTTTCCAGAGTTGTGTGTAAATCTCTGAGGAACGTTTTAAACATTTCTGCAGTGTTTGGGTGTTAGATAAACTTTCTAACTCGTTAATCTGTCTCTCAAACTGGAACTCTGGATGTCTCACCCCAAACAGCATTCCTCCACAGAGCTGTTGTAGCACAGGAGTGATCTGCTCTGAATGTCCACTACCAGAGGGACCCTTGATCAAAGCGTCAGGGAGCCTCCTCCTGCCGCTCCTCTCCTCTAAACGGCTGACGTTTGTTGTCTGTCTCACAGCGATCCAGACCCCCCGCTGCTGCTGCTGCTCCTCTCCTTCTGTGGCCTCCTTTTGTGTTTTCAATGAGGGCCCCCCCAGAGCCTGGCTCTGTGTTCTGAATCATTCTTTCTGAGTTCAGGACTTCACCTTGGACCCGTTAGCTAGGGAGATTTGAGGCGATTTCCTGAAATCATGAGGAGTTATATTCTTAACTTATTTTCTCTGCTGAGCTGAGTCTCTGTCCTCTCACACTCTCTGACTTCACCTCTCTCTGCCGTTCTTTTTCTCGGTCTCTAATTTTCTCTGCACCGACGATGAGCTAAAATTGTGCAACGGCAGATTATGCAACAATAAATGTGCAACATTTTTCATATGCAATCATAAAGAGCAAACTCTAAAGACAGCAGAGTCTCCTTTTATACTTTAAGACTTGATTTTAGATTTTGCTGTATTTATCATATTTGAATTTAATCTTTTATCGAGTATAAAGCTGACTGCACAAAACAAACACCAAGTCCATCCTACCAATACTGTGTGTGTGTGTGTGTGTGTGTGTGTGTGTGTGTGTGTGTGTGTGTGTGTGTGTGTGTGTGTGGTGTGTTCACTGACCTCCAATCTGTCAGGAGACGATGCTGCCTCAGCTGGAGCGTCCGACACTTCCTCCTCCTCCAACGTAGCTCGCTTATAGCTGGACATCTGCACAAACACACGCACACACTAAGTCAATGACGTCCTCACTAATGTAGATTAATTAGAAAAACTGTCAAATCAAATCTGCAGGAAGGAATCAGAGAACATGACTTTTTTAATGCAACATAACGATCATTACAGCACGCACACAAACACACACCCACGCACGCACGCACGCAGGTCAGCAGGTCCAGGTGTAACAGACAGAAGCAACAGAACCCTGAACAGAACGAGGAGGTACAGATCACAGACACACTGGCCCGTGGACGACGGACCAACAGAGTCCAATGATATGATAAAAAATGTTTATGACTTGGTGCTGTTCAAATAAAGATTGATTGATTGAATATGTGTCTTTCTATCAATGCTACGTGTAGTTGAACAGAATCACAATCTGAACTAAAGAGTGGAGAAGAACATACTGGAGAACAGGAAACAGAATGCAGCAGGTTCATTAGAGCACGGAGATCGTAGAGGTGGCGTGCAGACAGTCTATGGTCGTGCAGCGATCACAGGGAATAAACGTCACCACCCCCTCCCACACTGAGTGAAACACACACACACAGTGTTTCCTTCCTTTCGTGTTGCCTCCTGCTGCGTCTGATGAGAAGTGAACGTATCGATCATAACCCGAGTACGTTACTCACTGTTGTTTCTATTGATCGCTGTGTTGTTTCTTGAATTATTATTCAGCGACTGTTTGAAGACAAACTGCTCCTCTGGGACTTTCGAGCTCGGTAACCTGATATCAGCTTTTAATCCAGTCTGCTGCTCACACACTCCGAGCGCTGCACTCAAACCCTCAGAGCACCGACATGTTTGTATTTGAGATGATTAAGACTCACCCGTGACCACATCACCCCCGTCCTTCATCACCTCCACTGGTTCCCCGTCTCCCAGCGTATCCACTTCAAACTCCTCATAATCACCTAGAGTATAAAGCCCTGCATTACCGAGCTCCCTACCCGTCGGAGCTCCTCCACATCCACTCTCAGGTACGCTGACACAAACCTCCTTTTCCCTTCATGACATCACAAAGGGCAGTAACCCCTCCCCCAGGTGGGTGACACTCCCACAGCTAGGTGTTTGTTCTGCCCTCTGAGTCTGCCTTCTCACCGTAAACAATAGGGCATGGAGCGAGAAAGCCCGAGACACCCAAGCCCTTCCAGAGAGGGGCGTGGTCTATACAAGCAAAGTACCAATTCTGCTTCAAGCGTTTCTTTCAATCGATTACTCGAATGTGATGTTTTTAAGGCTTCTGTGTGTGTCTGTTTGTTTCATGTGTGTGTGTGTGTGTGTGTGTGTGTGTGTGTGTGTTTGTTTGTTTCATGTGTGTGTGTGTGTGTTTGTGTTTGTTTGTTTGTTTCATGTGTGTGTGATGAGGAGAGGAGCAGCAGGGTGCGGCTCAGGCTCAGCATGAGGACATATTTAACTGTGATCAAATAAACCTCCACTTCCTCAGTTTACCCCCCCCCCCCCCCCCCCCCCCCCCCCACACACACACACTCAGTCATTGTGTGGCTGAAATATAAACAGTACAGCGCTCCGCCTTCACTGATCCTGAATCAGCCAGAAACATGTTTTTAATCTGAAACAGCTTCAGTGAAACAATAAGCTACACAACAACACCTCAAAGACTGGTT
Source organism: Tautogolabrus adspersus (assembly GCA_020745685.1). Taxonomy (NCBI): domain Eukaryota; kingdom Metazoa; phylum Chordata; class Actinopteri; order Labriformes; family Labridae; genus Tautogolabrus; species Tautogolabrus adspersus. The sequence goes on from CM036545.1 coordinate 30,950,030, forward strand.
ACCATGGAGACCGTGTTAGCATGGCAGCATCACAGCTACAACATCAACACATGCAGACACTTGTAGGTCAGAGATCCAGATGACTGACGTGAGAAAGTAAGGCTGCTAAGACGTTCAGTGCTTGTTCATACCAGGCGCTTTAAAATCAATACAGTCTGTTATTTGAATCCTCCATAGAGTGAGCAAGTTTAGAAGTTTCAAATAAAGGTCACCATTTTTAAAAACAAAAGACAAAGAGCACAGTCTCAAACAGAGTAACCAGGTCAGGTTAAATCACTGTCGCTGTTTTCTAAACCTCCTACTACATCAGTGGTTCGTCCTGATTGGTCCAAAATGCAGTATGAGAACAAACATGAGATCGGCAGTATGACAAAATTACCCAGATGTCATACTGATTCAGGAAAAATCTACAGCCTGTTTCAGACCAGTCTCCCTCGGGTACTGTTTCCCACAATGCAAAGCACCAGGTCAGAGATGGAGATGACGGACAGCAGCGTCCATCGTAACGGAGGAAATAATCACAATCAGACCAAACCACACAAAGATACCTCCAGTTATCTCTGATTCTCTGAATCATGAGAATCTAAATGAATCTCTTGTCAGCTTTTTTTAGACTGTAAGTGGACGCTTCACTGTGGCGGTGTTTGACGTCAGCTGGGCTGTTGTTTACTTCCTTATTCCAAGACCAGAAACCAGTTTAGCCTGGCCTGGTGTCCTGCAGAATAACCAGCGACTGGACGTCACACTACTGACTACTGTCCAACGCAGAATGCAGTTCATACTAGGTTTTCAAAAACAGCCCCGTTTTTGTAAATTATCAAATAAATGTATTTCATAGTATTTCAGTCTTTAACTCACTTTGTGTTTTTGTAACAGACTTATTTAAGCCAGAGTTTATCAACAGCTGAATTTAGAAAGTTCCTGGGTTAGGGTGCTCTGATCATGCAGATGCTCCTGTTTTAAAATGACACTAAGCAGCTCTGACTCATCCCTCATCATCAGAATCAGAGCTGTCTGATGCTCCTGGTGTGGAGGTGAGACAGCATCATGTCTGTGTCTGTCCCTGCAGGGTCTCACTGTCCTGCTGCTGCAGGAAGCTGAAGGTCTCCGAGTGTTTCCTTCCTGAGGACCCTCTCTGAAAGCCGTCTGTCCGCCCGCTCTGTTCTCTTTAATTGATGACGCACGCAGAGGGGGAGAGAGGGGGGAGTGGGCGAGCAGGGTTGCTAGGAGATGGGAGTGTGTGTGTGTTATATCTCTCTAGAGGGTGATGTCACTGTGTGTGTGTGTGTGTGTGTGTGTGTGTGTGTGTGTGTGTGTAATTAGATAATGTGTGTGAATCATCCCCATTCAGCTCTAATGGAGTTCTCTGCAGCTTATATAACATCTGTCTGTCTGTCTGACTGTCTCTGTGCTGACTTTGAAATCCTCTCTTTTGTCCCCTCACAGCTTCCATATTTTCAAACTCTGCTGCTGGAGAGAGAAAAAAAACGCAAACAGTGAATCAGCTCTGTTTCTTCTTACTGGTAGCCTAGCTTAGCACAAAGATTGGAAGCCTGAAAACTGACGCTTTGAGCCTTGAGTTTGATTCGTATAAATAAAGTTCTGATGTGACTGTTTGTAAAAAGTGGAGCTCAGACTTGTTGGACGGTCTGTTAGTCCAATAAAGCTCACAGAGAGACAGATTATTAGTCTGATATTTACAGGAACAAATCTCCAAAAGGCTCCAACAGCACAAACACGGCCCAGAGGTTAAAGGTCAGGGACTGAATTAGCTCAGGGGACACTCTCTAGAGCTCTAGAGACCCAAACTGTTTTTGACTGACTCACTGCAGGAGACAGACTCTAGTGGACACTGGAGGAACTGCAGCTGTAAAGTTGGACATTTTAACATGGGGCTCTATGAGGACTGACTCACTGCAGGAGACAGACTCTAGTGGACACTGGAGGAACTGCAGCTGTAAAGTTGGACATTTTAACATGGGGCTCTATGAGGACTGACTCACTGCAGGAGACAGACTCTAGTGGACACTGGAGGAACTGCAGCTGTAAAGTTGGACATTTTAACATGGGGCTCTGTGGGGACTGACTCACTGCAGGAGACAGACTCTAGTGGACACTGGAGGAACTGCAGCTGTAAAGTTGGACATTTTAACATGGGGCTCTATGGGGACTGACTCACTGCAGGAGACAGACTCTAGTGGACACTGGAGGAACTGCAGCTGTAAAGTTGGACATTTTAACATGGGGCTCTATGAGGACTGACTCACTGCAGGAGACAGACTCTAGTGGACACTGGAGGAACTGCAGCTGTAAAGTTGGACATGGTGCTAATGTGTAAGCTAACATGCCTAAAAGCAGAGAGATAAAGAGAACAGCAGATTGCTCCACATTTATGTTTTAAATCTGTGTTCAAAAAGTTCAATGTGTACATCTGATATAAGAGTGTAAACTTTATAAAAAGGTACAAAAGACATGACAACAAAGAGCAGTGATGTTTTAAAATGAAAATACACAGAAACAGTTTCAGCAATAAAACACACTGCAGCGTCTGTGTGTGGTCCACTAGGGACAGACGTTTGTCTTTCTTTTTCTCATTATGTCAGCCTGTTTCTATTACAAAAATATTCCTCATCAAACTCTCTCAGAGCTGTTTTTATGTAGAGCAATAAGAGTAAACTGTACAATATGAACAACCAATCAGAATCAAAGGAGGCTGGCAGGCAGCCATGGTCTCTTTACAGGCCAGCAGTCTGTGTTTGCTGCGTCACTGAGCGTGTGCAGAAGAACATCAAGTCAGCTCACATCAAACTGCAGCAGCTGATGAACGTTTACGACACAGAGAAAACAAGCGTGAGCACAGAGAGCAACGTTTGCAACATCCCTGATGTGTAACCGTCCTGATTACTAATAAAGTTAGTTTGAAGTCACAGTAAAAAAACTCTTTGAGCTCCTTTGTCCTTTTTGAGAAGGTTCCACATGTACGGAGTTCAAAATGTTACAACTAGATTAAAACATCTGTCGGCATTTTGACCTGCAGTTAACAAGCAGCGTGATGAACAGTTTGCTAACGTCAGAGCATTACAGGTGGAGTCAGTAGAAAAGTAGGTTGCAGCGTGTAAACACAACATTGAAACGTGGCCCCTCCTCCTGGGCTCATCGCCCCCAGAAGCTCACACTCACTGCAGGACGTAGTGTGTACGTTTACTGCTTGTACCTACACTGCAAGCTAACGCACGCTAGCACAAGCTAAGCTCCGGTGTTTGTCACCTGCCTGTCCAACAGGAAGCAGACCAACTCCACGTCCACGGGTAAAAGCCAACACAAGGTTCACCCTCGTTTTAGAACGAGCTTTATCCGCTTGGTGTTTCTCCTCACTGTGCTAGCAGCTCTGTGGGGGATATTTAGACACAGCAGCTAAATGCTAAAGTGCTCACAGTGACTATGCTAACTTGGCCGTGTTAGAAGCTATAAAGTTCACCATGTTTAAAGTTTAGCAGGTTAGCATGCAGTCATAAACGCAAACTTTGCTATCTTCATTTAAGAGTGTGATTCTTCAGTTTGAGAGCGACACTTCAGCCCTGCCCGCGCTCTAAATCAAACCCTGCTTGCACTTTGATTTTCTCTGCTTGCGTTAAACTGTTTTTCTCTTTTTGACCGCCAGCTTACTTTATTCATGTGTCTGAAACATCGACATATGTCCAACTTAATTATGCTTTACCCTTTAAAACCCTGCCCTGCATCAAAATGGTCCCTACTTGCACTTAGATTTGGAAGACATGGATGTACAATAAGGTGACCAGACGTCCCCTATTAGGCCGCCCTGTCCCCGAAAATGTGCCCGATTTGAATGGGGGAGAAAAAAAGTTGCGCGCAGACACAAACTCCAGTTATTACGGTAGCCAGTTAAACTAACGTACTGACGTTACGTTGCGGTACCCAGAAACAGAATACGGAGGCTGAGGCTACTGAGGGAGAGGACTGTGGTGGACCTGCTGAACCAGCTGGGTTCATGGATCCAGACATTTAGGACCAGAAACCATAGAGCTTTCCCAAGAGTGGTGTGAGATATGGTCATGAAATCCATCAGCTAAATAATAAATAAGTTAAATAAGCTAAGAAACTGTTTAGTTGTTTTTGTTGTATCTCTGGTTTTTACAGCTCTAATGCTGCAGACTGATAGAATAAACTCATGCAGCCTTAACAGAGGGGGCTATTCTTTCATTATAATACTACTTCTTATTGGCTACTCATTTGCTTTAATACACATTAAAAATACACATTAAAATACATGAACATGTCATTGCCCATGTTATTTATTTCATAATGATAACATTTGAATTTTGACCACCGCGCTGAAAATGTCCCCGATTTTCATTTCAGAAATCTGGTCACCTTAATGTACAAACAATAAAACCATGCAAGGTAGAAGTGGATGAACTGTTAAATGTAACCACCCATATTGAAAGCCTTTCGAAGACGTCAAACACGCCTGCAAAGAGGCGGAGATGGTTCATTGGGTAACACTACAGCCGGCACTCTGAGTTGAGTGGAAAACGTAGTGATCCTTTACAGTAAAGCTGCGCTTAAAACTATTCATCTGAGTGCAAACATACAGTTTGAGCACAGGAGAGAAAATATGAGCACAAGCAGGGACTGCTGAATTGTTGATGGTCGGAGTCAGTGGAAAGTCACGCTCTCAAACAGCGACTGAGCGTTTTTTAAAGGAAGTCAAAGACAAAACACTACTTGGAGCACAAGCAACCGCCGGGACCACTGAAGAGCGACACAACAATAAGCTGATCCCTTTCAGTGATAAAATGATTCAACACATTCAAATGTTGACCTGATGATGGCGCTACATGACAGGACAGATGATAAGATATTACAGTTCAGTTTAAAACACTGAAACACGGCCTCCGAACTCATGTTTCTGTTTTCATCCAAACAGCGGACTGAACCCTGAGCTCCTCTCAGCTGACGATGACCTCAGCACCTGCAGGTCGTCGCCAGGGAAACTGCTCCATCACCGGGGCAACAACATCGTTGTCATCACTAACAGCTGTGAGCTCTGACCTCCTGACAGAAACACCTCCTCGTCCACACACGCACAGATACATGATGACGATGATTTCAAGATGAAAAATGTGACGGATAATTCTTGTTGTGATGAAGATGAAGGAAGGAAATTATAAAGATGATTATCCATCCATAATCTAGACAGCTTTTACTGTTCAGGGTCGCTGTGGCCTGGAGCTGATCCCAGCTGTAATTGGGTGAGAGGCGGGGTTACACCCTGGACTGTTCGCCTGTCAATCACAGGGCTGACATACAGAGACAGACAATCAGCCACACTCACATTCACACCTACGGACAATTCAGAGTCACCAGTTAACCTAACCAGCATGTCTTTGGACTGTGGGAGGAAGCCGGAGTACCCGGAGAGAACCCACGCATGCACGGGGAGAACATGCAAACTCCACACAGAGAGGCTCCTGTCAGACGGGGATTCTAACCAGGAACCTCCTCGCTGTGAGGTGACAGAGCTAACCACTGCACCACCGTGCAGCCCATAAAGATTAGAATGATCTTTATTAAAATGATAATTGAATATCATGATGTAGATATTTGTGAAATGAAGAAGTTGGTGATGATGACGATGAAGGATTTAAACAGTAGCTGGGGGGGGGGGGGGTTGCTTTGTTTGTTTTGTTGCTCAGATGGAAACTGGGCGTCTTAAGACAGGAAGGCACAGAGCTGCATACAGGAAACAGTAACCCTGCCCAACCCAACCAAACGCACGCGTGCGTGTGTGTGCGTGTTTGCGTGCGTGTGCGTGCGTGCACACACAGCTTCTGTGTGTCTTTGCTCACTCCGAGACGTTTCAGTGATTCTTGATCGGAGATCAGATTGTTCTTGTTGTTCAGGTTTGGATCATTAAATTGTCCTCACAGTTCAGGAAACCTTCTGTGAACACTTCCTGCTCGTGTACATGCAACAAACCATTACAGGGAAAATAAGGGGAACATACATACATAATCCGTCCCTCTGTGGGGCCTCCACCCGCAGGTTGACCTCCACAACAGAAGCGGACTCTTTTCTTTCTTTGGACTACAGTGAATAAAATATTGAACACTGTGTGAGTACCTCCTGGACTAGTGTTGTCATGATACCAGAATGTTAAACTTTGATATGATTCCATTTATTATTGAAAATTTAGAATAAAGTTGATAAATTAAAGGTCACATATATTAAATACCTTTCTCCATGTTTCTCTAACACTAATATGTGTCTCTAATCTGTCTACAAACCCCCCAATGATGAGAAAAGTCCATCCTCTCCTTCTTTTGTCTGCTCCACTTTTCAGAAAATGTGTGCTCAAACAGGCCGTTTGGAGATTTTCCCTTCATGACATCACAAAGGGCAGTAACCCCTCCCCCAGGTGGGTGACATGGGCGTGGTCAGACACAGCTCATTTACATTTAAAGCTACAGACATAGAAACAGCCTGTTCTGAGCAGGGCTGAAATAGAGGGGTTTATAGGCATGATCAAATACAGGATCAGAGTGGATTTAGAACAAGACACTTCACACACATGTTGAAGAGGAGCTCTGAGACTTATTTACACTGGTTGGTTGGATGCACGAACCTGAAACGTGAACAGCCTTCCATTATGGAGAAATCCTGCAGTGACTAAAATGTTCTCTGTGTTGTTCTCCGATGTGCGGACACGGACTTGACCACGGGTCCCTTTTCTATTTTTTATTTTTGAGTCCGCCTGTCTTGTAAACTAAGCACGCTTCATGATCACATAAAACCATGCATGTGTTGTATTACGACGTTACGTACAAGAGGTAACCGTGCTCAGGCCTGGTTAGTCCTGGAGCAGTGTCAGTGCAGGCCAGCGGGGGAATGAGGAGGGGGGACAATCGTGCTTAAGCACGGTACGGGACAACTGGGCCGAGTGTGAGTGTGCCCTGAGTCTCCCTCTGTCCTGCCTCCAGTCCATCCTCACAGACCAGCTAACTGACATCATAATCGTTAGCA
>CM036545.1:30962073-31169573 GCA_020745685.1 Tautogolabrus adspersus
CTGTGCCGCTGACACACGGACAATCTGAACGAATCAAAATGCTGCTGGAAGCTGCAAAGAGGTTTCTGGACATTGTGGACTAAACAGAGGAAGAGTTGAGATGTCACACTGAGGGAGGGGCTTGACGGTTGTGTCAGGGTCACAGAGCGGGAGATGTCCCAATAGGGAGCACTTTGGATGTACGATGTAAATATCCTGCACTGTAAAACTATCATATTCCTGTGGTTGGCGGTAATTCATAAACTTTGAATGCTCACCACCATTAAAAACCAACGAAGAAGAAGAACAGCCCTGTGTGGGGCGGCTGTGGCTTAGTTGGTAGTGTCAGTCGTCTCTCAACTGGAAGGTCAAGGGTTCGATCCCCAGCTCCTGCAGAAACATGTTCAATGTGTCCTTGGCCAAGACACTTAACCCCAAGTTGCTCCCGTTGCTTCGTCGGTGGCATCTGAATGTGTATGAATGGATGAGTTAATACTGATGGACTCTTTACTCAGCAGCCTCTACCATCAGTGAGTGAATGTGTATGAATGGATGAGTTAATACTGATGGACTCTTTACTCAGCAGCCTCTACCATCAGTGAGTGAATGTGTATGAATGGATGAGTTAATACTGATGGACTCTTTACTCAGCAGCCTCTACCATCAGTGAGTGAATGTGTATGAATGGATGAGTTAATACTGATGGACTCTTTACTCAGCAGCCTCTACCATCAGTGAGTGAATGTGTATGAATGGATGAGTTAATACTGATGGACTCTTTACTCAGCAGCCTCTACCATCAGTGAGTGAATGTGTATGAATGGATGAGTTAATACTGATGGACTCTTTACTCAGCAGCCTCTACCATCAGTGAGTGAATGTGTATGAATGGATGAGTTAATACTGATGGACTTATTAATTAGCAGCCTCTACCATCAGTGAGTGAATGTGTATGAATGGATGAGTTAATACTGATGGTCTCTTTACTCAGCAGCCTCTACCATCAGTGTGTGAATGTGTCGGTGTGACCTGCGGAGTGAAAGAGCTTCGAGTCGTCAGAAGAGGAGAAAAGAAATATACAAGCTCAAGTCCATTTAGCTTTTACCTTCTGACAGATTGTCATCGTCTCCTCAGTGTGTTCATGCTTTCCGGGCTTGTTGTCCTTCTGTTCGCTCGCCGGGTTTTGAACTCTGTTTGGATTTTGCAGCTTTGCCCTTGTTGGGTTTTTCTGCCCTCGCTGACGGCCTCTCTCGCCGTCTGAGTGTGGTTTTGAATACTTTCTTTCTAAGATTTTATTGATTGATTCGAGTTTTGATCTAAAGTTTAATAGGTTCTTTCTTAGATTTAACTTTTATTGTCAGATCATTCTTAAAGATTCTTTTGTGTTTTTAGGTTTATGACTTGAATCTTGTTTCCACTGTCGATATCTTCAGAGTTATTTGTTAGTTCATGAGACAAACATAGGAGGTGGACCCAATCACAGAAACCAAAAATAATTCATTTAACAAAACGGCAAAAGTCAAAAGCAAGGCTTCTTCTTTAAAGATCTACAAAATCCACAAACAGGTAAAAACACAAACGTCAGGGAGCCAGAGAGCGACAAGCAGATAAGCAGGACTGCGGGTACGTCGACGACTGACAATGACCTGACAGAGAAGGGAAGAAACACTGAGGGTGCTTCAGAATGTCAAAGTGCCTCCACAGTCTGACAGTAGACGGTCCCTTCTCTCCGTGCTGTATCCTGTTAGGACCTACTGCTCAGTAGGCCGATATTTGTTCCTACTTCTTCTGATTCATTCAGTGTGGAAGTGGCGTCATTAGCCCGCCTCATGTTATTGACACTCCAGCTCAGATGTGATCTGCTTGATGGCTCAGTAAATAATACAAAACTTCACATTGCATGAAAACAATTTAACAACTTAACATTTCACAGGCGCGTTACCCGAACCGGCCGCATCCGTCCTCTTTTGTTTTGGTTTGGAGGCGGACGTGAAGTGATGTTTTACGTTAAGTATCGCACAGCATTGTGGGTGTTAAAATACAATTCATTTCCTGAAAACTATGCATTTTAGGTTGCCTACTGACAACTGGCCGGGGACTACAGCTGGAAATTAGCCGCAAAGGCTAAAGCTGCTTCTTTTATTGTAAAAGGGGACTGTCCACGAAATAATAAACTAACTAAACTAAACTGAAAGGATGCACCCGATCCATACTGCACAAAACCCGAAAGTTAGTACCGATGCTGAAATGTTCAGTCTACTGAGGTGGACCCAAAAAATGCCCACTGAACGACCATGAGGGTTCAGTCTACTGAACCACTACGAGGGTTCAGTCCACTGAACGACCACGAGGGTTCAGTCCACTGAACGACCACGAGGGTTCAGTCCACTGAACGACCACGAGGGTTCAGTCCACTGAACGACCACGAGGGTTCAGTCCACTGAACGACCACGAGGGTTCAGTCCACTGAACGACCACGAGGGTTCAGTCTACTGAACGACCACGAGGGTTCAGTCCACTGAACGACCACGAGGGTTCAGTCCACTGAACGACCACGAGGGTTCAGTCTACTGAACGACCACGAGGGTTCAGTCTACTGAAAAGTCTGCACTCCAAACTGAACTGTGGCTTTTTGGAAAGGGCCAGAGACTAAATGCAAGGGGAAATCAAACACAGGTGAGACAGACAAGAACCAGGTGAAGACAGTGGGCCTCATTCACTAATATATGTGTAAAAATGGTCTTACTCTACACACACAATAAGAGCAGACGCAAAATCACCGTCGTTCATGACACGTGCACACGAGCCAGTTTTGTTCTCACCACCTTGCATCATTCAAAATCGACAGGTGCGTGTCCGCAACCTGCAATCAGCATACTACCACGCCCCCATCTCTCCATATAAGGACATCTGATTGGTGTATCAGGACGAGAGCGGTGAGGTGGATGTATGTATATTTTTTTTACTGAATGTATTTTTAATATGTCGTTCATTTAGTTAAAATAACTTTTGTCAACATTTTCTGAGAAAGTAGGTCCGTACTACGGTGGCTGGGAAGTGCAAAACAAAATTAAAAACGCAAGCGGTGATGAAGGGCCCTCGCACCCATGTGCATGTTGGGGTGTGTCGTGACCGCGGGAGTGCAGCAGCATCAGGATGTGGCTAAGCAACAGGCCGTGCATTTCGATTTGTGTAAAAGTCGTAGTACTGGCAAGTTAAAAAAAGGCAATGCTATGAGATTCAGAGAATATTGATATGCAGAGTGGTTCAGGTCAGCACTGTCATGATGCACATCTGCAAAGTGTGCGTTTGTATGCACAACTGCATGCAATGTTCCCTTTATAAATCACGATCCATCTGGAAATGTGCAACATTTATTTATTTATTTTACGTTTTATTTTGAAATTCTACATCAGATTGTCTTGATATTTGGTAAATAACATTGTGAAGTGGTGAACTACCAGTCTGGACTGCAATGAGTCTGTGGTAACACGTAATTTATTTTTAATCTCAAATTGAAATAAGCCTTGAATATACTTTATGTTCCATATTTCAGATAGCTTTGATTTAGAAACATCAACATGTCTTGTTGTTTTTTTAGCAAGCATCCACTTCTTAAACGATAGACAAGCCTGTGGGGGATTTTAAGTTGAAACTTTTCTTGTTTGGCGCTCTTACCGTAATGCTTCTACTACACGCACACCTTAAAATAGCGTGAGGGCTGGCTTGACCGCAGTCCGTTCACGCAGCTGCTGATGTATCCATAGCAACTCCCGCCGTTCACGCAGCTGCTGATGTATCCATAGCAACTCCCGCCGTTCACGCAGCTCTCTGTACCTCTGATATGATTTTTGACACATTCCTTCACAGGAAAAGCAGCACAGAGGTAAGACGAAGAATAACTGAAGACACTCTATAACTAAAGCTTTGACTTTGGCAGAAGACACATCAATATATTTGTGAAATATCGAGCTAATGTATCGTGTATAATAACGGGAACGCTCCCCTCTCCCAGGCTCCCTGAAACACCCGCCGGCTCCGTGTATTTGCTGGAGAACATCGGCCCGTAGTTTAATCCTGGAAGGGGTTTGGGACTGAAAACCTTCTGATGTCGAGTTTGAGATTTTATTCACTGCACAGGTAAGTGATGTGTGACTTCTCTAAAGCTCCACAGAGTCTCAAACTAACTTTTACAAACACCTCGAGTTTTCTCTCCTCGTGAGCTCAAACGGAGCTAACTGTACTTTATGCTAGCTGGAGTCCCCTGAGTCAGAGAGGTGTCAAACAAACCGACCTAATACTGATTATTAGTGAGGATCATTTCATAAAAGATGATCAATATGTGACATTTACTGGGTTAGGACACGTTTAAAGACGTTTAAAATGCTCTACTTTGAATAATAGTTCATGTCTGACATGTTTCTTACTGAAACTGATCTGCTCTTTCTGCACGTTTCAATGTTCAGGGTTAGACAGAGAACACTCAAACAAAAGTCCTCCAATGAAAACACAAGGCTTGTCTTTGGTTGATTTTACTTGAGTTCCTTCTTATTTGTTTTTTGTAAAACTGCAATATTACAAAGAGAATAACAATACGTCAGTACAGATAACAAATATGTTTACACAGTCTCAGCATTGCTATCTACATACAGCAAACACAGAACAGCATACTGCTAAATAAACACTAAGCTACATGCTATCGAAGCAGAGGGAAAACTGTTACCTCCTACAATTAGCATTAGCTAGCAAAGCACATGAGACAAAACAACAAAAAGTTTCTAACGTCAATTTTGTGTTTATATCTCGACAGACAACTAAACATCAAACTTACAGACAAATGGTCTCCAAGGCAGAAGCGTAACAGAAAACCACTCAGCAGAGACATAAATCCTTCTGACTGCTCCACTGCAGCATGTTTCTGAAGTACCCACACTTACCAGTAGATGGCAGTATAAACCATGAAGTAATGTAGAAAATGAAATGTTTTTAATCTTTAACTCTAACTTATCATTAACATTTTTAACTTACAATTTAAATTACTGACTTTAAATTAAAGGCAGCACAGAAACAAACTACATACAAATTAAGAGTTAAAATGTTTACAATGACGCCTCCTTACACCTCGTGTAGAAACCCAGAACGTCTTCATATGCAAACTAAATATTTCAATATGTTTCATTTGTAAAGTTGAACTGTTGGATACAGCACGTCTCCTACTTCACTTTGTAAAGTCTCAGGGTTTGTGTATTTGTTGCTTCATCACACTGTGAGTCTCATACTGCACCCTGATTGGCTCCTAACTAGTGATGATGTCATAAATCCTGCAGGTATGTCCAGGAGTTAAACTGTTGCTCTTTGTGAAATCTCTCTGTCTATCACTCATTCACTTCACTCTATAACTGACTCTCAGTAGTTGACTCTATAACAGAGACTTTCAGACTGTGAGGAGAGCTGGCAGCAGAGACGTGCTGAAAGAGACAGGTGTGTGCAGGTGTTGGAAACAGGAAACAGGAAGTTAGTTATTCTAGTTTGTCAGCAGGGGGAGCTCCAGCAGTGACACACAGGTACTGTAAATCACCTGTAGGAGTCCCTTTTTTAGTGCAGTCATACCTGTGTCAGGTGTGAACACAGACAGAAACGGCTGTGACTGACACTTGAAATCTGCTCTGATAATAAGCGCTGAGAATCCTCATGTTTGGACGTTTTCTTCAGTATCACAGTAATCCAGTGATATTTGTCTGAACAACATGAGAAAACAGGAGCTGCTAACAGCTCATTCAGCTCACTGTTCATGGACACTGTTTGACTGAATGTTAACCAATATAAAAAAAACAGAGCTTCACGTGTCGCCCACGGCTAACTCACCGACTTCATGGAGACTTTTCACTTCATGTTTACATCCACAAAACCCTAAGAATTATGGGAAGTGTAGTCCAGAGCAGGTTTACCCTGAAAACTGAGGTTAAGAAAAGAATATTAAAAACTGTGAACTGAAGGTATGAACATTGTGTTTATAAATGATACATAATATACCGTATAAAATACAAATATATTGACTGGATTCATGTAAAGAGCTTTAAAGAGTTTAAAGCTCTGTGATGAAATGCTGCTCGGCCTCGACTGAGCCTCGGACTTCACTTTTTATGTCCACATGTTGTTCATGAAGGAACCAGATATTTTCTAACAGTTGTCTCTGTTTTTACAGATGATCCATGCAGACCTTGAACTCAGCACAGGTAAGAGTGTTAGATGTGACTCACAGTGCACCACAGAAGAAGAAGTCTAAATGTACACCAGTTCATACGCACGTATAAATGAAGATTCACTTGTTTCTCATTGGTCAGTTCTTTGTGACTTGGCCTGTCTGAGACTTTTATGAGCTGAGCCAAGTGTCTGTCTCCTCACTGCACTCAGGTTTGTTTGGAGGTGTACAGAGCTATACTGCCCTCTAGAGGCAGAGAGCAATAACTACAGTCACAGTACATGAGAAAGCATTTCAAATTTCCATGGAGACAAACAGGTAGAGAGGCTGTAATAGGTCCATTTAATGTGTGAAAATCAGGAGGGGGGGGGGAGAAATAGGACTGACCACAACACAATCTCAACAGCTTGCATTATTTATTGTTATTGTTAATTATCTATTTATAAAGACAAGGACTAATACAAAACAACACACCTGCTGCTACTACAATCATTACTGCTGCTATTCCTTTAATAACCTTTAAATACATGTCTACTGCTGCTATTATGTACAGTATCTTATTTTCTTGATATGCTGCTATTGTGTACAGTATTTTTATTTTATTTTTTGTACCTGAGTGCTTTTTTTCTGTCTTTTTTTTGGTGCTACCTGCTGCTGGAATCTTAATTTCCCTGAGGGAACCTTCCCAAGGGATCAATAAAGTTCCTATCTATCTATCTATCTATCTATCTATCTATCTATCTATCTATCTATCTATCTATCTATCTATCTATCTATCTATCTATCTCTCTATCTATCTATCTATCTATCTATCTATCTATCTATCTATCTATCTATCTATCTCTCTATCTATCTATCTATCTATCTATCTATCTATCTATCTATCTATCTATCTATCTCTCTCTCTCTATCTCTCTATCTATCTATCTCTCTATCTATCTATCTATCTATCTATCTATCTATCTATCTATCTATCTATCTATCTATCTCTCTATCTATCTATCTATCTATCTATCTATCTATCTATCTATCTATCTATCTCTCTCTCTCTCTCTCTATCTATCTATCTATCTATCTATCTATCTATCTATCTATCTATCTATCTATCTATCTATCTATCTATCTATCTATCTATCTATCTATCTATCTATCTATCTATCTATCTATCTATCTCTCTATCTATCTATCTATCTATCTCTCTCTCTCTCTCTCTCTCTCTCTCTCTCTCTCTCTCTCTCTCTCTCTCTCTCTCTCTCTCTCTCTCTCTCTCTCTCTCTCTCTCTCTCTCTCTATCTCTCTCTCTCTCTATCTATCTATCTATCTATCTATCTATCTATCTATCTCATGATATTTAAATCTATGATATAAAGGTACTTTAAGCACCAAATCACATGAATTCCCCTCCAGTCAAAGGTCACTGAGATCTATGCTAAGCTAGTTATCTTTAGCAGCAGTTGAACTGTTCTCATCATGATCACATTGAGCTGCTGCTTCATTTAGTCGTGTAGAAAACAGACTGAACACACAAGACAAAAATATAGTTTTCTATTTACAGATATCAGCCAGGGGGAGATCAGTTAGCAGCTAAGCTAGCAGCTTTAGCTAAGGCTAACTGTGCTATGAGAGCAGCTAGCTTAGCCTTGATGAAACTTGAGGTGTGTAGCTTCAGATGTGTATTTTAGCAGTTAGCAGGTAGATACCAGATGACACAGTCAGAGTGCAGTCACAACACATTTAAAAAGCAGCTTTCACAGAAATGAAACTGTTCTCTGCTCTGATCTGTTTTTAAAAAGTAAATGTCACAAAGTCTGATTCAGAGCAGGACTCAGTTTGGACCAAATATGGAGTCACTGCTTTTAGTCTTTGTTGACTCGTATGACGATAAAAACATGGAGAGCAGAACTCTTGAGACGGTAAACATCTGCTCCCTGCTCTACAGACGGTGCATTAATAAGCTGATTGTGTTTATAGAGACGATATGCTTTTGTGGCGATTCGATTTTATCACGATTCTTGGTTGCCGATTCGATTTATATTGCGATTCGATACCATCGATTATTGCAATTTTCTTTTGTTTTTAAGCAAAAATGAAGTGGAATCATACAATAGAAAAGAGAATATAATGTGAATAATGTGTAAAAAGAAATGTCCATATCAGCCAGTGTCCTATTTAAAACTCATCTGTAACATCCAGACCATCTGTTCCTACAAATTCACTTTCTGTGATCATTAGCTGACACTTCGGCTAGCGATGCTAACGGCTAGCAGGGCTAATTTTTATCATTGATCACCTCCTCGGCTCTATACTTCAAATGCATTTACTAATATGAAGTAAATGTCTGCGGATAAATAACCACTTTCAAATGTGGCTGATATTTTGAGGTTATACCATAAAAACTGAGTGTTCATTACCTGACATCAGAAGCTAATTAGCGAGCTATCCTAGTAGCTCCAGAGGGACAGTTGTATGAAACTGAGTGTGTGTGTGTAAGAAGCTTTTATGTACCTTTAGTAAAGAAGAAGCTTTAACTGTGTAGCTGTAGTCAGCTACTGAAGCTAGCTAGTTCATGGTGCTGCTAATGTTAGCTTCATAATGTGCTCATACCGTGTTCAGGCCCTCATTATTCCTGCCTGATGCTTTAGTCACCTTCTGTTCCTTACAGTAACATCAGGTGTTGAAGCTAATGCTAAGGCCTGCTATTTCTCTACAGCTATATTTACAGTGAGTGTGTCTTCCTGACGCTCTGCTTGTTTATCATGTCGTGTCTACTCAATCTGAATTCAGTCAGAACAACAGAAGTGTTAGCTAACCTCGCAGTCAGCACTAAATGAACAACAACCAACAGAAGGGCAGCTGGCGGCGAGCTGAGGCTTCATCTGATTGTTCAATAATCACCTGCAGAGTGTGAACGTCTACATTAAATGATTCTCTTTAGCTGTTGTGTTTCAGGAAGTCGTTTCCGGTGCGTTTATTACGTGTGTTCAGTTACCGATGACGATGAAAGATTTATTTTGCCGCCGTGCTGACTGATCCCATGATCACAGAACCACTTCAGACCAGGTACGAGGTCGACTTCATTCTCATTGTCTTGCATCAAATACTCAGTTTACAGGGAACAAAGGTGTTTGTATCCGAGCTAAGGTCAAACAGAGAGAAGACATTTCAAAAGAAAAGACATCAAACAAGTTCAGACAGGAAAGAGAAGTAGTATGAAGTGAAATAAAGATGTCTTTAATGTCAGTAAGTGTTGAATCGGGTTGCCAGTTTTTAGTTTCTTGTAGTTCATGAATCTGAGGACCTGACCTGGAGCCTGAACACCTGGTTCCTGGTAAGGAGGGCCCAGACCACAGACCACTGCAGGTGAACAGACTGCCTCAAACACTTTGTCAACTTCTATCATCGCAGAATAAATCTGATATCAAAGCAATAAAGGATCTATCTTTCTAGATAAACAAGCTTCCTTCAATAAAACGTTATAAAGCTGTGACCTTTGATTCCCTGTTGCTATGGTGATTATTAGACTTTGGTGTTTCCTGGTGTCAGGAGACTTGACTTTGATGTTGTCCTGTTGTGACGCAGATCAGTTCTCCGTGTTGAAGGTAAGAGACGCATTTTTTACTGTTTGAAAGACTCATTTCATTTGAGTGTAAAAACAGCTGTAAGCTAACAGTTAGCCACCGGGTTCATTAGCTGCTCTGACTACAGTAGAAGTGAAGTAAACGCAATGATCCTTAGCCACCATGCAGGCTATGCTAACCATGCTATCAGGTTAATTGAAGACGAGCCCGCTCTGGAAAGTTCATAGTTCCTTTCATTAAGTTCATCACTTTCTCTTCTGTGATTTAAATATTTGAATTCAAACTCATCAGTGTGAGTGTTCTTAACATCATTTTTCTTAAAGATGTTTTTTACTTTGAAACTCGTTCTGAATAAAGTCATAAGAAGTTCTAATAACTCTCTCAATCAGCTGACTGTGTTCTTGGTTAAAGATGCACTACGTAGATTTGGTGGTGTAATTTTAAAGTTGGAGAAGTGAAGCAATTCTATACTATATTTTCTGAACTAAATACACAAACTGTATTCGAAGGAAAAAATGGGTCCCTGGAACAGAGTTACGGTTTCACTGTAGAGGACCCACCATAACTTCTGGCGTAGCATTTTATCTTCAAACAGTTCCAGGGACAAATGTTCCTCTGAGGACAGTTTGTGTACAGAGTTATGAACATATACCACAGAATCTGTACACTTCTCCAACTTTCATAACTATCTACCAAATATTCCTACTGCACCTTTAATCATTGACTTGTTGGGCGTGTTCAACGTTTTTTTTAAACCGTTTTATGATTCAAAGTCCTGCAGTGAAGCCTCCTCTGATAAGATAAAACTTTATTGATGCTAGAGGATCAATTCAAATGTTTCAGCAGAACAAAGACAGAACAGAGTTTAAATAAAAACATTAGAGTTCATCAAATAACAACAAGAATGAGATGATGATGATACCATCTACTATAAGAGAACCAGGTAGATGTGATGTTTGTAGACTGACAGTGAGGTGATGATGATGATGATGATGATGATGATGATGAAGGTGAATCAGCAGCTTCTTCTCTTTGTTTCCTCCACAGCTGAAGATCTTTGACTGGATGTGACTTCAGCAGCTGAACTCCGTCAGTGTTGTTGTAGTGACAGAGTGCAGCTCTTCCAGCAGGGGGCGCTCTGCTATGGATCAGTGTGAGGACACAGAGGAGGGAGTCCCTCCCTCTAAAGCTCTGAGGTGAGATGAGGATCTCTAAGTGTCCATAATTCTTCTCCAGCTCAGCACTCCATCATCATCATCATCATCATCATCATCATCATCATCATCACTGTCTCAACTGCTGCTCACAGTAACTAATAATGTTGTTTGTTTGTATCAGGATGAAGAGACGTAGACCAGACTCTCCTGGACCCAGCTGTGTGTCCATGAAGAGTGACTGGTCTAAAGGTTTCCCTATTGACTTTAAAGATGGACGTCCTGCTGATGGAAGGTGAGAATGAAAAGTGAATGTTCTGACTCTGTTGTTCAGACTCATATCTTGTCTCAGAGCTTCATGGTGTGTTGTAGGACTCGTCAGTATTTTGTTTCAGCAGTCACATCACAGTGTTCACCAGTCACAGATTTCAGTGATCAGACTCATCATGATAAACCAGATCACTGAGTGTGTGTGTCTTTAAATATAAATCCAGTTTACAGAGTAGCAGCTGGTTTCAAAGATGGAGCTCGATGAGCAGAGGTCATATTTGTTCTAATTATCCATCGGATCATTACAACAGAAAACAAAAGAATAGATCTTTAATGTCATTGCTATAAAAACCCTGAAAGGCAGTTTAGCATCTCTTTGTCAGAGGCAGCACAGATAAAGAGCTCTGTTCTGCTTTCTACAACTCTTTCATCCTCAGACATTTACATCACTCTCACTTCCTGTCTTCAGTCCATGTTCACCTCTCCCAGGACTCCTGCTTTTCTCCTGTTTCTCCTACTTCTCCAGCAGAGGTCCTCAGAATACACCTCCTCCTCTTCTAGGTTTAAACAGCCCAGACCTTCCCCTCTATCCTACTCACCTGTAGCTCAAAGAGAGAGAGAGACACACGACAAACAAAACAGCACCAACCCTCGGCAGGGTGGCAGAACAATTTACAATGAGACCCATTTCAATAACAGAACTCCTAATATAAGAGCCACAGTCATAACATGCTTCAGTAACTACACTGAGTCCAGTATTCAGGACAAGAACAATTTAATAATAATCAGAGACAGAGGAAAGATTCCTGCTCTCTGTGAACAAACTTTAACTTGTGTCCTTTTTTTAAGTTTCTTGAATCCAGAAGTTCTCTAAGTGGTGTGAGCCTCAAAATAAAGAAAACAATCTTGTTCCTCTGCTGAGATATGAGAAACTGTTGTTGTTAAATCTAGCTCGATATGAACCAGAATATCTAATTCAGACAGAGTTAGATATACTGTATAATCTTTTCTAAAACTAAACATACTTGACAAGATGATATTCTTTATAGTTAAAGAATTTGACTTGCAAAGTGATTTTCATGTGGGGACACAGAAGAAGGCCTTTAACCAAACACCAATCCTGCCTCGTTCCACGTCGACAGCCTGGCTAACATCTGTTACTGGTTTTCAGTCCACAGTCTGTCCCTCACCTGCTCCTGTTTCACAATAAACAGTCTGGCCTCTGCTTGTTCATGGTTCTCTTTTAGAGGTCCAGCCAGTCTCCTGTTCCTACTGATCTCTCCCTCAGGTTGTCCTTCTGCCCCCCCTGGTGGCCACTGGTAGTATCTTCATGAACATCTGTCTGTAGCTAGCCTGAGTTCTTTCTCACTGAAAATGCAGGTTGGACTTCTAACCTTTATTGTTCCTGGTGGCATCTTTCTGAGCTGTGTTTCTGTTTGAGTCGTCTTCTGTTAACTTTGATTTCATCAGTCTGAAGAATTTGAGGACAGACACAGTGTTGGCTGTATTCTGAGTGAGATACTGTTCTAATAGAAACAGAGAGAACTGTGGAGAACTTCAGCTCTGCCTCCTGATTACTGATTATCCATCTGCTAGTTTGAACTGGAACAATCTGATTCAAATGATCTTTGTTCTAAAAGCTTTCATTAACCAGCTGTTTGTTTGTATCAGGATGAAGAGACAGAGAGCAGACTCTCCTGGACCCAGCTGTGTGTCCATGAAGAGTGACTGGTCTAAGGGTTTCCCTATTGACTTTAAAGATGGACGTCCTGCTGATGGAAGGTGAGAATGAAAAGTGAATTTTCTGACTCTGTTGTTCAAAGACTCATATCTTGGCTCAGAGCTTCATAATATATGACCCATTGTTTTCTTGTGTAATATGTCCTGTCACAGAGTTCAACAGGAGAGCTCCGAGGTTCACAGAGATCAATCAGACCAGCAGCATCAAGCAGACCTGGACTCCATCTTTATGGTGTGTTTATAAATAGCTACCATTACAAGACTTTAATACTAAATAATTGATCTGTCTTGACCAGCTGACCTTCAGACTCAGACAGTTTTATTCATCCCAAAGGACCATTCAGTTTTTGGAGTCAACCCAGACCTACATATGTTCACAAACAGACAGACAGGCAGACCAGCAGAGATGCTCTCTGGAACACTGGCTCCCTCATGTGGTCTCAGAGGTCATAACAGACCCGAGGGCCAGGACAGGTTAAAATACACATTTTAAGAGTTTGTGCCCAGGGGCCTTCATTCTTAATCCGTGCTTGATGTCGGGACATTATGCCTTTAACTTTTTGGACCACCTGCCTCTCCCAAAGAGAACACAAGTCTCTCTGCTGGATTATTTTAGAGGAGACCTTAACAACATGAATGACTCAAAAAAATACATCAATTTCTCTTTCAGACATTAAAGGAATATAACTCCCTCAATAAGTGAACTCTCTGTTGACCACGCTCAACAGTACATTCAGTGTTCACGTTAAACTTTAACTGAGTCGAACAATTCTTAAATATTTATGTCTACAATCTCAACATCCTTACCATGGATGAGCTAGCTTTATATTTTTTTAACAGTTTTTCCTCCAGTCAATAATAAGCTCCTTGGTTTTTGACTCGTTAAGGTGAAGGAAGTTTTCATCACAGCAGTGAACAAACGCAGGTAAGGAGCTACCATGGTCTGACTCTGAGCCTTGAAGAAAAGACAAAAGTGCAGTATCATCAGAGAATTTCACCAGGTAGCTACCTTCTTTACGAGACCTGCAGCTGTCTGTAAAAAGAATACAAGGAACACAACCCTGAGGAGAGCCAGTGTTTGAAACAAGGACTTTAGACTCCATGAACTAAAACCTGCTGTTTCCTCTCTGTTAGAAAGCTAAAAAGCAACAAGAAGAACTGATCAGGTCAATTAAAATAGGCAGCAAGACGGTCATTTAAAATGTGAGGTTGCATCTTGTTAAAAGCTGAAGAAAAGTCAGAAAATAAAAGTCTAACATGAGATTTTGGTTTCTCCGGCTGCTTGTAAATCCTGTCGAGGACGAAGAGTTTTTAAATTCTCTACCCCTTTAGCTGTTTGATATGCAAACTGTGAGGGGCCTCGTTTGTCATACGCTGAGAGATAACTTCATCTTCAGACTGACACATGAACCACATGTTGAGATCTACCACTTTATATTAAATATCCAGTGTCTCCTTCTGTTCCAGCTGCTGGAGGAGAACATCGTCACCTTTGTGAAGAACGAGCTGAAGAGAGTCCAGAGGAGTCTGAGTCCAGATTACCCAGAATGCTTAGAGAGTCAGAGAGAGGGTGAAGAGCAGGGGAGAAGCTGTAAAGAGGCATTTCTGAAGATCAGTCTCCACTTCCTGAGGAGAATGAAGCAGGAGGAGCTGGCTGACTGTCTGCAAAGCAGTAAGAACATTTTAACAGATTCAGTATTTTAGAAAAAGGACAAAGAGGTTTAAAGTTCCAAACTCGGTGTCATAGTTGTGGAAAAACAAAGGAGGTGGACAAAATTGCAGAAACTATGAAAAAATAGTTATTGAAACAAAAAAGGCAAAACAAGGCTTACTTCAAAAAATGTCCAAAACTGAAAAATCTGCAAAAGGTCTAAAACCCGGGGAACCACGAGGAAAGGCTGACGACTGACATGGGGCAAATCTGACACTGAACTGACAACAATAGGGAAGGAACACTGAGACTAAATACACAGGTAATCAGACACTGGTGAGACAAACGACACAGGTAAAGACAATGAGGGCAATCAAAACTGGAGGGAAACAGACAGGGGCCCTTTCCGAGTGGCAAAGTGCCTCCACAATCTGTCAGTAGACAGTACCTACTATCCGTGCTGTATACTGTTAGTATCTACTTTTCAGTAGACACGCACAGTAGGCAGATATTTGTTCCTACTTCGTCTGATTCATTCAGTGTGGAAGTGACGTCATTTGCGTTACCTGAACCGGCCGCCTCCATCTTCGTTTTTTTGTTTTTTTCTTTAGCTTTATTCAAGAAGAGTAATGCACATATACAGTCAGTCAACAAAAACAACATCACAATGTAAATCAAGTAAAAGACAGATTACATACAGAAAAGAACAAGAGACAGAAATATAGAGAATATAAAGTGAAATAAAGACGCAGACATAAATGTGTAAATCATTCTTTAAATAGAGGGGGAAAGGTTTTATAATCATGCACACATTTGTTACATGTTTGTTCATTAAAGGAGATTTTAGAAGAGGACTTTAACTCTAGATTAAACATTCAATTAATCCATGCTCGTTTGTTTTGATTTGGAGGCGCACGTGAAGTGACGTTTTACGGTTAATTTCGCACTGCATTGTGGGTATTAAAATACAACTCATTTCCTGAAAGGATGCATCCGATCCATACTGCATAAAACCAGGAAGTTAGTATCCATGCTGAAATGTTCAGTCTACTGAGGTGGACCCAAAAAATGACCACAGAATGACCACGAGGGTTCAGTCTACTGAAACTCCCTACTGAAAAGTCCGCACTGCATACTGAACTGTGGCTATTCGGAAACACACAGGGTTTTTCCGAGTGGCAAAGTGCCTACACAATCTGACAGTAAACAGTCCCTTCTCTCCGTGCTGTATCCTGTTAGGACCTGTTGTTCAGTAGGCCGATATTTGTTCCTACTTGTTCTGATTCATTCAGTGTGGAAGTGGCGTCATTAGCCCGCCTCATGTTATTGACACTTTAACTCAGATGTGATCTGCATGATGGCTCAGTAGATAATACAAAACTTCTCATTGCATGAAAACAATTTAACAACTTAACATTTGAAAGGCACGTTACTACTACTAGTCTACTGAGGTGGACCCAAAAAATGCCCACTGAATGACCACGAGGGTTCAGGCTACTGAAAAGTCTGCACTGCATACTGAACTGTGGATTTTCAGAAAGGGCCACAGAGGCAGGAATAAAGACAAGAAACACTGAGGACAAGAAATACAAAATAAATCAGGAAACACTAAAGACACAGAGAACTCAAGAGTTTAACAATACACACTAGAACAGAGAAACTTTACAAAATGAAAACAGGAAAGATTGTTGAAAAGGTAGATTGTTTGACTTATTTAGGAACTTACATCGATAGCCACCTAAAAGTCATAGATAATACAGACTATGTCCTTAAAACAGCTCTGCAGAGGCTACACCTACTCAGGAAGCTAAATGAGTTTGGGGTGAGTCAAAAGATTCTTGAAATGGTGTACAAGAATCTGGTAGAAAGTATTTTGTCTTTAAACATGGTCGCATGGTACGGGCACTTAGATGACAAATGGCAAGAGTGGTCAATACAGCCAGTAAAATCATAGGGAGACCACAGATGACGCTTTGTGACAGGCATGTACTGAACACTAACAAGAAAGCAAACGACAAAACAAGTGACCCCTCTCATCCACTGCACTCCCAGGTCGAAGTGCTTCCATCAAGTCTGTGACTCAGACTGCCAAGAGCCACAACAAATATTTATAAAAAATCATTTGTCCCAGATGCAATTAAATCCATAAAGGAAAAAACATAAACATAACCCCCCCATAAACCACCCTGCCTTTAACTGCACTCTGTTTAATGAAATGCCTTACTTAAAACTCTTATTATTGAACTTAATTATGTTATATTATTTTAAATTTATGAACCATGTTGACTGTGGTGTTGTCGAGGACTTCAGGCACTCTTCTGGTTTCTTGTTGCGTTTGAACGACTACGAGTATACAGATCTAAATGTGTGAGTGTATGTATGTGCACAACTCGGGAATAATTCACTCTAATACCAGAAGCCAGTGGGATAGACGGTGTTTACACTGGTCTTTCTGATCATGAAGGCATTACCACGGTTATAACGCTGGAGTTCACAGAAAAACACACACGGGATGCGGCGGTCCAAATAAAAAAATAAAAAAGGGTTTAAACCAGTAAAACCCGGGACACGGCGGTCCAATAACGAAGCACATTTTATCACAGTTTCCCATTAATACAGCAATTATTAAACACACTCTCTAAAGCTAACTGCTCAGACCTAATTAAGCCTCACTTGTGAATCGCTCTGTCTGCGATTGATGAGAGGAAGGGTCCGACGATGGAAACGGATCTCCTGTCCGTTCCAGTGCAGGTGAGTTTTTGATGGCAGCGAGGATTCCCAGGGGACGAGCGGATCGGTGTGTTCTCCGTTGAGCATGAAAATCTCCGTTGATGTCCTGTTTGTTACAGGACTGAACGAGACGTACTCTTTACAGTGTCTGGATAAACCGTTATTAATTCGGTTTATGAGTAAGACGCTGTCCGAGAAGCTCCATTGAGTTGAGTTCAATGGATGATCCGAGCTCGGGATTCAGAACACTGTACTTGCTTGAGGCCGAGGGTTACCTGCGCGACAAAACTTTTAAACAAAGAGAAGGGTGCTGGGAAATGGAGGTAGACTTGTGTCTCCAGACGCTTGGAGTCAGCGTGTGGAAAGAGGGGTATCCTCTGGTGTCGGGAGACCACACGTGAAGACAATGAACGAAGGGAGTCTACAGCTTTTATGCTGTTAACCCCCAGATCTGCTCCAATCAGGGAACTGAGTCCAGGTCCCCCCCTAAACTTCACACCTCAGTGTTAGGTGGTGCAAAGCATGATGGCACTTGGTTTTTTTTAGGCTTCTTTGTTCTCAAATCAGGCTCCAGGCCTGACCAACATATGGCTGGTACCAACAGATAGATAGATAGATAGATAGATAGATAGATAGATAGATAGATAGATAGATAGATAGATAGACATTGGCAGAGAAGATTTGGTAAGTTTTCTATAGGCACAACCCACATACTCAGCTTTGCTACTCATCCCACAAATACATGTTCCTTATAAATGTGGCACCAATTAAAAGGGAAGTAAACAGGCTTTCCAACGGTACAAGATTTATTGCCAAAAAACAATCTATCAAACACAAATGTCCTTACTTTTTGTGCGATGTTTAAAATAGATAAAAAGAAATCTAAACTCTGAAATACACAAAATTTAAAATAATCAAGACCAAATCATGTCACTTGGATAATGATGTGATCTATATCAGGATCTGTTCATTGATTTCAGTTCTTTCTTTATTCAGGAACGTTTGGTGCAGTGTGCCAGCGTAAACTCAAATCTAACCTGAAGGAGAAGTTCCAGTGTGTGTTTGAGGGGATTGCTAAAGCAGGAAAACGAACCCTTCTGAACCAGATCTACACAGAGCTCTACATCACAGAGGGAGGGACTGGAGAGGTCAATGATGAACACGAGGCCAGACAGATTGAAACAGCATCCAGGAAACCACACAGACCAGAAACAACCATCAGACAAGAAGACATCTTTAAAGCCTCACCTGGAAGAGATAAACCAATCAGAACAGTGATGACAAAGGGAGTGGCTGGCATCGGGAAAACAGTCTTAACACAGAAGTTCACTCTGGACTGGGCTGAAGACAGAGCCAACCAGGACATACAGTTCACATTTCCATTCACTTTCAAAGAGCTGAATGTGCTGAAAGAGAAAAAGTTCAGCTTGGTGGAACTTGTTCATCACTTCTTTCCTGAAACCAAAGAAGCAGGAATCTGCAGGTTTAAAGAGTTCCAGGTTGTGTTCATTTTTAACTGTCTGGATGAGTGTCGACTTCCTCTGGACTTTAAAAACAACCAGACCCTGACTGATGTCACAGAGTCCACCTCAGTGGATGTGCTGCTGACAAACCTCATCAGGGGGAAACTGCTTCCCTCTGCTCGCCTCTGGATAACCACACGACCTGCAGCAGCCAATCAGATCCCTCCTGAGTGTGTTGACATGGTGACAGAGGTCAGAGGGTTCACTGACCCACAGAAGGACGAGTACTTCAGGAAGAGATTCAGAGATGAGGAGCAGGCCAACAGAATCATCCCCCACATCAAGACATCCCGAAGCCTCCACATCATGTGCCACATCCCAGTCTTCTGCTGGATCACTGCTACAGTTCTGGAGGATGTGCTGAAGACCAGAGAGGGAGGAGAGCTGCCCAAGACCCTGACTGAGATGTACATCCACTTCCTGGTGGTTCAGTCCAAACTGAAGAACATCAAGTATGATGGAGGAGCTGAGACTGATCCACACTGGAGTCCAGAGAGCAGGAAGATGATTGAGTCTCTGGGAAAACTGGCTTTTGAGCAGCTGCAGAAAAAAAGCCTGATCTTCTATGAGTCAGACCTGACAGAGTGTGGCATCGATATCAGAGCAGCCTCAGTGTACTCAGGAGTGTTCACACAGTTCTTTAAAGAGGAGAGAGGACTGTACCAGTACAAGGTGTTCTGCTTCATCCATCTGAGTGTTCAGGAGTTTATGGCTGCTCTTCATGTCCATCTGACCTTCATCAACTCTGGAGTCAATCTGATGTCAGAACAAACAACATCCAGGAGGTCTAAAGTATTCAGAGAAAAATCTGACCCAACACTTTTATATCAGAGTGCTGTGGACCAGGCCTTACTGAGTCCTAATGGACACCTGGACTTGTTCCTCCGCTTCATCCTCGGTCTTTCTCTAGAGACCAATCAGAATCACATACGAGGTCTGCTGACACACACAGGAAGTGGCTCACAGACCAATCAGAAAACAGTCAAATACATCAAGAAGAAGATCAGTGAGGATCTGTCTGCAGAGAAAAGCATCAATCTGTTCCACTGTCTGAATGAACTGAATGATCGTTCTCTAGAGGAGGAGATCCAACAGTCCCTGAGATCAGGACGTCTCTCCACAGATAAACTGTCTCCTGCTCAGTGGTCAGCTCTGGTCTTCATCTTACTGTCATCAGAAAAAGATCTGGACGTGTTTGACCTGAAGAAATACTCTGCTTCAGAGGAGGCTCTTCTGAGGCTGCTGCCTGTGATCAAAGCTTCAAACAAAGCTCTGTACGTGCTCACATAACTATCCAGGTTAAATGTACTTCTCTTTATTCACAAATAACAACTATGGTTTGTAATATCTTTCATTTGTGTTCTTCTGAATCCTCTTCAGGCTGAGTGGCTGTAACCTCTCAGAGAGAAGCTGTGAAGCTCTGTCTTCAGTCCTCAGCTCCCAGACCTCTAGTCTGAGAGAGCTGGACCTGAGCAACAACAACCTGCAGGATTCAGGAGTGAAGCTGCTGTCTGCTGGACTAAAGAGTCCTCTCTGTAGACTGGACACTCTCAGGTTAGTGTGCAGCTGATCCAGATTATTCCTGTAAGATTGTCAAGTTTCTCTACTTTGCCGATTCCTAACTTGAAAGGATTGATCTTCTACCCGAATGAACTGGACACACTCCAACATTTCCTTTAAGTTTATTTTCTGTTTAGGTTTCAGTTTAGGTGAAAAACCTTTGAAAGAAGAAAATTTCAACAAAACAAATACATGTTAACATGTGCTTAATTCAAACAACAGCTTTACACATTCCAAATGAAAATACACATCCTAAATTAATGAAATTTTCCTCTTTAATTAAATTAAAGTGCTGCCTTTAAACTTTATTAATTTAGTGTGTGTGTGTGTCTGTGTGTGTGATTGTGTGTGTGTGTGTGTGTGTCTGTCTGTGTGTGTGTGTCTGTGTGTCTCTGTGTGTGTCTGTGTGTGTCTCTGTGTGTGTGTGTGTGTGTGTGTGTGTGTGTGTGTGTGTCTCTGTGTGTGTGTGTGTGTGTCTGTGTGTGTGATTGTGTGTGTCTGTGTGTGTGTGTCTGTGTGTCTCTGTGTGTCTCTGTGTGTGTGTGTGTGTGTGTGTGTGTGTAGTCTCTCAGGCTGTCTGATCACAGAAGAAGGTTGTGCGTCTCTAGCCTCAGCTCTAAGCTCCTCCCCCCTGAGAGAGCTGGACCTGAGCTACAATCATCCAGGAGAACGAGGAGAGAAGCTGCTGAAGGATCCACACTGCAGACTGAGGTACAGACAGACACACAGAAGCTGTCTCACTGTTTCTGAATGATGAACTCTGCTTCTTGTCTGATGGATTTAAATGAAGATGGATTGTTAGGTTGGGGTTGTTTCTGTATTAAATGGACAATGAGAACATCGTGAAACAGACTGTGGATCATCGTAGATGTATTTAGCCGTAGTCGGACAACATAACAACAGAATACACATCGCAGACAATTGCTGACAAATATCTGACCATTGCTCACACATGCTGACCAGGAATTTACAATCACTGGCAAAGTATTCATCTAAACAGTGTTGCTTATATTCTGCTAGAAAGGACAGCCCACAGAACTTGGCTTGTACATGTCAGACACATTTCTTCAGTCTCAGAGTCACATTTCCTTTTCAGCTCACAACAGACACTCTGCTGCTACGAGGTCTCTTACTGTATATGTTTACAGCTTCACAAACCTAAGAGAAGAATTACTCTGAGATGGTTCACACAGTTCAAAGTTATATCCACAAAATGATCAAGATGAATGAATCCATGAAAATACGTACTAACATGTATGAAGTAGATTCTGATCTGGTTTCTTCCTCCAGGTTGGACCATGGTGGACTGCACACACTGAAACCTGGTCTGAGGAAGTGTGAGTGTGTTTTCATTTCTCTTCATCGGAACACAGCAGCACATGTTGTTCTGAGTTTAATGTAGATATTAGTGCTGTTAAAATAACACTTTACTTTATATCTCATTAAACCTCACACGTCTCTGAGCAATCAACAGTTCACCTTTGTTTACACGATGGAAGCAGACTACTTTACTTTTCATTGTTTTACAACATATATATCCGTCCGAGAGAACGCCATCCATCATCTATTAGTGGAGGATATTCTCCTGTCGCTCCACATTTCATGAACGTTTAACGAGGAGTCAACACACACGCTCTGAAGAGAGAGGGAGGTGTGTCCTCTCCTCCAGGACACTAAAAAAGGTGTCAAAAGTGTTGATACCATAGCAGCCTCTCTAATCTTTAAAGCAAATCGATTTAAAAAACACTAATTCATCGGACTAGAGCCTGAGGTTTCCGGTTCCGGTGTGTGTTGCCGCTGCGTGTTGCCGCTCCTTCCCTGCCAGTAAGCGTTCCCGTAAACTTATTTTTTACCTGTTTTGAGACACTGATTTAATCAAATCACTGAACCCCTACTGCTTTCAACTGTTTATTTTGGTTTGTTGAAGGACTTTTTGTTATCAGGAGATCTGAACCTTCTCAGCCCCCGCTCACAAACCTCATAAAAAAAACCGAACTTTTTCATAACTATTGTTCTACACATTGATCTCATGTTCTGATCACTGAGCACTTTCAGAGGAGCTTCAGAAGAAGGACTTAATGCTTTCCGGCTACATCGACTTGGCAGCCTCTCAATCAAAGAGGATCATTGCTATGCACTCCGACATCTCGGATACCTTGCTGTGGGATCCTTTACGTCCGCGACCCTCCTCCTGCTCGGCCCCAAACCCTCGGGAGTCCTGGGCGGAGGTTGTGGTCAGGAAAGGAAAACGAAGTGGGAGACTATCTGGGTCTCCCCCACCGCTTATCCTCACTAATCACTATGCGGCACTGCAGGACGATGATCCAGGTGAGGCTAATGGAACTTCTTCGGTATCTATCCGAGCCCCCATCGATCCTGCCAGCTACCCACCTGAATCTGCTCGGCCTGCCTCTGACGAAATCGTTGCTGCTGTAGCCTCCTCTTCTACCGACGCCATGGCTCCTGCTACATCCTCAGCAAAAAACGATGCTGCCTCTGCCTCCTCTCCACCTGCTCCGGCGCTCTTCTCTCCATCCTCTGCGGCGTCATCTCCACCTGTTGCTCCCGCTGCTGTCTCCTCCCCACCCGGTACAGCCGCGGCTACCGACCGGGCGGCTGCATGGTCTTCTACAGGACAGCAATACAAACAACGGGAGAAGCCCTCCTCCCACCGCAAAAGGCTGCTGATTGAAGCTGTAAACAGATGGGTCTCCCTCGCACACAGCTGGCACGGTCCCCTTCATCGGAGCACTCACCTGCCCTGACCACACCTACTCAGCTGGTGAGTCCGCCCCGCTCTGACGTCACTAAACGTGTACAGGCCTTCACTGTCAGCACTCCGGCCTCATCTCCTCGTCCACTTTTCTCTCCCACGACTCTGATAATCGGCGATTCCATAATAAGGAATGTTCGGTTCTTCAATGCCACCACTCTCTGCCTCCCTGGCGCTACTGTCCCCGTCATTTTGGAAATCAATCAATCAATCAATCAATCAATCTTTATTTGTATAGCGCCAATTCATAACAAGTGTTATCTCAAGACGCTTTACAAGAAGCAGGTAAAAGACCTTACTCTTTGTCTATTAATATTACAAAAGAGCAGGTAAAAAGACCATGCTCATTGTTTATGTTACAAAAAGCAGGTAAAAGACCTTACTTATTGCTATATTACAAGGACCCAGCTTAATCCATCATGAGCACTTTAGCAAAGCAGCAAAAGATACAGTGGTCAGAAAAAACTTCCTTATTAAAAGGCAGAAATCTTTGGCAGTGACACCCCGGCTCATGACGAAACAGCCTTCACAGCCTAGACTGCGCCGGGCTTGGAACGGGATAGGGGGAGATGGGATAAGATGCAGGAAGAGGGATAGGGAACAAGGGAAAAAGGGGGGGGGGGGGGGGGTTGTTCAGGTGGGCCGTCCACCTACGATCCCGAAGGGAGGGGGGGGGGGGGGGTTGTTTTGGCAGGCCGCACACCAACGATCCCGTGGAGCCTAAGAGGGCTCAGCAGGAGCAACAATCCCAAGGCACCTAAGAGAGCTCAGGAGCTCTGGAACATTCTGCCCTCTCTTCCCACCACCACCACTCGCCTAACATTCACGTGGGCATCATTGACACTTCTCAACAACAGTCTGAACTGACTAAAGAGCACTTCATCCAACTCATCATGCTTTTAAAGCAAACTGGCAAATCCATCTTCATCTCCGGACCCACAGCGCCTCTGTCAAACGCTGCTCGCTTTAGCAGAGCCCTCTACCTCCACTACTGGCTGCAGTCCGCCTGCAGGGCTCACGGTTTGGCTTTCATCGACAATTTCAATCTGCTCTCGAACCGCTGCTCTCTTTTTAAAGCCGACGGCCATCACCCAAATAAAGCCGGCTCACAGTTGCGAACTACAAACATCCAACACACAGTACAGTACACTCCATGCAACTGACAATCAACAAATGATGTCATCAACACAGCCGACTCCCCTTCCTCCTCAATTATTCCCCCCACCAGCCTCCTCTACCGTCCAACGATCTGCTCATCCCTCCTCCCAGCTATCTCTGCGATCAATAGCTCCCCCTACTGGCCTCATCCTTCGTTCCCACATTCACTGGCCTTTTCTGCAATAGAACCTTTACCCTAACCCTAACCCTATTACAAGAAGGCATCCAAATAAAAAAAAAATTACTGCTAAATCTGTCAACTTTTCAAATTTGTTAATCATTCCCTGTCAGCAACCCCCTCTCCCTGATCACTCAAAAAGACCTCACCATAACCTGAAACTGGCCTTGCTGAATACTCGCTCTCTCAACAATAAAAGCCTCATTCTCTATGACTTTATAACCGACACCAACCTGGACTTCCTATGTCTCACCGAAACCTGGCAAAAACCCTTGGACTATTTTTCATTAAACCAAACCACACCCACAGGATTCACATACATCGTCGAACCCCGTCCCGATGTGGTGTTGCGGCTGTTTACAGGAAGGACATCAAAACTAACACCATTCCCATCCTTGCAGTTGACTCATTTGAACATATTGTTTTCAAAGTCTCTGGTCCCACTCCCCTGGTCACTGCTGTAATCTATCGCCCCCCTAAACCTAACCCTTCTTTTTTCAGTGATTTTTCTGACTTTCTGACCCAACTCTGCTCCATCTCAACTTCTGTTCTGCTCCTCAGGGATTTTAACTTCCACATCGATGACACTCAATGTAAAACTGCCAAAGAATTCCTGGACCTACTTCACTGCCTCAACTTCACACAGCACGTCAACTTCCCCACTCACAGCCGTGGTCACACTCTGGACTTGGTCTGCTCCACTGGTCTCACAATCCATCAACTGTCAAGTCTCAACCTAAACATCTCCGACCATCTGGCCATATCCATGGACATTGACATCCCTCTCTCCACTCCAAAGTTGAAACGAAAAATCTCCTTCAGAAACATAAAATCAGTCGCCCCCTCAGCTCTCTCAGCCTCTATAGCCAGTAAAATCTCTTCCTCCCCCCCCCTTTTGATAATCCTTCTGAACTTGTCACTTACTACAACAACTCACTCTCCTTCTGTCTAAATCAACTGGCTCCCATCAAAACAAAAACTGTCTCTTTCACACGCTCTGCACTCTGGTACACTCCTGAACTCCATAAAATGAAATCCCGCAAACGCCAGCTCGAAAGACTCCACAAGAAAACCGTTTTAACAGTTCACATCCAAGCATACTCTGACCATCTCAAACAATACATGGAAGCTCTCAGCACAGCCCGGCCCACCTATTACTCGCACCTAATTCAGTCAGGCTCCTCCAACCCCAAGGCTCTCTTCTCCACAATAAACAAACTCCTCAAACCCAGCGACAACATCTCTTCCTCCTTCACAGTTGACAAATGCAATGCTTTTCTTTCTTTCTTCCAATCCAAAATTGACACTATTTACAGCAGCTTCAACACTCTCACTGTCCCCTCTTCATCCCAACTGGCATCCCCACGCCTCATCTTCCAACCTCTGTCCCAGTTCTCCCCTTTGTCCCCAAACGATCTATCCACCATCACGGCCGGCATGAAGTCTTCTACAAGCACTCTTGATCCCATCCCATCCCATCCAGTCTCGTTAAAAACTGTCTCCCAGCAATCTCGCCACTCATAACCACAGTCATCAACTCCTCCCTCTGCTCTGGTTCAATACCTAAAACACTCAAACTGGCAGCCGTCATCCCCATCCTCAAGAAACCTGGACTCAATACCGACAACATGTGCAACTTCCGCCCCATCTCCAACCTTCCCTTTCTGTCAGAAATACTGGAACGTGTTGTCGCCTCTCAGATAAAAGCCCACCTCTCCTCCAAAAACCTGTTTGAACCATTCCAGTCCGGCTTCCGCTCCCAGCACAGCACTGAAACAGCCCTCCTCAAAGTCACCAACGACCTCCTCCTCTCCTCCTCTCCTCTGACTCTGGCCTCCTCAACATCAACCTCCTCGACCTCACTGCAGCCTTTGACACCATCAGCCACAGCATTCTTCTCTCCCGCCTGGAACACTCACTCAGCATCACTGGCACTGCTCTTTCCTGGTTAAAATCCTACCTCACTGACAGACAACAGTTTATCAACATCAATGACTGCTCCTCCTCCATAGCTCCTTTGTCCCAAGGCATCCTCCAGGGTTCGGTGCTTGGTCCCCTCTTGTTCATCATATACTTGCTCCCCCTTGGTAACATCATCCGCCAACATGGTCTTCGATTCCACTGTTCTGCAGATGACATCCAGCTGTACATCTCCACCGATTCTATCACCACTGTAACCCGCTCCACCCTGACAAACTGCCTCAATGAAATAAAAACATGGATGCACACCAATTTCCTCTCACTCAACTATGCAAAATCAGACATGATAATCATCGGCCCCAAATCCCTCACCAACTCCGTTCAAGACTTCTGCCTCACAATAGACAACTCCACTCTATCCCCCTCCACTCATATGCGCAATCTTGGAGTCATTTTTGACAGCCACCTTTCCTTTGATCAACACGTCACCCAGCTCACAAGAACCGCCTTCTTTCACCTTAAAAACATAGCCCGTCTCCGTCCGATACTCTCATTCTCTGCTGCTGAAACCCTAATCCATGCTTTTATCACATCCAGACTTGACTATTGCAATAGTATCCTCTTAGGCACATCATCCAAAGTCCTCAATAAACTCCAATACATCC
This sequence comes from Tautogolabrus adspersus, assembly GCA_020745685.1. NCBI lineage: Eukaryota > Metazoa > Chordata > Actinopteri > Labriformes > Labridae > Tautogolabrus > Tautogolabrus adspersus. The sequence continues at coordinate 30,989,155 of CM036545.1, forward strand.
AGAACTCTGCTGCACGCCTTCTCACCCGCACCCGATCCCGCAAACACATCACCCCCGTCCTTCAAAATCTCCACTGGCTCCCTCTCCCATACCGCATTCAATTTAAAATCTTGCTCCTCACACATAAAGACCTTAACCACCAGGCTCCCTCCTACCTCACGGATATCCTCCACCATCACACTCCTTCACGCAGCCTCCGTTCCTCCAACGCCAACCTCCTGTCTCCCCCACTCAGAACCAAGCACCGAACCTGGGGGGACAGAGCCTTCTAAATAGCTGCCCCCGCCCTCTGGAACTCACTCCCCACACATATTCCACACTGCACTGACCCTTCTACTTTAAATCACTGACCAAAACTCACCTCTTCAAACTAGCTTTTAATGTGTGATAGTGATGTGTGTCCTGTTTACCTTGTGTTCCTTGATGTTGTCTTTTCGATTTGTGTAATGCTGCAATATCTGTTGTTTGTCTTTACTGCTCTAACCTTTTCTGTCTTTTTTAAACTGTACAGTGTCTTTGAGTCTGTGAAAAGCGCTTATAAATAAAATGTATTATTATTATTATTTATCAAATATAACACACAGCTAAAGAAATCACCTGACAGCTCGCGCTGCTCAACAATATTTAAAAAGCAATATATCCTATAGAGATCGTTTGAGGTGGAGCGTAATGTAAAATACATTTTAGATGTCATATCTTATCTAACAATAAATCTGTTAACTTCTATCTGTCTGTCTTAACATGATCTAATGATTCTCTGACACAGATAGAGTCCACACTGGGTTGAAAACGTGCGTACACGAGCTGTGACCTGGCGTGGGATTTGAGCGTACCCTCCGCTCATGTCCAAATTGATAAGTGCTGAACTTTGCGTGGAAATGACCGTACGCCCATTTTTCTGTTGTGCCTGCGTTTGATAAGTGAGGGCCAATGTGTGTGACAGTGAAAGTGGAAATGGGGCTCCTGTTTGTTTGATGGACTCTCAGTAAGTGTCAGTAAAGTTGTTGATGAATGAACAGATGATAACCTGCAGCTGTGTTGTGTCTCGTTCTCTCCATCAGACGCCTGTGAGCTGGAACTGGACACAAACACAGTGAGCAGAAATATGGAACTGTCTGACAACAACAGGACGGTGACATATGTGGAGGAGATTCAGTCATATCCTGATCATCCAGACAGATTTGACTACTTGTGTCCTCAGCTGCTGTGTAGGACTGGTCTGACTGGTCGCTGTTACTGGGAGGTCAAGTGGAGAGGAGAGGTTCACGTATCAGTGAGTTACAGAGGAATCAGAAGGGGAGGAGGCAGTAATGAATGTTTGTTTGGAAAGAATGATCAGTCCTGGAGTCTGAGCTGCTCTGATGAAGGTTACTCTGTCAGGCATAATAACAGAGAAACAAACATCTCCTCCTCCTTATTCTTATTCTCCTCCTCCTCCTCTGTCTCTCACAGAGTAGCAGTGTATGTGGACTGTCCTGCTGGCTCTCTGTCCTTCTACAGAGTCTCCTCTGACACACTGATCCACCTCCACACCTTCAACACCACATTCACTGAACCTCTCTATCCTGGGTTTGGTTTTGGGTTTGGTTCTTCAGTGTCTCTGTGTGGTGTGTCGGTCTGAGAAACACTGCTGACTAAAGATCAGCTGACTCTGTTTCAAACTAATGAATTATTCTGATTTCATCACTGAGATTTTAAATGTTTGATCACGCTCTTCTTTCAACACCAGTTACACATATGATCAACTTATCCACCAGGACTAATACATTCCCACAGGAATTGAAAACAGCAATTATAACCCCAATTCCTAAGACTGGAGCACCTGACCAGATCTTTAACTACAGACCAACTTCCATCTTACCCACACTCTCAAAGGTTCTTGAAAAAATGTTGATGATAACAACTTATAGACTACCTTGAAAGTAGTAACCTTCTGCACCCCAACAATGTGGTTTTAGACCAAGGTAACAGAGTTGGAAAACTGTTACCTTAATAATAATAATACATTAGTTTTATGTAGCGCTTTTCTAAATACCCAAAGACGCTTTGACAAAAAAACCCAACAACAACCAATAAACAAAACAAAAACGATCAATGTAAGGGGGGAGGATGGGAGTGATTGTAGGCAGTGTTGAAGAGGTGAGTTTTTAGAGATTTCTTGAAGGAGGTGAGTGTGGGGGAGTCTCGAATGTTTTTTGGGAGAGAGTTCCAGAGGGTGGGAGCAGCAACGGAGAAGGCCCTGTCCCCCCAGGACCGATAGTTTGTCCTGCAGGGGGGGGACAGGAGGTTGGCAGAGGTAGGGGAGAGGAGCCAGGTTATGGAGGACTTTGTAGGTGAGGATGAGGAGTTTGAAGTGGATACGCTGGGGGATGGGGATCCAGTGGAGGTTGTGAAGGACGGGGGGGGATGTGGTCTCTGGTGCGGGAGTGTGTGATGAGACGAGCAGCGGAGCTCTGAATGTGTTGGAGTTTCTTGAGTGATTTTGATGATGATCCGTAGAGGAGACTGTTGCAGTAGTCTAGTGTTACGCTACACCCAAAACAAAACATAAAAAAGAGAAAATGAGCTAGGAGCTGGTCGGTAAACAAGTGGTGAGTGAAAATAGGACAGCTGGGCTTACTTATTTGCAGGCGTCCTGTCAGTGGTGGGGACGGAAACCAGATTGGAATAATTCATAAAGGTTATTGGCAGAGAGGTGGATTTTGAGTTGAGAACCTACGGCACGTTCCAGTAGTTTACCTCACTGAAACTATTAAACAGTCATTGGATGAAGGCAGTGTAGTAGGAGCAGTATTTCTGGACTTGAAAAAGCCTTTGATAATGTGAATCATTCTCCTAAATAAACTGCAAAAAGGAAAATGTTTAAATGATGCAATATCTTGATTTCGATCGTATCTTGAATGCAGAGAGCAGTGTGTAAGAATAAACTCTAACCAATCAGAATGGGAACTCCACAAGGTTCCATCTTAGGGCCCTTTACTTTTTAGCTTGTATATAAATGATTTACCAGACAGCTGAAAAAGAGTAAACTGTCAACAGTTATATATGTGCCTGCAAGACCCATCAGATGGCAGCAGAGATCCTCTGAATAGAAATGTCTGGTGTGTCAAAGTGGCTTCGAAATAATCATCTAGCCTAAAACACAGAGTATGTAAACTCCACCACCAGGGGGCTCTCAATCAGTCTGAACTTTAAGTTCCACATTAAAACTCTTGTCTCCAAGTTACGACAGAAAGTTGGCTTTTTGTACAGAAACAAATCAAACTTTCCATTATTGTGCAGAAAAAGAATTGTTGAAGCTGAGTTCTTGTCAGTTCTGGATAACGGCGATGTCATTTATAGACATATGTTCAAGGCACTTGTTATCTTCCACCCTACATAACAGACCTGTTGGAGTGGAATTCAGGCGCCTACATGACTCGTTCTTCTGAGTGGCTCGTTCTTAAAGTCCCTCGAGCTTTTACTGAACTCGGTAAATCTGCATTTTCTTTTGATGCCCCAAACTTCTTGGACACCCTCCAGCAAACTCTAAGGATCCGAGTTCTTCCCTTTCTTCCAGAGTTTAGGAATTCGACTTCGAGCCACTATGTCTCCAATTGTAACTGTTTTAATGGATCAGTGGTTTTTCACTGAAGAGTGTTTGTTGTGTTTTTTGCTTGTTTTACTGTGCTTGTAATCTCGACGGAATTGGAAATGAGGGAAACCTCAGTGTCCTTTGGGAATAAAAAAAGGTTTGAAATGAAATGAAATGAAATCAGAACAATCAAAAAAAGATGACGTCGAGGCTCGCGAAGAATCATGGGGGTGATTCTCTCTGCTTCTCCTTTAACTGTTTGGGGCGAGGCCAACCAAACAACAATTACAGCTATCAGGTGTGAGGGCGCTCACTCTTTCTGTCTGAGAGTGGTGAGAGAATCAACTCTCTGCAGTCAGGTGTGTGTGTAACTGGCTTTTATATACTGTGAGTCTCCAGTGCTCTGTGCTGACTCATTATCAGAGGTAGTGAGAGGTTCTGCCTGCGTTTTCTTCAGTTGTCTGTGTGTATATCTAAACACCAACTAAGAACGTTGTGTGTATTAGACTTTGTGCAGAGTATAACTTGGGGTGCTGGATAGTTTTATTGCGACTCCAGCCTTTTGTGTTCTCAAAGGTCTCCCTGGCAGCCTTTGCTTTTTGTTGAGTGTTTTCTGGGTCTCCTGGAAAACTTAGGTTTTGAGTCAGCTGCTTGGCAGCGGTGGTTTAGTTAATCATTTTCAGTCCATTATTTAGTTCAGCTAGCTTGTTGTGTCTCCATACAGTTCTGTAGTTTTTTTCCCATTTCCAATCTATCGCTAGCGATTTAGTGGTGAACCTTCTGGGATAAATATGAGATGCCACTGGGTCTGCCCCTGCGTCTACTTTATATTTAACATATGAAGCAATGTTTACTGCATGTGTGCCTGTTAGATAAATGAATAAATACATGTAACCTGCCATCCTCAGTGATATGTAACATCTTAAACAAAAAAAATACTTCTATTTGAATGATGCTGTATATTGTACTCTTATTGTTTAGTTTTTGGGACTGAAAACCTTCTGATGTGGAGTTTGAGATTTTATTCACTGCAGAGGTCAGTGATGTGTGATTTATCTAAAGCTCCAGAGAGTCTCAAACTCACTTTTACAAACACGTTCTTCTTCTTAAGGGAATATCTTTAAAGAATGATTTGAAGAGCTGTGTTCAGATAGGAGAAAGTTATTAAACTATGAAACTGGCAGGTATTTATGTGTCAGATTTGTTTTGTGTTGCTATGGTAACGGTTGCCAAGTGGTCGTAATTGGACAGACCATCTAGATACTTTTTCTTTCCTTTTTGAGGGGCAGGCAGGTATTCTTCTCTCTGCTCTTTTCCAAACATGGATTGCGATAAATTGTGAATAGATGTTTTCTGTGAACGTTGTTCTTCGACGTGAGGAACACGTGAGGACTTTTTGGAGAATTGTTGCGGCCTAAAATGCCTTATTTCACTGCAGCTTTAAAAAAAATTGCAATGCATGTCTTTAGATATTTTTAGACGGTTTTAGCAATTAAATTGTGTCAGGAAGTGAAAATTGAAACAATAGTTGTGATTTTTTTAATGTAAAGAAATCAAGACTTTTTATTCTTGAACTATTTCCTCACACACTTCGATGTGATTGATTGATGCCTATATTTAACCTGAGCAGTCATTAGCTTTGCAAAGTTACATATTCCTCTCTCGCTCTCTCTCTCTCTCTCTCTCTCTCTCTCTCTCTCCCTCGCTCTCTCTCTCTCTCTCTCTCTCTCGCTCTCGCTCTCTCTCTCTCTCTCTCTCTCACACACACGCTCACACTCTTCATCTGATTTTATTACACATCCAAATTAATATTTTGCCTCAAACTTTTAAACCACTTTAAACATTTTACAACTTTTTATTCCTATGTTCATTAAAACACGCACACACCATTTGTTTCGCTATCAGACAAACTCTATCCATGTTTATTTATTTAACTCGCCTTGCTTCTTTAGCACTTGCAATGATCTGGATGCAGCAGCCTCTGTCACTTTGATTTGTCTTGTATGTTGTCGGCGCATTTCAGTCATTATGGTGTGTTTTGCCGTAGATCGATGACTTTCGTTTGTGTACCACCACTACGTTGCACGGGGTGCAAAAAAGTTTACTCCTGCTTTAGTGCAGATCAACGGGGAATTGCCCTGCACGGTCCTTAGCTGTAATTGTTGTAGGTAAATGTGCAACGTTTGTGTCGGACATGTCTGCATCTGCATATAAACAAGGAAGTGAGTTTGGTCAATGGTCACTAAACTTTGGTGACGAATTTGCTCGCTATTTACGCGGGGGACTACTACGATTGGTGAAACTCGCGGGGGTAACTATTTTGATTGGTCAAAGTTGCAGAAAGGTTGCAATGATTGGAAAAAATTGCAAGGTTGCCCAGAATTCACGGGGATCGGTTTAATTTGCGTTAATTGTTGTGATCGCGACATTTCAACTTCCTGGAGAGACTGAATTCCTTACCAAGAAATGTCGTCACAGATGTGTTCATCAAGGTACTAAATCCACTCATTGGAGGAACAACGGCCACGCCCACTTTTACATGTACATTTAAAATGAGTTTTATTTGTAGATTTCAGACTTTACATTAGCGGTTTCCCAAGTGGGGGTTGAGACCCCTAACGGGATCACGAGACACTGAGGGGAGGGGGGGGGGGTCGCGACATGCCTTCAATGACCAAATGAACATTTTAGATGATTCAAAATTGCATATTTTACCCATGACTGTGAAATTAAATACAAGAAAAGTAGTATGATTTTAAATATAAATATAGTGGTTAAGTCAGATTCATGCAGTAATGAGAGTGATGTTTAAATGAAACAAGTTGCACCTTACTTATAATCTATGCCTTAAATGTTTAGAACAGTTTCTTAGGGATGGGGCACAGTTCTGTTAAAACGACACAAAATCAACGTCTTCACAATGTGCTGTCTGATCTCAGCTGTTCTGATGCCGTAGATGATCGGGTTGAAACAGCTCGGGAACAGCACATACATGGTGCTGATGAAAACACGAACAGCTGCAGGAAGAGCGTTTCTGATCCGATACGACAGAAACGCAACAAGGGCGATGGTCAGGCTGACAGTGATGACCACGATGTGAGTGATGCAGGTGTGAAGGGCTTTGACACCTGACTTTCCAGAAGTCAGCACAGAGCTGAATATGACCACATAAGAGGCAGTGATAAAAATGAAGTCAGCCACAGGGTTAAGGAACACCGTCAGTAACCCAGTCAGGTTGTTTAATGTGGTACTTCCACAGGCCAGCTCCACCAAGGCCATGTGCTCACAGAAACAGTGGTTCATCACATTTCCAGCACAGAATGACAAAGCTCCTGCCAGACTGACAAACAGTGTGACCAGGAGGAAGTTTCTTATCACAAGTGGGATGATAAACTTTAGGAACCTGGGTAAAGCCATGTGTTCATGGTAGAAGAGTGGAGTGCAGATGGCAAAGTATCGGTCCAGGGCCATCCACACCAGCAAAGAGGACTGAAAAGATGCAACGAAATGAATGAAATGCATCTGAACCAGGCAGCCAATCAGAGAGATTCCCCTCCAGTCAAACAGGAAGTTCAGCAGCATGTTGGGGCAGAAGAACAGTGGGAGGCTCAGATCCACGCAGGCCATGCCGGCGATGAGGATGTACATCGGGGAGTGGAGGCTTCTCTGTGATATGATGACGTACAGCAGCAGGCAGTTAGCCAACAGAGACAGGACGAACATGATGAAGAAAGGGATGAAGAGGAGCGGCCTCAGGGCACCAACTTCATTAAAGCCATTGAGGATGAAATGTTTGTGCGAGGAGATGTTCTCCATCCTTCCTGGTTTGTGGTTTGAGTTCAGTCAGCGTTGGTGAACTTCTACATAACAGCAGGACGTGTTTCTGAATGATTGTCCTGTAAACAAAGAAGAGACCCACAACATAAATCAAACTGTCTGTCTGACCAAACACCCAAATAAATCCAGCACAGCCCGTCATCTAATTCACTTATTCAACTCACATCATTCATGTTATCTCACCATGAACAGGTTCATGATCTGTAATATTTACCCAGCAGTCACATTCAAACTTCTGAACGTGTGAACAGTTTGATAACTACTACAAATAAAACATGCAGTGTCACTTTAAATATTTAATATTGTAAATAAATTCATCGCTTTGTGAGTGCAGAGAAGCAGCAGTCATTATATTTGAGTGCACAGTTTACATTATGAGGGTCTGTTTGGAGGTACGCCGTTATATTGCATGTTTTCTATTAACCTGTCAAAAATCAGCTGAAGGAATTGATTTCAAATATGACAAAAGGTTCGCTTCAATTCAAACTCAACACACGCTATATATCCGATAAATATCGAGAGAAAAGCACCCAGGAAAAATCTGAGAATGTGCCGTGGAGATAAAAACATGACGAGCCGTCAACAGGTAAAGGTGATGCTCTCACTTTATGCCCATCAGCTGAGTTAGTTTCCTAAACTCATGTTTTCATGCCACCTTCTGTCTTTTCTGATCAAACACAAAACATGTTCACATGAATATAATCGTGTGTGATGGAGGGATCCCCTCTCTGTTGTCCTAAAGGTTCTGCCTTTCTTAGTCCAGAGTCTAAGAACAGAGAGGTTCAGGTGTTCTGCTGCTTCAAGGAGCTCTCAAACTTTTCACAAATAAATACATCTGAAATGACTAGACAGTTGTTATTCTATACGCCAATCCAAAACACAGCATATTTCTCAACATTTAACATGAAGCTGGTCCTCTCTTTGTGTGAGAGAACTCACCAAAGGTTTAACAGCAAATACATGCAAAAGAAAAAACAAATATTAACAAGAAACACGTCATCAAACAAATCTCACAAAGAGCTGAGGCGGCTCATTTCTCTTCCCTCTGAAGAACTGAAGTGAAAAAACTAAAAACATGATTCAATCTGAGCTGATGTTTTTAGAAGTTTCTCCTTCCAGATTTAGACAGAACAATTCAAATCAGATCAAGAGAATCGCAGAGTAAGAAGTGAAAATGAAAAACAAACAATCTGAGCTGCAGACAGTTTGGATGTGTAAAAAGAAATCAGAGGGTTAAACTAGGTGATGCTGTTTGGAAAGTTTAACACGTCCCATCTGCAGGTTTACGAGGTCTGCTGCTGACTCTCCTCCATCCACCTGTCCCAGCTGAACGCTGACTCGTCATTTTATCAGCCTCCATCTGCATCTTCATTGGCTGCAGAAACAAAAAGTCCCAATGTGTCATACAATCTAACAAAGAACTTTGTAGGGAAAACTTTGAGCTACAGTAAAAAGGACTAAGCTGTAATCACTGGAGGTGAAATAGATGTTAACTACGGTGAATCCTCAAATAGTAACCGGGCCTCCCTGCAGTCAGTACCAGGTCTTTAATCTTCTGACTACTCAAAGCGCTTTTACACCGAGGGTCATACCTACACATTCACACACTGATGGTAGAGGCTGCTGAGTAAAGAGACCATCAGTATGAACTCATCCATTCATACACATTCACACACTGATGGTAGAGGCTGCTGAGTAAAGAGACCATCAGTATGAACTCATCCATTCATACACATTCACACACTGATGGTAGAGGCTGCTGAGTAAAGAGTCCATCAGTATTAACTCATCCATTCATACACATTCACTCACTGATGGTAGAGGCTGCTGAGTAAAGAGACCATCAGTATTAACTCATCTATTCATACACATTCACACACTGATGGTAGAGACTGCTGAGTAAAGAGTCCATCAGTATTAACTCATCCATTCATACACATTCACTCACTGATGGTAGAGGCTGCTGAGTAAAGAGTCCATCAGTATTAACTCATCCATTCATACACATTCACACACTGATGGTAGAGACTGCTGAGTAAAGAGTCCATCAGTATTAACTCATCCATTCATACACATTCACACACTGATGGTAGAGACTGCTGAGTAAAGAGTCCATCAGTATTAACTCATCCATTCATACACATTCACTCACTGATGGTAGAGGCTGCTGAGTAAAGAGACCATCAGTATTAACTCATCCATTCATACACATTCACTCACTGATGGTAGAGGCTGCTGAGTAAAGAGTCCATCAGTATTAACTCATCCATTCATACACATTCACACACTGATGGTAGAGGCTGCTGAGTAAAGAGACCATCAGTATTAACTCATCCATTCATACACATTCACTCACTGATGGTAGAGGCTGCTGAGTAAAGAGTCCATCAGTATTAACTCATCCATTCATACACATTCACTCACTGATGGTAGAGGCTGCTGAGTAAAGAGACCATCAGTATTAACTCATCCATTCATACACATTCACACACTGATGGTAGAGGCTGCTGAGTAAAGAGTCCATCAGTATTAACTCATCCATTCATACACATTCACTCACTGATGGTAGAGGCTGCTGAGTAAAGAGTCCATCAGTATTAACTCATCCATTCATACACATTCACACACTGATGGTAGAGGCTGCTGAGTAAAGAGTCCATCAGTATTAACTCATCCATTCATACACATTCACTCACTGATGGTAGAGGCTGCTGAGTAAAGAGACCATCAGTATTAACTCATCCATTCATACACATTCACTCACTGATGGTAGAGGCTGCTGAGTAAAGAGTCCATCAGTATAAACTCATCCATTCATACACATTCACTCACTGATGGTAGAGGCTGCTGAGTAAAGAGTCCATCAGTATTAACTCATCCATTCATACACATTCACACACTGATGGTAGAGGCTGCTGAGTAAAGAGTCCATCAGTATTAACTCATCCATTCATACACATTCACACACTGATGGTAGAGGCTGCTGAGTAAAGAGACCATCAGTATTAACTCATCCATTCATACACATTCACTCACTGATGGTAGAGGCTGCTGAGTAAAGAGACCATCAGTATTAACTCATCCATTCATACACATTCACACACTGATGGTAGAGGCTGCTGAGTAAAGAGACCATCAGTATTAACTCATCCATTCATACACATTCACACACTGATGGTAGAGGCTGCTGAGTAAAGAGTCCATCAGTATTAACTCATCCATTCATACACATTCACACACTGATGGTAGAGGCTGCTGAGTAAAGAGACCATCAGTATTAACTCATCCATTCATACACATTCACTCACTGATGGTAGAGGCTGCTGAGTAAAGAGACCATCAGTATTAACTCATCCATTCATACACATTCACACACTGATGGTAGAGGCTGCTGAGTAAAGAGACCATCAGTATTAACTCATCCATTCATACACATTCACACACTGATGGTAGAGGCTGCTGAGTAAAGAGTCCATCAGTATTAACTCATCCATTCATACACATTCACTCACTGATGGTAGAGGCTGCTGAGTAAAGAGTCCATCAGTATTAACTCATCCATTCATACACATTCACACACTGATGGTAGAGGCTGCTGAGTAAAGAGTCCATCAGTATTAACTCATCCATTCATACACATTCACTCACTGATGGTAGAGGCTGCTGAGTAAAGAGACCATCAGTATTAACTCATCCATTCATACACATTCACTCACTGATGGTAGAGGCTGCTGAGTAAAGAGACCATCAGTATTAACTCATCCATTCATACACATTCACTCACTGATGGTAGAGGCTGCTGAGTAAAGAGACCATCAGTATTAATTCATCCATTCATACACATTCACTCACTGATGGTAGAGGCTGCTGAGTAAAGAGACCATCAGTATTAACTCATCCATTCATACACATTCACTCACTGATGGTAGAGGCTGCTGAGTAAAGAGACCATCAGTATTAACTCATCCATTCATACACATTCACTCACTGATGGTAGAGGCTGCTGAGTAAAGAGACCATCAGTATTAACTCATCCATTCAGACACATTCACTCACTGATGGTAGAGGCTGCTGAGTAAAGAGTCCATCAGTATTAACTCATCCATTCATACACATTCACACACTGATGGTAGAGGCTGCTGAGTAAAGAGACCATCAGTATTAACTCATCCATTCAGACACATTCACTCACTGATGGTAGAGGCTGCTGAGTAAAGAGACCATCAGTATTAACTCATCCATTCATACACATTCACACACTGATGGTAGAGGCTGCTGAGTAAAGAGTCCATCAGTATTAACTCATCCATTCATACACATTCACTCACTGATGGTAGAGGCTGCTGAGTAAAGAGTCCATCAGTATTAACTCATCCATTCATACACATTCAGACGCTGCTGACGAAGCAGCCGGAGCAATTCAGGGTTAAATGTCTTGCTCAAGGACACATCGGACGTGTTGCTGCAGGAGCTGGGGATGGAACCCCTGATCTTCCGGTTGAGAGACGACCGACTCTACCACTGAGCCACAGCCGGCCCTGCAGGCCTTCAGATAAAAACCTCTGGCTGAGAAGTTCAACTGTTGATATTTCTGTACACCGTGAATGTTTTAGCCCCATGAAGGTTACTGAAAATGTTCTGTACCTTCTGCCATCTGATGTTACTTGTTATTTTGAAAACCTGTTATAGTAAATAATGTGAACACATGACAAATGAAACAGCTTTGACACCTGCTTCCCTCTCTCTTTCCCTCTTACGTATATCCCTCTCTCACACTTTCTCTTGTTCAGTGACAGACGTGTGCTTCAGCTCGACCTGTTTACTTTTTAAATCCGAGTTGAATCGTGACAGGTAATTCCTGAATCAGTGAAATCATTTTCATGTCGACCAAAAACCAGAGCATCTTTGAGGGCACGTTGTTGGCACGTTGTTGATCAGGATTCTGGAGGATCGATGATTGGGCTCTTAGTTCATGTATTCACTGTGTCCTCAGATCTGAGTTGGTAGGATTGCTCTAAAGATGTGTGCTTTGATTCGTAGTGATGTTTGACATTGTCGTATGTAACAGTTGCGAGGGTGTTGAAACATCCGAGGCATGTGATGGTTTGAACTGCCCGTGGGGGACATGAACATGTGCGAGTCCGCTCATTCTTGATGAAAATATCTGTCTGCTTTTCTAATTTCAGATCACACCATGTCGACTTTTCCCGCGACTCACTTTAGTCGTTTTCACATCTGCACTCCTGACAAATATCTAGAGACAGGAGGGGGGGTGGGGGGCTCTCCTGAGGTAAGACGTGACGTTAAAAAAACGCAGCGGAAGTAGCGGACGACGCACCAGAGTCCTCTATACAACGCTTTAATAAGAATATTTACCTTTGTATCAAGGTTGATACAAGGTGTATCAGGGTTTTCTGCAGGTGTGAAAGCTCTATTAGTTTCTCATGTTATGTTTCTGAGACTCTCCGTTTGCTGACTCCTCCGTGTGTTTCTGTTCACTTGGTCTGAAGAAAGCATTTTATTGAGTGAGTAGTATCACGTGTGATAACGCTACTGCAAGGCAAGTGAAGCTGCTACTGTTAGAAAGGGTTCAAAAGTGGGCTGACTTCTCATCAATCCTCCGGTGGCTCAGTTTTCCTACAGTTAGGTTCAAACCAAAAAGATAACATGGAGCTGCAGCCCTGTTGGCCCACCACCCGCAGGGATGGGCTTAGGGATCAGGTGGAGTGCAGATGGTGGGCTGATGCCTGGCAGTGCAGACTGGCCCTCATAAGTGGACCGACGCCCTTCTGGCAAGGTAGAAATCTGGACCTGGTGTGGGAGGTGGAGCGTCAACAACAGCTCACATGGATGTGGTGATTCTCACGAACCCCTTGCTGAGTGGCGCTGTGTTGGGTTTTCCCTGGTATTGTGTGTGCTTAAGCACCACACAGCAGCTCGGGGACTTTGATGAATAAAGTACTTCACGTTGTTGTCTCTTTGAAATAAAAGATCGATGTTCATGAATACACCAACTCTCACCCCTAGAAACTGAAACTGAGAGGGTGGGGAACTCACCATAATGTGTTGACTAGCACTGTTCAGACATTTTGGAAAGTTTTTTGTTTTAATGGTATTTCGTCAGTGTCGTTACAATAACATACATTCATTTTACAGACGTTTTAATAGTTTCATAAAGAATCTGGGCCACTTTGCACAAAGTTACACCATGAAAGCGTCTTCACAATGTGCTGTCTTATCTCAGCTGTTCTGATGCCGTAGATGATCGGGTTGAAGCAGCTTGGAAAGAACAGATACATGATACTGATGAAAACCCGAATGGCTGCAGGAAGACCATTTCTGATGCGATAGGACAGGAATGCTATGAGTATGATGGTTAGACTGACAGTGTTGACCACAATGTGGGTCACGCAGGTGTGGAGAGCTTTGACCCTTGACTTTCCAGACCTCAGCACAGAGCTGAATATGATGATGTAGGAGACAGCGATAATGATGAAGTCTGCCACAGGGATGAGGAACACAGAGATCAACCCCACCAAACTGTTGACGATGGTACTTCCACAGGCCAGCTCCACCAAGGCCATGTGCTCACAGAAACAGTGGTCTATCACATTTCTGAGACAGAATGGTAATAATCCTGCCAAACTTACTACAAGTGAGACCATGAAGACATTTCTGATCAGAAGAGGGATCATAAACTTGAGAAACCTGGGTAAAGCCATGTGTTCATGGTAGAAGAGTGGAGTGCAGATGGCAAAGTATCGGTCCAGGGCCATCCACACCAGCAACGTGGACTGAAAAGCTCCAAAAAAGTGAATGAAATACATCTGAACCAGGCAGCCAATCAGAGAGATTCCCCTCCAGTCAAACAGGAAGTTCAGCAGCATGTTGGGAACGAAGAACAGTGGGAGGCTCAGATCCACGCAGGCCATGCCGGCGATGAGGATGTACATCGGGGAGTGGAGGCTTCTCTGTGATATGATGACGTACAGCAGCAGGGAGTTAGCCAACAGAGACAGGACGAACATGATGAAGAAAGGGATGAAGAGGAGCGGCCTCAGGGCACCAAGTTCATTAAAGCCATTGAGGATGAAATGTTTGTGCAAAGACTCATTTCCTGTAAGTGGCTCCATCCTCCCTCTGCTTGAGACTAACTTGTGCAGGTTTGAATTTGATCGTCCTGAAAACAGAAACATTGAAAAGTTACTTCACATCTCCACAACTGCTGAGTCATGTTTCTGTGAGGGACATTACTGCACTGGCTTCCTACAAACTCTGAACAAGACAATCAAAGTTATGGAGTGGGAGACTCTTCTTTACAGTGAGTTTATCACTTTGTTTCATCAATGTTCCAGTTTCTCTCTCACAGTTTTGATTCAACCGAACATGACATCCACCCACACCTAAGACTATGAGGTGGCACTCGTCATTGGACATTTGGCATCACCGCAATAACACTGAAAAGCTGTTCCAGAATGTGTCTCACACACTGCTGGAGCTGAACACACACACACAGATATCTGTCTCTCCTAACTGCAGTCTGCAGTGACCACTACATCAACACCACCACCAATAACACCCCCCTCCAGAGTAACCTACATTTCAGGTCGGGTTCTGATGACAGCTATGTTCAACAAGTTTAAAGTTTTGTACGTGTAACCTTTCTGCCACATCTGTCCGTCGCTTTAAACAGTTAAAAGACAAATTCAAACACTTGACCACACAGCATGCTGATATTCAAGTTCAGGGTACATTCAGTGACCACTTTGTTTACACACAAAACCAACCCTTACTTAGAAAACCTTATTTATCCCAGAGGGCAATTCCACCCAGACCTTCTACCAGACCCTCCACCCAGACCATCCACCCAGACCCTCCACCCAGACCATCCACACAGACCATCCACCCAGACCATCCAGCCAGACCCTCCACCCAGACCCTCCACCCAGACCATCCACACAGACCATCCAGCCAGACCCTCCACACAGACCCTCCACCCAGACCATGCAAACATTTACAAACAAACCAGCGCTTGACAAAGATGAGCGCTGGCACCCTCGTGTGGTCTCTTTGGACAGTGACACACACAAGATGCACAGTGATAAATAAATGAGTCCATAAATACATAAAGATATTCCAGGCTGCACTGCACATCACACTGTAAGACTACATTCAGAAACAGGTTGGTAGATTAAATTCTCATGTGTGCACGGATGGGGTTAAACGCTTAGTCATGATAAAGGAAAGGTGTCGTGGTTATACAAATGAAAAAGCAGATGCAGATGACAGGAAAGAATCCTGCGGTCTGTCCATGTTGACTTTTATACTGGCTCTCTACATCTTATAGAATTCAGAATAATTCACTCTTTGAACTGATCCTTACAGTCAACATAAATCACAGCATGGAGAACTGTGGACGTTGGTTTGAACTGAGTGGCAGCTCACTGCTGTAAATATCATCAGTCATTAAAAGCTATACGAGCCTTTGCGTCTGTCTTTATGGAACAATCATCATCATGTAATAGTACTTGTTAATAACTCAGTAGATTGCAGAATGACACTGAATCCTCAAACACAGCAGAGCGAGAAAAAGGATTCCTGTTACTGCCCTAAAGCCAGTTTTTAGATATGACCACCATCTCATACATTTCACTTCTCACTACTCTTGTTGCATCGCTTTCTTTGTGATGGCTGATGGAGTAGGAGCGTTTGTCTTTCTCTTGGTTTTAGTGATTGCTGCTCTTAAGAGAGGAAACCAGACCCTCAGGTACTGTGGAGACTTCAGGGGAAGCTGAGTAACCACAGCGTTTAGGTCTGCTGGTTTCCAGAGATGAAAGTACAGGGTGTGGGGGGCTGGGGGGAGAATACGACAGGCGCTTTCAAGAAACAAACATGATTAAAGATATATAACAAGAACACTTAACAGGAAGCTTTTTAAACAGTCAGAGGTGAAACAATGCCTTCAGTATTTTCCATTCCATTGTCACGTGCTCATACAGACGGGCTGCTCCGTAAGGCCATGCATTAAAAACCCACAGTCTATATATAATATGTAGAAATATGAGATTAAAGATTAGAAATATAAACTGTTTATATCCTAAAATGTAGCTGAGATTTAAGAGATATCAAAGAGTGCAGTGCTAAGGTGTCAGAGTGCAAATGTTCAAGTGGTGTCTAACAAAATCAGATTTCTGCACTCCATCCTGCCGAGCTGTTTAACTGTCCCTCAGATTAGACAGGTTACCTGTTCTGTGTTTCAGCAGCTGATTCTCCTTCATCCATCCCTCTGTCTACCTGTCTCTGCTGAGCGCTGACTCAGCACTTTAATACCTTCTGTCTGATGCTGCCATTGGCTGCACAAAGTCCGAAACCACTGACTGAGAACCTCGATGAGCGCAACCATGACAGCCACAAAAAAACACCAACCAAGATTATTTTCATCCTTTTTTTTAACCAAAGTTAAAGGTGCACTGTGTAGAGTTGGTGATGAAATTTGAAAGTTGAGAAGGGAAACAATTCTCTGCTTTATTTTCTGAACTGAACACACAAACTTTACTCAAAGAATAAAACGGTTCCCTGAACACTGTTTGGAGCTAAAAAGCTTCCAGGAGAGTTTCGGCTTCACTGATGCGGGCCCCCCACCAGAACGTCTCGCGTAGCATTTTATCTTCAAACAGTTACAGGGAGCACATTCACCTCTGAGGACAGTTTGTGTTTAGAGTAATGAACATATACCACAGAATCTGTACTTTTCTCCAAATTTCACATTTCTCTACCAAAACTCCACAGAGCACCTTTAAGATTGTTTACAAGTCCGGCAGGTATGAAGAGTGAACCGCGTGCCAGCTTACAACTTTTTCCCACAACTGAGTTATTCAACCCCAAAATGAACAAATCAATTCTTGAATATTTACATTTATCGCCTTTGTGAATAGTTTCAGACTGCGCTGTGATGCCCCGATGGTCATAGCGTGCACACCTTGTACAGAGGCCACATTCCTCGCAGTCGTGCTACCCTAAAATGCTGCTGACTCCACCTTTAAACGTTATGTGGCAATGCAGCCCAAAGCTCATCTCTCTGGCGTTGACCATTCAAGCTTGGTCGGCAAATTCCTAAAACAAAGCCTTATCGTTAATAACAAACTAAAGTTCTCTTAATCTGTGTTAAACCAGACACTTTGTGTTTATTCATTATTTCCAAGATGAGATGTTAACTGTATTTAAATGTCTAGATGTGCTGATAAACCAGCGTATTCATGCTTTGAGAGTCCAGCTCCTGAGGCCTCGTAGCTACTGAAGGTCATGATAGTGTTGTAGTCAGGACCACGTGTGTAAATATACACAGAATGAGCGTGATGTAAAAACTCTTACGTGACATCAAATAATCAGTGAGTATGTTCTTCTTCTTCTCTCTAGTCCTTGACTAAAACAGCTTTTATACACAAGGGGAGGAGCCGGCCGTCCCGTCCATGTAAACACGGCTCTGACAACAACACAGCCAGCGGGACTCGAGCTTCTCACTCATTGTAGACAGTCATGACTCAGAGACACATTTACACAGGAGAGACTGGATTTATGATTTATTGATGTGTAGCATGTCGCACATTCTTCCTTTAAGGGCCGTCAGATTGGGGGAAGTGCGGGATGAGTTTACAGGGTACTTGTTCAGTAAGGCCTTCAGGTAAAGTAGTAAAAAACTTTATGAATAGATCATAAACATTACATCTATGGTCATTGTCTGGTCCTCAGTGTGAGTTAATGTGGACAGAGAGAGGGCACTGGGACTCTGAGGAGTGGTTTCATCATGTTTACAGTATCAGTTCACATTAACGAGCCTCAGAGGAGCTCCTCTCCTCATCAGCACATATTTCTATCTGCAGCTCCACACCAGGCCCGACCCTGGAGACGTCTGTGTGGACACTTGGACACCGTGGAGGCTGAAATCAGCTTCACAAACAGGATCATTAAGACTCTCCTGATCACAGGCAGCTATGGGAGGACCGTATGCTGTTGCCGTGGTTACTGCTGAAACAGGGATGCTTCAGGTTTTCACTGAGGGTGTTAATGCCCCTCAGTTCAAACCAACACACAAATGTTTCCTCTGATGAACTCAAAGTTTTAAAAGTTAAGACTAAAGCAAAGTAAGACGTTAAAGATGTAAAGAGTTTACATTTAAAAGGTGTTTAATCATTAAACTACAAACCGTTTTAACTTCTTATCCCCGGATCGACTTTTAGAACGACCACTCTGCTTTCAATCCTTTTTGTCCTTTTTATTTTTTTAATGTGACCAATAAAACGTCATTCACTTCAATGTCAAAGTAAGATAGTGAACAGTCATGGTTTGGAAGATGTCTTTTCGTTGGTTCTTTCAGTGACACTCAAACACTCGACGTTCAGGGCCTCCAAAGATCTGTCACACATGAAATGATCGACCGCCGAGGCTTGCTGCTGTCTTTTCAGACATCAGTGATTCTAACACCATGTGTCAGATTACTCTGCGTTTACAGCAGGAACAACCTAGATCACAGCAGTTTGACATCAAGTCATCGATAACGACATTTTAGATGTTTACCTTCAGTGTGACTTCAGAGGCGTTTGAAAATGGCTGATGATGCTGCAACTGTCCAATCCAAGTTATTCATGAAGCCCATTTAAAGACCAAACAACAAGAACATAAAACCATGAAATACTAACACCGCACAGCACATACTGAAAGTCAATAAGACCAATAGCAATGAAAGATTCATTTCTTTAATAATCATGATGAACTGCCTTTTTAATGAAGTTCCATTATTTTACATTTTAAAAGCGTTTGTTATGATCTTATTTTGTCAGCTCATCTCTTGAGTTGTGTAGAAACTACGTCGTCTCATGTCTCATTCAGCGGTAAGTAAACGTCATCGGTGACGTGCTTTGAGTGTGGGCTCGTGCACGCAAGAGGTAGAGAGCGAGCAGGGAGACAGGGAGGCTGTGATTGGTTCATCAGATTGGTACCTCGTGGCAGACATTGGTCAAAGTTTTTACAGGCTTACAACTGCTACAGATGATGGATTTTCTTTGTTCCTTTTTCAGAGAACATGAGTTATTAATTTCTGTCAGGACCTAAAGACAATTTCTAACAACATCTTACAAAGTGGATCAGGAGGAAATGACCAACCCTGCCTTTAAGCTTGGTTTAAATATAAAGTTAATTAGTAAATTTGACTTGTTAACTTTCTTAAAATCAGACGTAATGTCTTATTCCAAGAAACTTCAGTAAAATGTTCTCGCCCAGTAAACAGATTTTACTTTTCTGCCCATTAGAAGCATATCATCTTCTTTACTTAAGATGTTTACTGACACAGAGTCACACGGACAAAAACCTGCACAGCTCAATCTTAAGGCTCAGAGCTGTAACAGTCTTTGGCCTTCTCCACATAGTCACAGCTCAGTATGCAGTGTGTACTTTTCAGTAGGGTGTTTCAATAGACTGAACGAAAGACCGTCATTAACAAGTAGGTAGAAAGTACGTAAAGTAAATAAGTAAGTAACCTATTGTCATCATATTCTCATCACCTTTTTTAAAACAATGACGGAGAGATTGGAGCACATCAAATATGTTTCATGTCTTTATATTTTATTAGATTTCAGAGTTGTGACCACATTTATTAGAAAATAACATTTAAAAGCAGACTTTTACATATGACACGGATCTTGGACAGTTTGAGTCCGTACATGATGGGGTTGAAAAGTGGCGGGCATGTAAGAAAGTACAGAGACAGGAATATTCTCAGTATGCTGGGTACATAGTTCATATCAAACCTGCTCTGTAATATTTCAAAACAAACGCCAAAGGAGAAGTTGAGCAGAGAGGCGAGGTGAGGCGTGCAGGTGCTGACAGCTTTGTGACGGGTCTGTTTGGATCCACAGAAACACACGTGAAGGATCTTCATGTACGTGTACAGGATGATAAGCAAAGGAACATAGACAGAGATGGAGCTGACAGCAAGGCCGTAAATGTCATGGTGCCGTGTGTCAGAGCAGGCCAGTTTGACAATCGAGAAGCTGGGACAGTACACTTTGTTTAAGATGTTTCCACACAGCCGCAGAGAAATTAATGAAACTAATGCGTAAATATTCAGTACAAACGAGAGTAACCAAATCAGAACAATAACTATGATTACTCTGATGAAAGTCATATGCCTGTTATAGTGTAGGGGATAACAAATAGCAAGGTATCTGTCGTAAGATATGATGGCTAAATTAAAAAATTCCATTTTTCCATACGAGTACACACAGAAGATCTGCAGGTAACAAACTGAGGCAGACACAGTGTGAACGTCCGAGAGAATCTGAACCAGGAGGAACGGAAACAAACCTGTGCTGCCAAACAGCTCGTTCACAAACAGGCTGCACAGGAAGAAGTACATGGGTTCATGAAGACTTCTGTTCACACAGATCAGCACGATGAGGAACAGGTTGAAACTAAGAATGAAGGTGTATAAAAGCAGGACAATCATAAAGTTTAAGTATTTTAAACCACCGGTGTCAAAGTAGGCTGCAAGAACGAAATATAAAACCTGTGTGGAGTTTATCATTGTCTTCCTCCCGTAAACACGGACCGGTGATTTTGTTACAAACAACTAGAGATGTAACTGGTTTAAAGTTTAAAGACCGAGCTGGAACAGAAGTCTGTTAGAAAGACGTCACTGACATGCTCTGTGAAACTCTTTACTTTAACAGTGGTTTCTTATATGACAGTATTTTAGAATCATGTACACACAGAACATTTCAACAGACCATCTAAATGTAAAAACAATTCAACAGTAATAGTTCAAATATATTTAAAGTTACGTAGAGTATATCACAACCCCCTTTCTGAATCACAGCTACTGCACTGTGCACACAAAGCAGCAGTCGCGTCTCATTTAGTCCAAACTGAAAGTTATAATTTTACCTTTTTAAATATGTCAAACCTCTGCATGTGTTTCCAAACATGCACCTGCAACATCACGTCCATAAAATGTACAAGTCAACATACTTGAACATTGATCATGAAAACAGTGAATGCAAACCCCCCTGACAGGCCCTTCTCTTAAACTCATGTGACTCATGTCTCGTATGTTTGAATTGGATCATTCACATGTCCTGCTGCTGTCGTACCGAGTCCCTCCTGACTGAGCTGAAACCTGCAGTGTCATGTTTTTATAAGACAGAGGACGCCCAGGGCAACATGTTTTACACGTCATCAAAATAGATTTCTCACTAAAACCCCTCCTCTATGCTCAGCTCTAAATAAACAGGTTCCTTTTAAATCCTTAAAGATGGTATGTCTGTAAATTATTTCCGTTATTAATTCCTCCTCGGGGTGTAAAGTTTGAAATATTTGAATGAGTTGCTGATCTTACTGTCAAGGTCTGAGTGCATCAGTCCGAGTCGGAGCCCTGATCAGTTAAAATGTATGTGATTGATTGAAGGTTGATGACCCAACATGCATGTTATTTTGAAACGACTCATTTAATTAACGCTGAATCAATTCCATGAAGGAACACTTTGAGGAACTCCTGAACCCAACCAACAAATCCCCCAATGAGGAGGCAGAGTCTGATGACCCAGGGGAAGTCTCTCCTAAATCCTTGGCAGAGGTCGCTCAGATAGTCAAAAGCTCCTCAGTGGCAGGGTGCTAGGTGTTGATGAAATTCGCTCTGAGGTGCTGAAGACTGTGGACATTGTTGGGCTGTCTTGGCTGACATGCCTCTTCAATGTCCCATAGGGGTCTGGGACTGTGCCTGTGGAATGGCAGACCAGGGCGGTGGTTACCATTTTTAAAAAGGGGGACCGGAGGGTGTGCTCTAACTATCGGGGTATCACACTACTCAGCCTCCAGAGAAAAGTTGATTCCAGGGTGCTGGAAAGGAGGCTCTGGCCGATGGTCGAACCCTCGCAGGGCTTCCTGGGTTGGGCCTGGGAGTTTGCTTATCCAGTCTACATGTGTTTTGTAGACCTGGACAAGCCTTATGATAGTGGGTCTCTGGGGGTCATGCGGGGGGCAGTTGCTGCGAGCCATCAGGTTCCTATATGACCAAAGTGAGAGCTGTGTCCACATCCCCGGCACAAAGTCTGACACATCCCCGGTGCTAGTTGGCCTCTGCCAGGGCTGTCCCTTGTTTCTCACTCTGCATATGATTTTCATGGACAGTATCTCAAGGCACAGCCAGGGGTAGGAGGGTTTCCAGTTTGAGAACCTCAGAATTTGATCTCTGGTCTTTGCAAATGATGTTGTTCTGTTGGCTGCTTTATGCTGTGACTTCCAGCAGGCATTAGAGCCATTTGCAGCAGTGTGCGAAGCGAATGGGATGCAGGCCAGCACCTCCAAGGTCATGGTTCTCTGCCAGGAAAAGGTGTCCTGTCTAGCCTGGGAACGCCTCGGAATCCCCCAGGAGGAGCTGGAAAACGTTGCTGGGGAGAGGGACGTCTGGGGCAACTTGCTTAGCCTGCTGCCACCACGACCCGGCCCCAGACAAGCTATAGATGGATGGATGGATCCCTGACAAGGACCGTATTCTATCGAGTTCAAACTGAATCTTTTAAAGGACAGACAAGACTGCACACCCTGTTTCATACCAACTCTTACTGAAAACACCTTTAATATTCATGTGACCTTGATTGTTCAGTATTGTCGATATGCCCCATACATTCTCCTTTTCCACCTTTAAAGCAACAATAACTTTCCACCTTGAAAGGTTCTTTCAAAGATCTAATAGAACAATAACCTCCAACAGGGAGGATGGCGTCTCTCTCGTGTCCACAGAGCGCCCCGCTCGCCTGTTTTCAGCTCTATGTAACTTTGTCAGAGGGCTGAGGTCATCTGGTGAGAAGTGCGTACGTCTTTACAGCACTAGTTCACACAGCAGCCTTCAGCTACAAAGCAGCCAGTAAGCCCGTCTCTGTACTGTTTGATACGACGGCTGAGGCTAAGAGGAAGAGGACGGAGACGGAGGAAGCTAAGAAGAGAGAGTGAGCGAGCGAGAAGCAGAGTGTACATCCCTGCAGATATTATTCAGAACAGATTGAGACGTAACGTTAGCCTGTATCATTAGCGATGTCATCATGTCTCATGTTTAGCAGCTTTACCGCCTGCAGAAAGTCGTCTAACCCGAGTTCTGTCTCAGGTTTGATACGAAGAAATCAATAAATCCTCCAAAAAGTTGTCTGTTTCCTCGTCCATCTTGACGTTAGCTTCATAAGTTTGAAACCTGACAAACCTACCTCAACTAGCATGTAATAAATGACCCTTTCCAGTGTAGATATTAAACCACGGCCTATGGTCGTCATGGCAACATATTTTTGCTTTAAGCCTCCTGACAAACAGCTACACCGTGCCTGCTTGCAGTAAGATCAGTCAACACACTAATTAAGAATAACTCTTTTCCTAAAATCAAAAGAGGCGATTTCTATAAAAATTCCACACCTCTTCATTGTGTGCTGATTTAGAAGTTAACTTTCCAGAAAAATATTTGTTTTGTACCAGACTGAAAATTAATTTCTGCTGTCAAAATGGACATTTTGAATGGGTGTGTATGGGACTTCCGAGGCTTTTGCAGCCAGCCTCAAGTGGACACTTGATGTACTGCAGTCTTTTGTACTTCTGCATTGGCTTCCTTTTTTAACATTGGAGGTTGCTTCTTGGTATGAACCAATAACACTTTAGTTAAAGAGGGCCGTGAGCTGCTGTGGGCGTCCACCACTAAGTGTTAAAAGTAGGACAGAGCAGAGGTTCATCTCAGTCGAATGGTACTCACTGGACAACCACAGCTAAAGGACACTGACGCAAAATGTCAACCTGACTTCTACAGTGAAATCATTTTCTGCTTTGCAAAGGAAATTGCTGCTGTTGCTTAATGTTTCTGCCGCTCTTTCTTCTGTAAGAAATGTAACGTAATCATCACCGTGCACACGCTGATATTCTCAGAGGCTCATGGTTAACTCGACTCAGGTTCCATATTTTGTGCTGGTTGCTTACTTTGACACGGGTGGATTTAAGTACTTATATGTGGTGATTGTCATGCTTTTATACATGCTGATAGTTTTTTCCAACCTGTTCCTCATCGTGCTGATCTGTATGAACAGAAGTCTTCATGAACCCATGTACATCTTCCTGTGCAGCCTGTTTGTGAACGAGCTGTTTGGCAGCACAGGTTTGTTTCCTCTCCTCCTGGTTCAGATTCTCTCTGACGTTCACACTGTGTCTGCTCCTTTCTGTTTCCTGCAGATCTTCTGTGTCTACACTTACGGCAACATAGAATTTTTAAGCCTGTCCATCATGTCTTATGACAGGTATCTTGCCATTTGTCGACCTCTACAATACACAAAAGACATGGCGTGTGAGAAAGTCGCAAGCCTTTTCGCTGTAATATGGTTAATCCCCATTCTTGTGAATTGTTTGACACTACACTTACTCGTTCCTCTGCAGCTGTGTGGAAACACCATTAACAAAGTGTACTGTGACAATCATTCTGTTGTTAAACTGGCCTGTTATGACACCACAGTGAACAACATTTACGGCCTCATTGTAAGTGCATTCTCAGTCTTTGCTCCTCTGATTTTAATCCTGTACACGTACATGAAGATCCTTCACGTGTGTTTCTGTGGATCCAAACAGACCCGTCACAAAGCTGTCAGCACCTGCACGCCTCACCTCGCCTCTCTGCTCAACTTCTCCTTCGGGGCTTGTTTTGAAATATTACAGAGCAGGTTTGATATGAACAATGTACCCAACATACTGAGAATATTCATATCTCTGTACTTTCTTACATGCCCGCCACTTTTCAACCCCATCATGTACGGACTCAAACTGTCCAAGATCCGTGTGAAGTGTAAAAGTCTGCTTTCAAAAGTGAGCTATTAGTATTACCAGCAAGATGCTTTCTTTTTTACCTGTTATTGTCGTTTATGAATTTGTCCATTTCATAAAAGCTACTTAGGTCAAAGATTTCAGATACACGCTGTATGTTTAGGAAGCCGAAGGGAAGCCAAGGCACTCTTTCATCATAGAGTCTTTGCACAGAACAGCGTTAGGGCAGCGACAGAAGTAAACATTTCTACTTCCTGATGCAGAAGAGGCCCACACTGCAAAAACTCAAATCTAAGCAAGTGGATATAGACAAGTTATTTCAAGATCTGAAATGCAGTAGAAAAGAAAAAACATCTCCCAATCCAGAAAGCAAACTTTACCTGCAGAGTGTCCTGAATTGAGATGTACTAACTAAAGAAGTGAGTACGTCTCATATCCAGACATTCAGCAGCTCAAATAACAAGTCAAGGTGCCGTACAAGAAGTGTAATCAGATATCTTTGACCAGAAACTTGCTAAGGAGTTTTTGCCGTGCAGGAGGAGCCAGGTGAAGCTGAACACCTGTCTGAGTTCTCCGAAACTTCCCCTGAGCTCCTTTTGTTGAATCTTAGCCGAGTTGCAGTATTGTTAACACACGACATATATTAAAGTCTGCTTTAGTATACGAGGGTAGATTAACAGTGGCATTAATTGTGTTGTGAAATGACACTTCATGAAGTCTTTATTTCCTGCTGTCAGAAGAACATCTTCAGCGCTCAAGTCGAAACCTTAAACACTTGATTTGTATTGTTTGAAACTTTGAAAATAAAGAGACCTTTTCCTTCTACTCTGCTCTTCTCTAGTGTTTGTCCATTTCTGAGGATATGTGTCTCTTTTCTTTTTCTAACACAACAATTATTATCAGCTTTATGAAAACTAGGGATGTAACGATTCACTCACCTCCCGATACGATACGATTCACGATACTGGGTTCACGATACGATTCTTTCACGATTTATTTTACAAAATGAGACTGAAGAAAAATTATAACTAAAAAAGATTCCTTTAATTTTTTCATGAAAGCACTAATGCACCTCGTAATCTCTTTGGCTCTTACACTCGTTTGGGTGAGCGGGGCTACAAACCTGTTTGTTAGTATAGTTTGGCTTCACAGCTGCCATAGTAACGCCTGCTTGTTACAACCAACCGCCTCTGCTCTACAGCTGCTGACACTCATCACATGCAGGGTCCCAAATTAACTTTTTTACTTTTTGAATGAAAGAGTTCACTGGTCAAACATATTTTTTAACGGCAGAAATAACAAATAGTGTTTTTGTGTCACATACACATCTGTTACAGTACATTTAATTGAGAAGGCATTATGTTCTGTTGAATCAATCACAGATTAAAGTCACAGATTCAATCATTTTATCAGATCAGGGAATTGAGAAATTAAAAAATATATTTGCTGGCCTTTATTTTTTAAATAGGTATACCCAGACCTGCTCCCCTCTGAACCCCCCTGCATTACAACATTACAGACTAAAAACTAAAATCCATCAGAGAATAATACATTATTATTCCACAAAACAAGTGTTCTCTTGATTTAGCTTTGACATTATTAGAAACTTATACAATATAATCAGCCTGTTCATTATTAGACGTGTGTGTATCTCTGACTGCTCCTGCTGCGCGTGCATTTAGCGCGCACTATATCTGCAGTGTTTATAACGCAGCGCTGTTTCACAGAGTCTGAGTGGAGACGTTCACAGACTGAGACTACAGCAGGTGAGAGGACGTTGCTATCGTTATGTTAGCTGCAGACGAGTGAACGGAGAAAAGTCGAACCGACCGTTTGACCGGATCACATGTTCCCGACTCGGTCAGTACGGATCACGGATCAACTGTAGGCTACGTGCTGATGCACTTTAAGTTAAAAGGGGCGCGCGCGCGCTGTGTGTGTGTGTATGTGTGTGCGCGCGTTTGCGCTGAAATTGGTGTGTCTCAGGCAGCGTGCTCCGCGATGCTCTCAGTCATGACAGCAGAGAGAGGAGCAGGGAAAGCCGGCTGCAGCTAAATAAAACATGCTTAATACTCATAGCATAGTTTTTATGACTTTCTGGTCAAATATTTACCCGCCCTGTGGCAGATAACCCTCTGAAATGTACTCAACAAACGGAAAATCTACCCGCATTTGGCGCTTGGCGGGTGTGGATTTCGGACCCTGTTACTGCGATTCATTTTTCAGAGAATCGATGTGAACCTTGACAGCTTTGAATCGATTTTTAACTGCCTCACGATTAATCTTTACATCCCTAATGATAACGTTTGCATTTACACTCCAGCTCTGACACATGTCGAGCAGTTTATATCTCCTGCTTTCTAAGTTATGGAAATCATAATTCTGGGGCAGCGGTAGCTCAGACTGTAGAGACTTGGGCTGGGACCTGGAGGGTCGCCACTTGAAGGCCCAAAGAATAGAAATTGGGCTGGTAGCTGGAGATCAAGTCACGTTCACCTGATGTGTCTGGTGCCTTGATCTCCAGGCCCAATTTCTCACAGATGGACAGGGACATACGTCTTAGTTTATTAGCTTGATGCAAACACATCGTGGTAAATGCCATCAACTGGTTAACAGAATTAGCATCTGGATTATTTCTGCGTAGGAAACTTTCTATTTGACTTCAAATACTCAACACCATTTACACTCGTACTTACAGGCACATGTTTCCTGAACTCTGTAAAGATCATTTTAAAAGCTCTGATCCAGTGACGCTGCATGACTCGCTCTTTATGTCTCAGTTCACGTGTTCCCCTGCTGCCTGCTTTTGGGTGGTTGTGTGTGTAATGCTTTTAACTCATTTTGTGCTGTGGGCTAAAGATCCATGCGAAAAAGACAGGAGCCTCATTTAGTGTCTCTCAAAATGAAGCCAATGGAGTCCCAGGGCAGAAGTGCTGCTGGGTCGCTCACTTCATTAAGCAAACTAATTATTCATTATTACAGATTGTAGATAGACCTACTATATCTGTTAAATATCCATCATGTAACCAACGACACAAACAACATTCCTTCAGTGTAGGGAACGGGATGAAAAATACTCTTGGATTACGATGTGGCTATGTAGGGTCATTTTAACCATGTTTAGTAACTTAATCATGGTCACAGTTTCACTGCAACAAGCTGAAAAGAATTGGCTCAGGCGAAGGTCTGTCTAGCAACAGTTGCTATAAGAGGGAGCTCTCTGTTTGGTGGTCCACAGCAAATACATACAAACTCTCATTTTGGAGTACGACGATGGTTAAATCATTTCCTCTTCTCAGGCTTTACGTGTTCATACCAAAGTATCTCAGGGAAGCCACTGGGTGATTGGCTCCGCTGAAATTGTTCCTGGGTCCTGATGAAGCTGCTTTGCTCTGCAATCCTGGTTTTTTAGTGCTCTCCGACGTATGTATTACATTGGCATCAGATGCCAGTATTGATGAGATGCCCAGACCAATGCTGGTGATCACCTTTTGCTCAACCTTTCATATGACTGGAAAGCTGCTCTGATTGGAGCACCATTGTTTAGCCGTAAGGCAACCACCCATCGTGAAAAACTTACTGTGTGCATTTGAAATCGTTATTTATCTAATTTGGTCTCAACCCTGAACTTATGTCGGGGGGTAAGGTAGTCAACGTGATGGATTAGTGGTCAGCTCTGCCTTATTTTCCACAGTGAGTGCCGTGGTCCATCTCTGGGGCGTGACAGTAGCGCCACTAAGCTCTGCTCTGTTTCAAATACGCTGCGAGTATTTTTTTAGCGGAGCTCTATTCTTTTTCTTCAAGCTTAACAGAATAGATCGACTCGGACAGGAAGTCAGACAAGGAAACACACAGAGCATCCGGTCAATTTCAAAATAAAACATCTTGTAGTTCTCCTGAGATGGTTGTACAGCTGCTCATGTTCCAGAAAGGGACCCAGTGGGCCGGGCGGGCACCGTCCAACGGAGTATGTGGAATTTAGGAGTGATGATTGGCCTCCAGTATTTAGGCTATGAAATATTACCCCAAAAAGGTCACATGTCTCGAACTTCCTGCGGGAAGCATTACAGTGTTCATTTTAATAACAAACAATATGACTTTTAATTTCCCCCCAAAATCTTTTACCATGATGAAGATGAGACGCAGGGAGGAAAGCTCTGCAGTAACGTTGTTTTATAACATGTTAGTAACAAAACACATCTGTTCCCACCGCGTGCCTGTATGTTACAGAGACGGGCCGACAGCGTGTGACAGAGCGAGATGAAGTATGTCTGAAAATGTGCGTTGTTGTGAGGGTGCAGAAATAATTAAACTTCTGATCGTAGTTTGCTGATAAAAGCACTTCCTATTCAAATAACACAATATGTACACAGGTGTCTTTCTTTCTAATCCCATAAATACAACAACATTGGAACTATTGTAATGGAAGTGTTCGGTTCACCCAACCAGAGTCACACCGCCCAACAGAGAGAAGGTGCATGTGATGTGGTTACTCATGAGTGCTCATTTACAGTTCGTCTCGATCACCTTCACTGAGGTTGAAATATGTCACAGCTCCAGGCAGATGTTTAGGGGGAGGCTCTGTGGATAGAAGAGGTCACTGACCTCTGACCCAGAGAAATAAAAAAAGGTTTTCAAGTTTACTGGATGAGTATAATGAATTAAACTGGCCCAGTGGTATGATAAACTTTAGAATCATCACACAGGGACTGTCTTGGTCAAATGTGTTGTTTTCTTACTAAGAAAACCAAAAGAAGAGAAACACATTATTGATTTCAGGAGAAGGGTTCAGATGTTACTGCAGCAGTCGAGAGGGAAAGCAAAGACAACTTAACTTAAATATGAAGTTACAGAGACTAAATTCAGAGGAGACGCATGTCGGAAACTTGACTTGATGTGTTTTATTTCAAATCAGTCCATAGGCCGGTTTGGGATATAACATTTATCGATATACATTCAAGATGTTGCAGGACTTTACACTCTGTGATGCTTTTGATAGCAGACTTTTACACTTCACACAGATCTTGGACAGTTTGAGTCCGTACATGATGGGGTTGAAAAGTGGCTGACATGTAAGAAAGTATAAAGATAAGAATATCCGCAGTATGTTGGGTACATTGTTCATATTAAACCTGCTCTGTAATATTTCAAAACAAGCCCCGAAGGAGAAGTTGAGCAGAGAGGCGAGGTGAGGCATGCAGGTGCTGACAGCTTTCTGACGGGTCTGTTTGGATCCACAGAAACACACCAGAAAGATTCTCATGTACGTGTACAGGATTAAGAGTAAAGAACCAAAGATTGTGCTAAAAGTGGCAACGAGTCCATACATGTTAATTCCAGCTGTGTCGGTGCATGCGAGTTTGACCACTGAGTGTGTATCACAGTACACTTTGTGGATGACGTTGCCACACAGCTTCAAAGGAGAACTCAGAGTTAACAAAACAACCATCGCTAAACACGGGTATATCCACGTCACAGCTATGAGCACAGCAATCTTTCTAT
The DNA here is from genome assembly GCA_020745685.1 of Tautogolabrus adspersus. Lineage (NCBI taxonomy): Eukaryota > Metazoa > Chordata > Actinopteri > Labriformes > Labridae > Tautogolabrus > Tautogolabrus adspersus. Next base: position 31,019,903 of record CM036545.1, read on the forward strand.
AAGTCATACGTGTGTTATATTGTAGAGGATAACAGATAGCAAGATACCTGTCATAAGACATGACGGCTAAGTTTAAATACTCAACTGCCCCGTAAGAGTGCACACAGAAGATCTGCAGGAAACAGAAAGGAGCAGACACAGTGTGAACGTCAGAGAGAATCTGAACCAGGAGGAGAGGAAACAAACCTGTGCTGCCGTACAGCTCGTTCACAAACAGGCTGCACAGGAAGATGTACATGGGTTCATGAAGACTTCTGTTCACACAGATCACCACGATGAGCAAAGAGTTGGCACCAACAATAAAGATATATACAGACAGAATAACCATGAAATATACGTATTCAAAGATACCTGTGTCCAAATAGGCTGCGAGTGTGAAATATGAAGCGTGTGTGGAGTTCATCATGTTACCTTTCCTTTAGGAGCTGTACAGATTTGACTGGATTACACTCGGACTGTGTTGGCATGAAGTGCAACATAAAGCAGACATGAACAGGAGTCAGAGACGTAATACTGAAAAGATTCATCCCTTCAAAATTCTGCTTCAGCCAACAAGCCCATGTCCTGACAGCTCTGATCTTACCAGTGTTCCTTCTGAGACATTACGGCGTGCTGCTGAGCTGACACCCTGAGTCGACTTCTTTTAAAGAGAATCACCGCAGCAACAGAGGGAGCTCATTATGATCGACACTGACGTTTCATTATTATAATGCAAACTGAGTTTAACGTCAGCCTATCACAGGGGTGACAAACAGCCACAGCTACAGGTCCACAGCCAGAGAGAGATTTCGTCCAAAGTAGACCTGGGCGATACGACGAAAAATCACGACAACAAATGTTGTATCAGTCGATATTGATAATTATCACGATAAATGTTAAATCATTATTTCTTTTACATTTTTAAGGCAGATTTTTGCTCCTGAGTGAAATAGTCCTCCTGAGTATTTTCTATAGTAATCTATATATACAATCACAATGGGCCGCACTCTGACCTTTCCATTTACACCTCATTTCCATTCACTGTTCACAGCCAATATTAGCCAATGAGAGCCTGAGTTGAAAGGAGGTGCCTGCCCCTGTTCTAAAGTATCTATACCCGGTCAATTGCATTTGACTGTGCAGATGACTGACGTTTGCTTGTAGCCAATGAAATTCCAGTGTTTCCCCGAATGGACGATACTTGGGCGGGCTGCCTCGGCATATTAATGGCCGTCCAAGTACATTTCCTGTAAGAGAGAGAGAGTCGGCTGGTTGGTCCCCACTGTTCATGCATCGATTGAGGTGCAACGTCTCGTGTAAAAACAGAAGCTTCTTATGTCTTTGTTTCAATATTTTCCTGTAGCTGATCTTATTCTTCACATGCAGGCGGTTAAATGCAACATCAGAAGTAAAAGTGTCTTATTCACAAACACCGTCGCTAACTGCCACGCACAGTTAAAAGTGGAGCAAAAACCGTCTGCTAAGAGTTGGTGGTAACTGCGCTGTAGTACTTATAAGCTCTGTACTCCGCCTCCTGTTGGTGAGGATTTGGTGACCAGGTACAGTTTCATTCTGTGTGAAACACTGAATTTTGAACAATGAAATTCTGTGACGAGTACTCGGCCTCCTCACCTACAGCCTTCTCACCCAGCCAGTCCTATTTGATGTTGAGCTCACAGCTATCAGAGATTCTGTCGGCTTTTATCTTTGTGCCTGGTGGAAACATTAACTGTCTTTCTGATCCATTCTGATGCTGTGGGAATAATTCAGTGAAACATGACTTCAGTCTGCTATCAACATATCTCATACAGAGTCCTGTGTGTGTTCTGTGATCAGGAGCTCAATGAAAGGAGAGAAGTTAAATGAGCCGGCTCGAGTTCGACTAAAGTCTGCCGTGTAAAAAGCAACATGCCAGCCTGCAGGCGCATCTGGCTCTTAAAGGGATGGGAGCTGGTTTGATTCATGTTTCACCCAAAACACCCTTATGTAAAACCAAGCCACATAATCCATCCTCTCTACGCTCTGCGCCCAGATTGTTCGCCGCTACCAAAACACAGTTGGACACGCCCCAAATCGTAGTGCACCACACGCTTTAGACAACGCACTTTACGCCGTCAAAGAAGGGCCAATTGTCTTTAGACGTGAGACTTTGAAAAGTCTTTTGAATGTTTTTAAAAGTCTCGTGGTGTTTGGAAGGTTTTACTTGAGTATAGTGCACACACAAACACGTAAGATCAGAAGTGCACAGGCGTACACATGTACACACACACTAATTAAAGAACTCAAGCATTACCTCATCTCACCTTCAGGCCTTTAAAAGACGTTCAGGGCTGAGAAGACACCCAACACTATTTAAGACATGACGTGCAGAGGTGAGCTGAGAGTGCTAACAGGAGCCTGTTTGTGTGTCAGTGTCGTGTAGCAGGTAAACACTCGGCCCTGTTTGGGTCCATGTTGTAAATGTGTTTTCCATTTTCACTGCATGATGTTGCTGTTGCTCTTTAGGTTGTGAAGTTTCCTTTTTCTTCATTACTAACAAAGCTGGTGTTCAGGACTGACTCTGGATTGTCTCTGTATCTGCTCATTTAACTAAATCATTAACTGACTATTTCAAACCAGTTATATGTGACGTTTCACGATGAGGTCGACCTGCTGCTTCGGCTCTCTCGTCATATTTTAAAAGAAGCCGAGAAAGTGAGCACAGAATGTAGAAGTCTGAACTATATGTAGTGGGTTGTGTTACATCTTTACATTCATCTTGGATGAGAGCATGGCATGTGGAGAGAAGCTGTCATGTCTGTGATTTGAAACAGAAACGTTAGAAACAGTTACTCCTGAAAAAGGTCGATGATTAACTCCACTGTGTTTTCTTCTTTCGCTCTCAGCGCCTACTTTGACATCGGCACCTTGGAGTACTTATCTTTCGTGGTTATTATGTCTTTATACGTGTTGATTGTTTTAGCCAATCTTGTGCTTGTCGTGGTGATCTGTGTGAACAGAAGTCTTCATGAACCCATGTACATCTTCCTGTGCAGCCTGTTTGTGAACGAGCTGTACGGCAGCACAGGTTTGTTTCCTCTCCTCCTGGTTCAGATTCTCTCTGACGTTCACACTGTGTCTGCTCCTTTCTGTTTCCTGCAGCTCTTCTGTGTCTACTCGTATGCAAATGTTGAGTTTTGTAACCTAGCCGTCATGTCTTACGACAGATATCTCGCCATCTGTTTCCCTCTGCAGTATAACACACTCATGACATCTAACAAAGTGGCCTTGCTTATTGCTCTGACGTGGTTATACCCGTTTGTTGCCATCACTGTTTTGATATGTCTGAGCGCCTCTCTGCAGCTGTGTGGGAACGTCATCAACAAAGTGTACTGTGATAACTACTCCATCGTCAAACTGGCGTGCACTGACACCACTGTTAATAACATCTACGGAATCATTTACACAGTTGTGACAATTTGTGTCGTCATTTTAATCTTTTACACGTACACAAGGATCCTTCACGTGTGTTTCTGTGGATCCAAACAGACGAGGCAGAAAGCCGTCAGCACCTGCACGCCTCACCTCGCCTCTCTGCTCAACTTCTCCTTCGGCTGTTTCTTTGAGATCATCCAGAGCAGGTTTAACATGAAACACGTACCTTATATGTTGCGTGTGTTTCTATCTCTGTACTGGCTCACGTGTCAGCCGCTCTTCAACCCCGTCCTGTACGGGCTCAACTTGACCAGAATCCGCATCCTTTGTAAAAGTCTGCTCTTTGGTAAAATGTAACAACAGCTCTTCATCCTAGTTTCTGTAGTTCTTATAAAACGGACTTCTGTAAACAACAACGTCTTAGATCTGTATTAAATGTGAGTATTAAAGGTTGGTGAACGATTGTCTTTGTGAGTTAGCATCACTGTGATTATATGAATGTTGTTAAGATCACTCACCTTTGCTTCAGTAAATAAAGATCCTGTTCTTCTTACCGCACTGATCTTTGTGATTCATTTCCCGGGTTCAAAAGGAGGAGTCCTGTCACTGCACTTTCTCACAAACAATCACCCCTAAACTCCACCAGGTCAATGTGTTCGGCCCGTCTCTGCTCCGTCACGTTAGCAGAGCTGATAGCTTTTTACTTTATTCAATGAGTGTGCTTCCACTGGCTCCGCCGCGTCTCAGCTCCGTCAGTCCGGAGTCCTCTGCAGCATCGACCTGTCTGATATCAACAGCAGTTCAGACATCTCACGTTTGTTTCCTACAACACCGCTACATTAAAGACAGTTACTAAATCTGTCTATTACCATCTCAAAAAAGAGCAGGGCTCAGACTCCTCGTCTCAATAACTGTATTCATGGGCCTGAGCCCGACTCAAACCCAACATTTGTTTTTATTAAGTTTACTTTTATAATTAAAGTTTGAATTTGTCTGAATGCCAGAAATCTGTGCAGAGATCTAAATGACACAACACGGAAGCTTGTTGGCTGTTATGTTAAAAACGTATGGATATAAACAGCTATAAAAATAAAAACACAGTTTTTACAAACTGTCTGCTCGTCTCCCGGCTGTTTGACATCACTTTGAAATAGATTTGTTTGGGCTTTTTGCCTTTATTTAATAGGACAGTGGATAGAGTCAGAAACCAGGGAGAGAGAGAGAGTGGGGGGACTCCGAGCTCCCCCCGAATGTCTGAGCTCCTCACCCTATCTCTAAGGCTGAGCCCAGACACTCTCCGGAGGAAGCTCATTTCGGCAGCTTGTATCTGCAATCTTGTTCTTTCGGTCACCACCCAAATCGCATGACCACAGGTGAGGGATTGGAACAAAGATCCCTGGTTACCACAATGGTCCGGCCAGATCTGCATTACTGCTGATGCTGAACCAATCCGTCTGTCGATCTCACGGTCCACCCTACCCTCACTCGTGAACAAGACCCAGAGATACTTAAACTCCTTCACTTAGGGCAAGGACTCAATCCCCACCCAGAGAGCGCAAGCCACTGTTTTTCGGCAGAGAACCATGGCCTCGGACTTGGAGACTCGGACCCAATGCCTGCTGGAGGTCCCAGCATGAGGAAGCCAACAAAACCACATCATCTGCAAAAAGCAGAGATGAGATTTTGAAGCCCCTAAACTGGAAACCTTCCTTCCCCAGGCTGCGCCTTGAGATCCTGTCCATGAAAATCACAAACAGAATCGTGTCAAGGGGCAACCCTGGCGAAGGCCAACACGCACAGGGAACGTGTCTGACAGATCAGTGGCTCGCCAACCTCTGGGCCCTTCGTACTCCTGGTACAAAGCTCCTGGTGTTTAAAGCACTAAATGTCTTGAGCCAAAATACCAAATATCAGATCCCAAGTCACTTACGAGGCATCCAGACCCCTCAGGTCCTCTGTGACAGGTTTACTCCCAATTTCCACAAACTCAGTCCCCACTGGATCCGTTTCTGGAATGTGAGCGCAGCGCAGCCATGAGCAGCTGTACACACATCATGGGAGAACTACAAGATCACAGAGAACTACAAGATCCAGGAGAACTACAAGATCACAGGAGAACTACAAGATCCAGGAGAACTACAAGATCACAGAGAACTACAAGATCCAGGAGAACTACAAGAACCAGGAGAACTACAAGATCACGCGGGAATAAAGAGAATAACGTGTAAACAACATGTTGCTTTGTCTTTCTGAGGATGATTTGTTGTTCGGCGCCTGTTTGTCGTCATGTTAATAAAGTGATGGAATATACAATCAGGAGTCTGTATGTTGTGTTTTATTCTGAAGTTGACCGGATGCTCTGGGCTTTTCCTTGTCCGACTTCCCGTCCAGGTCGATCTATTCTGTTCAGCTTGATGCATGCTTGCAGCGAGCTCAGTCGAAAATAAACTTGGACCGTATTTGAAACGGAACAGAGCGTAGTTGCTCAGCTGGCACGCTCTGGAGACGGGCCGCGGTGCCCTCTGTGTTGACGAGAGTGGGAGCAAACTGTGGCGTAGTGACGGACCACGGAGTGCACAGAGTTATGAAGGTGTGGCATAAAGCTTGTGTGCACACGAATGAAAGCGTATATTTACTTACGTCCAATAATCATTTCTTCTTTAACCATCATCATTTAGAAATGTTACATTTCACCACAGACGCCTATTTTATCACGACTTCACATCATGGTGTTTTAGGTCTATAATTGTTTTCACAAATGAAATTATGGATTTTTTTGTAACGTGGGAAACCCTGACAAGTATCTCACTTTACAATAAAACTAAACGAACAAACCAGCTCTGAAAACCAATTCAAACTGAAGAGAAATAAAAACGAATGAACAGACGTCACTCAGCGGTGTCCTCTGGTAATAATGTCGGGCCTCGATGACGTCCTCTGAAAGGTTTAAAAGATGCAGACCTTCCTATCAGTGAGGAGGAGTCTGAGCGTGAGGAGAAGTCTGAGCGTGAGGAGAAGTCTGAGCGTGAGGAGAAGTCTGAGCGTGAGGAGAAGTCTGAGCGTGAGGAGAAGTCTGAGCGTGAGGAGAAGTCTGAGCGTGAGGAGAAGTCTGAGCGTGAGGAGAAGTCTGAGCGTAAGGAGAAGTCTGAGCGTGAGGAGAAGTCTGAGCGTGAGGAGACGTCTGAGCGTGAGGAGAAGTCTGAGCGTGAGGAGAAGTCTGAGCGTGAGGAGAAGTCTGAGCGTGAGGAGAAGTCTGAGCGTGAGGGGGAAGTCTGAGCGTGAGGAGGAGTCTGAGCGTGAGGAGAAGTCTGAGCGTGAGGAGAAGTCTGAGCGTGAGGAGAAGTCTGAGCGTGAGGAGACGTCTGAGCGTGAGGAGAAGTCTGAGCGTGAGGAGACGTCTGAGCGTGAGGAGAAGTCTGAGCGTGAGGAGAAGTCTGAGCTTGAGGAGAAGTCTGAGCGTGAGGAGAAGTCTGAGCGTGAGGAGACGTCTGAGCGTGACAGCAACAGGCGTCCGGTTGAAGATGAAACACACTGTGCTGTCTCTGAACACTCTGATGTGAAGGGAGTGTATGTTTACAGCCTTCATGTGTTTCAGTAAGAAGTTCATCCATTACTGTCTCTCAGGGTTAAAGCTGCTGCTGTGCTGATCATCTCTTTCCTGTAGCTTGAAGCTGTGATTTCAACTTTACAGATAACGATGCTGAACTCTTCACAGGTGTCATATATCACGTTTGCTGCCTACCGTGACATCGGCCTTTTTAAATACTTCCTCTTCTCCATCCTAATGTGTCTTTTCATATTAATTATCTGTGCTAATCTGCTGCTCATTGCGGTCATCTGTGTGAACAGAAGCCTGCGTGAGCCCATGTACATCTTCCTGTGCAGCCTGCTCATTAACGAGCTGTACGGCAGCACAGGCTTGTTTCCATCCCTCCTGCTTCAGATTCTCTCTGACGTGCACACTGTGTCCGTCTCCTTTTGTTACGTGCAGATTTTCTGCTTGTATACGTATGTGAATGTGCAGTTTTATAACCTGGCCGTCATGTCTTATGACAGGTATCTTGCCATCTGTTTCCCTCTGCAGTATAACACTCGTATGACAGCCACCAAGGTTGCCGTCCTGATCGCTCTGATCTGGTTGTTTCCTCTTCTTGTCATCGTTGTCATGATTTCACTGAATGCCTCTTTACAGCTGTGTGGAAACATCGTTGACAGATTGTACTGTGATAACTACTCTATTGTGAAGTTGGCATGCTATGACACAACAGTCAATAATGTGTACGGGCTCATTTACACTTTCACCGTGTTATTTGGACTGACAGTTCTCATCCTGTTCACGTACATTAAGATCCTGAAAGTGTGTTTCTCTGGATCCAAGCAGACGAGACAGAAAGCTATCAGCACCTGCACGCCTCACCTCGCCTCTCTGCTCAACTTCTCCTGCGGCTGTTTCTTAGAGATTGTCCAGAGCAGGTTGAACATGAGCGGCGCTCCCATCATGTTACGTAGTTTCCTCTCTTTGTACTTTCTCATCTGCCAGCCGCTCTACAACCCCGTCCTGTATGGACTGAATTTAACCAAAATATACGTCATATGTAAAAGTCTTATTTTGGGGAAAATCTAAGTGCTACTGTTTGCAATAATATTCTGTTTCTTGTCCTCAACATCTGAACATGTGGGCTTTAATGACACAACATGTGATCATCTGTGAAGCTTTAATGTTTTTAACGACGACTTTTGTTTCAATTCAAATGTAGTGATTGTCTCTTTCTGAAGGGAAACGTTTCAGACTTCTTTTTTTAGACATAGGACAGTGGATAGAGTCAGGGAGAGATTATCCTGCAGTGTGAGCCCAGCTATACAGACAGGATTCAGGAGAACTGTTCCATATGAACTGAGAATGATTCAAACATTGCCAGTGCAGAGAAGCTGATACAGGAGAACTCATTCACACACTGATGGAAGAGGCTGCTATGTATAAAGCAGTGGTGAAGATGATCTCTGTGCATTAAGAAATACAAACTAATTTCATGTTGCAAATGTTGGTGTCATAAAACAACTTGACATTGCTCACTCCTGTCCAGGTGCCTATCACCCAGAGAGTTAGGACACGTTGATCGTATTCAAGTCTTTGCTTCACACTTACTGCTTGTTTGCTGATTGTGAAGTTGCAGTGTTTGAGCACACTGTGGATGGCAATCTTATTTTTCTCTGCAGGAGAATTGGCTGTTAATGTGTTTTACTGTACATATTAACTTTTAGTAAATGTTAATGCACAGACAGGTGCTGTCTCCCTTTAAGAGGGGGGTGCTGTGGAGCATCCGGTCTGGCACTTCTTAAAGACATTAAATCGACATCAGTGAGTATTATCGGATTAAAAACAAGTCTCTTTCTTTCATCTAAAACTCTAAAGGTGATGTCTGCTCTGTAAAAACACCCGTTGGCATTACAACTGGCCACTATCCCCTGGTGTTCATCAGTCAAATGCAGAGCACAAACCAAAGTTGAATGTGCTGGGCACTTCACCTGCAGTCCATCCTCATCCCCCAACCTTCAGCGAATTGATCTAGCACTACTACCACCCAACGTCCCTGACGCCCAGACGTTACCATCAGACTTTATGTCCCTCAACCATCGCCCAACACTCAGCCTCCACCATCGAACTGTGTCGTCCCCACAACCACCGCCGTCCTCATTCATGCACGGCCTGCTCCGACCTCAGCGGTAAAGAAGTGTGGACAACAGGAAGGCGAGGAACACAAAGGAGAAATCCTGCATGCATATTATCCCATCTGCTCTTTTGTAACACTTGTTATGAATTGATTCTGTACAAATAAAGATTGATTGAAATAATGATTGGTTGAATTCAGGGCAGTGACATTGTCTTGGCCAACATTATTATTGCGCTCTTGCCCCCTGGTGGGAGATTCTTTGATAGATATTTTTGTCATGCACCAGAAGGTCTAGACCCCTAAAGGCGCATTCACACATACTCCGTGCGCGCCACGGTCCGTCTGCGCCACGGTTTTGTTCCGTCGGACGGCGCGCGCCCATTCACACTGGATCCGTTTCTGGAACATCAGCGCAGCGAAGCGCACTCATGATCAGCTGTACACACATCACGGGAGAACTACAAGATCACGCGGGAATAAAGAGAAAAACGTGCAGACAACATGTCTCTTTGTCTTTCTGAGGATGATTTGTTGTTCGTTCCGTGTCTGTTTTGACGTTACGTTGATAAAGTGATGAAAAAAACTATCGCGAGTCCATATGTTGTGTTTTATTTTGAAATTGACCGGATGCTCTGTGCGTTTCCTTCCTCCGCGGCGCGCACGGAGTATGTGTGAATGCGCCTTAATGGGGTTTTCATTCAATCTAATTTCTTCAAAAGATTACGCACTATCAGATTGTTTCCAGGGGGGATCTGGGATGGCTCCACTCTTAAACAAACCAACATTTGTCCGGGCAAATTGGTTTCACAAGCATTTGAAGAACGAATCACTTTTTTATTGAAGAATAAAAAATGACAAAACAATTCCAGAAAAAATGAGCCTGCTTTTATTGTTGGGACATTTAGGCTCTCAACAGAGAACCATCAACTGTGAAGGGATTTTTATTTTCACTCCATTCATAAAAATAAATATGATTCTTTTTTACAAGGATAGAACAACCAAACCAATAAGACACAAAAACAGTTTCATCAAATAATTTAACTCAACTTTGACATTCACCAAATCTTGTCATCCAACAGGGACACTCCCCTCCTTGGTCTGTGTTCATTCATCACTAGGGATGTTCAGGTATCTTCAATTTCACGATATCGCAAAATGAAAAGAGTCTCGTGTGTGGTGGACCTGTGATGGAATGAAACGATAAGTGTAGTTTTGTCTTAGCCACTGTGGAGCAGAGCTGAGGGAAGTGGGGGCCACATCATCGGCCCTTACGCCCCCATCTACCTTTACGATCCGCTCGCTGCCTTACTACAGCGGAGATAGCGGATATGTAATTTGCGAAGGATTACAGAGTTAATTTTGAAACTAGGGATGCTCTGGAGGCTTTCATATCTGACATGTGGAAGCATTGTAGTTTCCCCGTGAAATGAGTAAGAAGAAAAGGAGACAGACAAACAAAGTAATATGCAGACACTGCCGAACTGCAGTGACCTACATGTTGAGGAATACGAGGAATATGAATAGCCACTTAACAAATCGTCAACCCGAAAAGATGCGAGGAAAAAAGTCCAGCTATGCTAAAGACTGTAGGAAGCGTTTGCCTAACCTACTCAGCTGGTAGGTAGTAGCATAGAGAAAGTTAGAAACAATCATGATGTTGTACTTTGAGTGTTTTTCCAGCTGGTGCAAGTGTTTTATATTTTTCTAAGAGACTTAAGAGACTTTAAGGTAATTTGACCCGTCTCACACCCTGTCTCAATGTCCAATCATTGTTTCATGAATGGCCTATCTTTACAAGATACAATATTATCGTATCGACACATCCCTACTCATCACTAAACTGAACAGAGTTTCTGTACTGCAGGGTCACTTTGTGAGGGGGGGGGCTCTCTGAACACGCATCTAAGAAAAATAGACTTGATTTATTTACCTCAATAGAAAAACAAATGTGAGATCAACTGCATTGGTACCTCAGCATGACGCGTTGTTGTAACAGCTGCTTCTGCCAGTTGTGGAATCAAAATGCACGACCGGTTTCAGGTAGGAACTGCTTACTCAACTGTACACAGAATTTCTATAAAAAACTTACAGAAATGGACTTTTGTGCACAACAAAAAGCTGCACAGGTTGTTAAATCACAGGTCAAGCTCACAAACCCTTGTGGTTAAATGTCCTCATTTAGGCAAAGATGAGAGTTTTACATTTAATACGAATTTTGGACAGTTTCCGTCCGTACATGACGGGGAACAACAGAGGCTGGCATGTTAGAAAATATAATGATAAAAAGATTCGTAACATTTTTGGTACGTTGTAGATATTAAATCTGCTCTGCACAACTTCAAGTAAGACTCCAAAGCAAAAGTGTATGAGGGCGATCAGGTGAGGCGTGCAGGTACTGACAGCTCTGGTCTGTTTGGAACCAGAAAAACTCACTTTAAGAATCCTCATATTACTGTAAAGGATCAGAGATACATGCCATGATATCATGATTATGGCAAAAATAAGCTCATAGATAAAAATGACTGTTGGGTCATATCACGCAGGTTTAACAATGGAGTAGTAGTCACAGTACACTTTGTGTACAATGTTCCCACACAGCTGTAAAGAAGCAACCAGGGAGATCATACCAACATTTTTAACAAAGGGAATGAACCAACTTACTGCAATGAGAAAGAAAACTCTGTTAGTTGACATACGTGTATTGTAGAGGGAAACAGATAGCGAGGTATCGGTCATAAGACATGAAGGTTAAAGTCCAAAACTGTACTCCTCCATAAGAGTACAAATTGAACATCTGGAGGAAACAGCAGGAAGTGGAAATCGTGTGACTTTCAGAGAGAATCTGAAACATGAGGAGAAGAAACATCCCCGTACTACCGTACAGTTCACTCACAAACAGACTGCACAGAAAGATGTACATGGGTTCATGTAAGCTTCTGTTCAAACAGATGATCACAACAAGCAGGAGATTGGAAAAAACAATGAACATATATAAAAGCAGAACAATGACAAAGTAAATATTTGAATTGTCCACTGTGAAAGTAAGCGCTGAATGTGAGGTAAGAAATCTGAGTTGAGTTCATCATGATCTTTGTTCTTGCTGTGAAATCAATCATCACTGTTCTGAAACCACAAGTACATCACTAAATGTTAAACACTCCAGAAGTATTCCGTTTTCTCTAATCACTGGAAATAATCTTGAACAGCAATCAAAACAAATCCCTTCACATCACAATCCTCAAAAAGTCAGCTGAATACCTGAGTGAGAAACTAAACAACACAGTGTAGGAAGTGGTATGAATCCTAATGTTTAAACTCTGTTGTTGAAGTCTCTTCACAAATCTCCCCTAACTGAAGAGAAAAGTCTGCGTCCCGTCCTCCTTAAACCACTTTAACAACACTCTGCTCCCCTGAAACTTTATTGTCAGGACACACACAGCATCAGACTCACACACTGGGCACTGAAACAAATGATGCTAACTTCTATTTCATCAAAAAAACAACTTTGAAGACCGATCATACACTGCATGAAAAAAACAGATTATTGGCCAAGTAAACATTTCCAAGAATCCTGGCAGTTAATGGCAGTTCACCATCAAGCTTGTTGGTGCCGATAATTTTCAGGAAAGAACTCCCAGGGGGCTGGATGGGGGACGTGGGTTGGTGGGCACAGGGGGTGCTTCTCACCTCAAAAGGCCAAACAAACAAGAAACACAGGTCAGGAGGGAAGACGATCAAACAAGCAGCGCAGGTTGGAGGGTGGCTAGAAGGTTTTGGCATTGCCACCGAAAGAAAAACTTGGGCAGGTGTAGGCCAGGCCGCCAACAAAGACACAGGAACAGGCAGGGCCTCTCTCAGGGACACAGGAACAGGCAGGGCCTCTCTCAGGGACACAGGAACAGGCAGGGCCTCTCTCAGGGACACAGGAACAGACAGGGCCTCTCTCAGGGACACAGGAACAGGCAGGGCCTCTCTCAGGGACACAGGAACAGGCAGGGCCTCTCTCAGGGACACAGGAACAGGCAGGGCCTCTCTCAGGGACACAGGAACAGGCAGGGCCTCTCTCAGGGACACAAGAGTAGGCAGGGTATCAGATTGGGAGACAGGAGTAGGCAGGACCTCCAACGTTGACAAAGGAATGGACAGGGCAAACACAATCGACATGTACAAAAGCAGAACCATGACAAAGTATAGATATTTCTTGCGGCCACTGTGAGAGTAAGCGCTGAACGTGAAGTTGGAAATCTGAGTTGAGTTGACCATGATCGTCCTCTTCGCTGTAAATCAAACACAACTTACGCTGTTTTAAATCCTATCACTTCAACTATAAAGGTTAACTCATGTCGTTAGCACTCACATCGTTTTCTGTCATTGAAAAAAAAAACAGTAATCATAACAGATACATTATACATACCGTTCTCTGAGAGTCCACTGATGGCTTTGGATGTGAAAGTAAACACAGTTTATGAAATCGAATGAATCCTTGTGTTCATCTGCTCTCTCTCTCTCGGTTGTCAGTTCGCTAACCTCTCCTTACTGGAGACTGGAAAGTCTGTGTCTACACCTACTTTATCCTTTTTACCCTCTTTAATAACATGGGACGTCCCCCAATCCAAGGCAGCGCACCTAAAACACTCTGCTTTGCTTGTTTCAGACTTTAATGTCGGGGGACACCCCCACATTGGGCCAACTAAACAGGAAGGATGATTGTGAACTAAACCAGGGGACATCTCTCTGTCTTTGTTCCTCTGCCGAGCATGTCTCTGTAAAACAGGCAGATAGGCCAAGGAAATGCTCTCCACACACATTTTGAAATGTATCCCCTCACACCAATGGAATAGAAATAACTGACAACGGCACTTGGTGAACCTTTTCCTGATCAGTTTGACAAGAACAAAAGACGCAGAAAAAAGAGAGAAATCACAGTAGAAGGACAATATAATATCACATTTAATGTGAAAGTGACCTTTCCGGTATACATTTACACATGGGAAAATATAAACTTGCATTAATCAGGTATAAATTTGATATTTAGCCTAATTTGGAAAGTGGCGGGGCTACTCGTGGTACCTACGGTCTCTAAATGTACTATGGGAGGTAGAGCCTTCAGTTATCAGGCCTGCTCGTGGTACCTACAGTCTCTAAATGTACTATGGGAGGTAGAGCCTTCAGTTATCAGGCCTGCTCGTGGTACCTACAGTCTCTAAATGTACTATGGGAGGTAGAGCCTTCAGTTATCAGACCTGCTCGTGGTACCTACAGTCTCTAAATGTACTATGGGAGGTAGAGCCTTCAGTTATCAGGCCTGCTCGTGGTACCTACAGTCTCTAAATGTACTATGGGAGGTAGAGCCTTCAGTTATCAGGCCTGCTCGTGGTACCTACAGTCTCTAAATGTACTATGGGAGGTAGAGCCTTCAGTTATCAGACCTGCTCGTGGTACCTACAGTCTCTAAATGTACTATGGGAGGTAGAGCCTTCAGTTATCAGGCCTGCTCGTGGTACCTACAGTCTCTAAATGTACTATGGGAGGTAGAGCCTTCAGTTATCAGGCCTGCTCGTGGTACCTACAGTCTCTAAATGTACTATGGGAGGTAGAGCCTTCAGTTATCAGGCCTGCTCGTGGTACCTACAGTCTCTAAATGTACTACGGGAGGTAGAGCCTTCAGTTATCAGGCCTGCTCGTGGTACCTACAGTCTCTAAATGTACTATGGGAGGTAGAGCCTTCAGTTATCAGGCCTGCTCGTGGTACCTACAGTCTCTAAATGTACTATGGGAGGTAGAGCCTTCAGTTATCAGGCCTGCTCGTGGTACCTACGGTCTCTAAATGTACTATGGGAGGTAGAGCCTTCAGTTATCAGGCCTGCTCGTGGTACCTACGGTCTCTAAATGTACTATGGGAGGTAGAGCCTTCAGTTATCAGGCCTGCTCGTGGTACCTACGGTCTCTAAATGAACTATGGGAGGTAGAGCCTTCAGTTATCAGGCCTGCTCGTGGTACCTACGGTCTCTAAATGTACTATGGGAGGTAGAGCCATCAGTTATCAGACCTGCTCGTGGTACCTACAGTCTCTAAATGAACTATGGGAGGTAGAGCCTTCAGTTATCAGGCCTGCTCGTGGTACCTACAGTCTCTAAATGAACTATGGGAGGTAGAGCCTTCAGTTATCAGGCCTGCTCGTGGTACCTACTGTCTCTAAATGTACTATGGGAGGTAGAGCCTTCAGTTATCAGGCCTGCTCGTGGTACCTACAGTCTCTAAATGTACTATGGGAGGTAGAGCCTTCAGTTATCAGGCCTGCTCGTGGTACCTACAGTCTCTAAATGAACTATGGGAGGTAGAGCCTTCAGTTATCAGACCTGCTCGTGGTACCTACAGTCTCTAAATGAACTATGGGAGGTAGAGCCTTCAGTTATCAGGCCTGCTCGTGGTACCTACAGTCTCTAAATGTACTATGGGAGGTAGAGCCTTCAGTTATCAGGCCTGCTCGTGGTACCTACAGTCTCTAAATGTACTATGGGAGGTAGAGCCTTCAGTTATCAGGCCTGCTCGTGGTACCTACTGTCTCTAAATGTACTATGGGAGGTAGAGCCTTCAGTTATCAGGCCTGCTCGTGGTACTTACAGTCTCTAAATGTACTATGGGAGGTAGAGCCTTCAGTTATCAGGCCTGCCTCAAATAAATGAGCTATCATTAGTCAACAAGTCCACCAGGTGTCAAACATTAATCAGCTACATTTTGGCTTAAGCCCTTTGCACACTGAGTCGGTTTTTTTAAATTCATTTTTTAGATTTGTAATACGGAAAAATCAAATGTTACGCAGACACCTTCCACACTAAGTCATACGCTTTTATTTTTCTATTAATTGCAAAAATTCTTAGTATGAGACAAAATGTCTCGTACTCATCATGCAGAGTGATCGAGCAGTGACGTTGATTTTGTGCTTTTAAACTCCTTGAAAAAAACAACGGGGCCCGTCCACATGAAAACAAAACACGAATGAGGAGCGTTTCACCTGTAGATAAAGTAGAGATTCCCCCGTCAAATAAAGGAGAGTTTCAGTTCAGAATCAGCTTTATTGGCCAGGTATGTTTAACACACAAGGTATTTAACTTGGGTAGACTGTGCTCTCTTTGTACAAAGGTCAAACATTAAATATCAACAATAAACTCAAAAATAAACAGTAATTAAAGACTAATATGTACAAGACTAAATAAGATAATAGTGCAGAGGTGAGTAGTGCAAAAGATGCTGAAGTGAACATGGGGTAGTTATTTTTTACAGTATTTACATTAAAGAGTGTGTGCAGATGGTAATTTAAATAAAATAAAAATAATATATATTTGCGTATATGTACATCCACAGTGACAGTTTTGTTCCAGGGTTATTTCACAGCAGCAGGTCTGACACTCTGTGACTGCTTAGCGTTCATCAGAGTGACAGCCTGGGGGAAGAAACTGTTCTTATGACGGGTTGTTTTGGCGTACAGTGATCTGTAACGCCTGCCGGAGGGGAGGAGTTTGAAAAGTTTGTGTCCGGGGTGTGAGGGGTCTGCAGTGATGTTACCTGCCCGTTTCCTGGCCCTGGACCGGTATAAGTCCTGGATGGGGGGAAGGTCGACACCGATGATCTTTTCTGCAGTCCTGATTGTCCGTTGCAGTCTGTGTCTGTCCAGTTTGGTTGCAGATCCAAACCAGACAGTGATGGAGGTGCAGAGAACGGACTGGATGATGGAGGTGTAAAACATGATAAGCAGCTCCCGGGGAAGGTTGAACTTCCTGAGCTGACGCAGGAAGTATCTCTGCTGGGCCTTTTTCCTTAAAGTATCTATGTGGGAGGTCCACTTCAGTTGTCTATAAAGGAGAGTTTCAGCTGTCTATAAAGGAGAGTTTCACCTGTTAATAAAGGAGAGTTTCAGTTGTCTATAAAGGAGAGTTTCAGTTGTCTATAAAGGAGAGTTTCAGTTGTCTATAAAGGAGAGTTTCAGTTGTCTATAAAGGAGAGTTTCAGTTGTCTATAAAGGAGAGTTTCAGTTGTCTATAAAGGAGAGTTTCAGCTGTCTATAAAGGAGAGTTTCAGCTGTCTATAAAGGAGAGTTTCAGTTGTCTATAAAGGAGAGTTTCACCTGTTAATAAAGGAGAGTTTCAGCTGTCTATAAAGGAGAGTTTCAGCTGTCTATAAAGGAGAGTTTCACCTGTTAATAAAGGAGAGTTTCAGTTGTCTATAAAGGAGAGTTTCAGTTGTCTATAAAGGAGAGTTTCACCTGTTAATAAAGGAGAGTTTCAGCTGTCTATAAAGGAGAGTTTCAGTTGTCTATAAAGGAGAGTTTCAGTTGTCTATAAAGGAGAGTTTCAGTTGTCTATAAAGGAGAGTTTCAGTTGTCTATAAAGGAGAGTTTCAGTTGTCTATAAAGGAGAGTTTCAGCTGTCTATAAAGGAGAGTTTCACCTGTTAATAAAGGAGAGTTTCAGCTGTCTATAAAGGAGAGTTTCAGCTGTCTATAAAGGAGAGTTTCAGCTGTCTATAAAGGAGAGTTTCAGCTGTCTATAAAGGAGAGTTTCACCTGTTAATAAAGGAGAGTTTCAGCTGTCTATAAAGGAGAGTTTCAGCTGTCTATAAAGGAGAGTTTCACCTGTTAATAAAGGAGAGTTTCAGTTGTCTATAAAGGAGAGTTTCAGCTGTCTATAAAGGAGAGTTTCAGTTGTCTATAAAGGAGAGTTTCAGCTGTCTATAAAGGAGAGTTTCAGCTGTCTATAAAGGAGAGTTTCAGCTGTCTATAAAGGAGAGTTTCAGCTGTCTATAAAGGAGAGTTTCAGCTGTCTATAAAGGAGAGTTTCAGCTGTCTATAAAGGAGAGTTTCAGCTGTCTATAAAGGAGAGTTTCACCTGTTAATAAAGGAGAGTTTCAGTTGTCTATAAAGGAGAGTTTCAGCTGTCTATAAAGGAGAGTTTCAGCTGTCTATAAAGGAGAGTTTCAGTTGTCTATAAAGGAGAGTTTCAGCTGTCTATAAAGGAGAGTTTCAGCTGTCTATAAAGGAGAGTTTCAGCTGTCTATAAAGGAGAGTTTCAGCTGTCTATAAAGGAGAGTTTCAGCTGTCTATAAAGGAGAGTTTCAGTTGTCTATAAAGGAGAGTTTCAGCTGTCTATAAAGGAGAGTTTCAGCTGTCTATAAAGGAGAGTTTCACCTGTTAATAAAGGAGAGTTTCAGTTGTCTATAAAGGAGAGTTTCAGTTGTCTATAAAGGAGAGTTTCAGCTGTCTATAAAGGAGAGTTTCAGCTGTCTATAAAGGAGAGTTTCAGTTGTCTATAAAGGAGAGTTTCAGCTGTCTATAAAGGAGAGTTTCAGCTGTCTATAAAGGAGAGTTTCACCTGTTAATAAAGGAGAGTTTCAGTTGTCTATAAAGGAGAGTTTCAGCTGTCTATAAAGGAGAGTTTCAGCTGTCTATAAAGGAGAGTTTCAGTTGTCTATAAAGGAGAGTTTCAGCTGTCTATAAAGGAGAGTTTCAGCTGTCTATAAAGGAGAGTTTCAGTTGTCTATAAAGGAGAGTTTCAGCTGTCTATAAAGGAGAGTTTCAGCTGTCTATAAAGGAGAGTTTCAGCTGTCTATAAAGGAGAGTTTCAGCTGTCTATAAAGGAGAGTTTCAGTTGTCTATAAAGGAGAGTTTCAGCTGTCTATAAAGGAGAGTTTCAGCTGTCTATAAAGGAGAGTTTTACCTGTTAATAAAGGAGAGTTTCAGCTGTCTATAAAGGAGAGTTTCAGCTGTCTATAAAGGAGAGTTTCAGCTGTCTATAAAGGAGAGTTTCAGCTGTTAATAAAGGAGAGTTTCACCTGTTGATGAAGAGAGTTTCACCCTTGCTTGTTTTACTGTGCTCGTAATCTCGACGGCATTGGAAATGAGGGAAACCTCAGTGTCCTTTCGAGAATAAATAAAGGTTTGAAATGAAATGAAATGAAATACACAAAGACCCTACGTGTCTGATATCCGGATAATTTAAGCACACCCTCAGGTCCCCCTTTTGAACAACTAGAACCACCACCCAGGTCTTCCACTCCATAGGCACTGTCCAAGACCTCCACAAGACACTGAAGAGGTGTTCCAGCCAAGACAGCCCAACGATGTGTAGAGCCTTTAGCATCTTGGAGTGAATCTCATCCACACCTCCAGGACCAGTGTTGTGGATTTTCTCCACTAGATCTGGACAGTAAGGTCTTTTACCTGCTCTTTGTAAAGTGTCTTCAGATAACATTTGTTATGAATCGGTGCTATACTCATAAAGATTGATTCATTTATTCAATTAGTTTTTTTTGTTTTTGGGATCCTTTATCATTTTGGCCTTTATTCACTTGTTCATTATTTATCCCTGAGCATGTTGTGACTTTATTTTGATGTCAAAATAAAGTGTTCCCTTTCATAGTGACCTCAAGGTTTTCTGTAGATGAGGAAAATGGACTCCAGTTTCCATGACCTCAACAGTTCGAGACCATAATGGAGGAGTCTCTTATTGTGCACTCACACTAGGCAATCCGTAACTGTGCCTAAGCACGCTTCACCCCTAAAGTCCACTTAGTTTGACTAGCGTGAGTGCTTCGATCCGTGCTAGAGCTCAGGACGCTTCCTTGGCCCTGGCACACTTAAAAGAGGTGTGCTTCAGCACGGTACACTTCATACACGCGCACAAGCACGGGTACACACCGTGGACAGCCTTCATTATGGAGAAATCCCGGAGAGTGTTCTGTCTGTATCTGACTAACATGACTCATAATAAGACACAAAGTCAGTAAAGTAGCCGTCATGTTCTCTGTGTGGTTCCCTGATTAGCAGATGCGGACATGACCGCGCGTCCTTTTTAAGAAAAACTTTTTTTTCCGAGTCCGTCTGTCTTGTAAACTGAGCACGCGTCATGATCATGTAAAGCCATGTATGTGTTGTATTACGACGTTATGTACAAGAGGTAACTGTGCTCAGGCCTGTTAGTCCTGGAGCAGCGTGAGTGCAGTCACAGTACGGGACGACTGGGCAGAGTGCGAGTGCGGCCTAAATTACACGTCATTGTTTAAATCCTTAAACAGAACTTCTGGAGGCACACAGAGAGTTTGTAAAGACTTTACTGATCCAATAAAACCCTGATACATGTAAGGTGACAAGTTTGGATATGATATTTACAACAACACGGTAAAAAAGAACTCATTGACGTTTAAGGAGAGCCTCTGTAGGTTTGATATCTGAAAACAATAAATGTGTCGAACATATTCAATCTGCACTCCAGTCTCATTTCTCCGTTGTAAAAGTCACTTTTATTTCACTTCACTTGTTTATTTAACTCAAGATATTACACAGTCTTTACCTTTAGCTCTGACACTCACATCTTCTCTCGATGACTCGCCGTGATTTTATAACACAGAAGATGTTTACATGTGTTTCGTATTCTTGACAGCTGCATGCCGTACATGACAGGGTTCAGAAGCGGCTGTATGAGGAGGAAATACAGCGACAGAATGATGCGTACAATGCTCGGCACGCTGGCCATATTAAATCTACTCTGAAGTATTTCAAACATACAACCAAAAGAAAAGTTGACGAGCGAGGCCAGGTGAGGCGTGCAGGTGCTGACAGCTTTTCGTCGGGTCTGTTTGGAACCAGAGAAACACACGTGAAAGATTTTAGTGTAAGAGAAAAGAATTGGCAGCAGGGGCACTAAGACGGTCAGAACTGTGCCAAAGATTCTATAAAAGTTATTCACCTGAGTGTCAGAACAAGCTAACTTCACTACAAGATAGTTGTGACAATACAAGCTGTTAATGATGTTTCCACAAAGTGGCAAAGTGATGCTTAAAAATAAAGTAATCAAGAATTTAACATAGGAGTAAATCCATATCACAGCTATGAAAGTAACTGCCCTGTTAAACGTCATCTGTGTGTTGTACTGCAGAGGGCAACAGATAGCCAGATACCTGTCATAAGACATGACGGCTAGATTACAGAACTCTACCTGAGCGTACGTGTACAAGCAGAAGATCTGCAGGTAACAGAAAGGAGCTGACACAGTGTGAACGTCGGAGAGAATCTGAACCAGGAGGAGAGGAAACAAACCTGTGCTGCCGTACAGCTCGTTCACAAACAGGCTGCACAGGAAGATGTACATGGGTTCATGAAGGTGTCTGTTCATGCAGATCAGCACGATGAGGAATACGTTGACAAAAACTATTAGCATGTACAACATTGCAGTTAACATGAAATACAAGTATTTCAAAGATCCTACATACATGTAGGTGCTAAAAATGAAGTAATGTAAAGTTGAATTCACCATCATTCTCACCGTGATGGAACAAACTGTCTGCAAAATAAAAAAGCTTGCTTCCTATCTTTTAACCTGGAATTAATTTGCTTTCTTTTTGCCTTCAAGCATTATTATTTTAAGTTTGATGAACTTCACACTCGAAGAACGGCTTCACCGAAAAAATAATGAAGAAGCTCACAAATAGCCCGGAGCTTCCTTCGACTCCACTAAACAGACACACACACTGATGTCTTTAAGTGACACACAAACATCAGGTTACACACACTACAACATGTGTTACCTGCTGTGTTACAGACTGCTGCAGCAACTGATGTGAGGCGGCAGCAAACCTGAGGCTTTATACATCTCCATGACGAGATCGCACCACCTCAGTCACCTCCGGTCCTGAGGGGACACGGATAACTGACGGACCACGAGCTCGGGTTTGGTTCATTAACAATAACACCGGATGTGACAGAGAAAGGCCTGTGTACTGACCCAGAGAGATAAATTATAGTTGTATTACTGTTACCATGACTATAAAAAAAAAAACATGTTCATTTCAATTAAATAGTAACAGAAACAAATTAGCTATAAAAAAAAAAAGAAATTTGAAAATCTGCTGCTTTAAACATTTATTTTGCAGGTACAATTTCCACGTAGTCCATCAGCGCCATGTTTGTCTCCGTCAGACGGTGCCCGCGATGCCCCACTGGATCTGTTTCTGGAACTTGAGCGAGAACTACAAGAGCACAGGACATCTACAAACGTGCGAACAACATGTAGCTTTGTATCTCTGAGGATGATTTGTTGTTCATTCGGTGCCTGTTTTGACGTCATGTTGATAAAGTGATGAAAACAGATCAGTCTGTATGATGTTGTGTTTTATTTTGAAATTGACCGGACGCTCTGTGCATTTCCTCGTCTGACTTCCTGTCCGGGTCGTTCTATTCTGTCCAGTTTGACGCGTGCTTGAGGTGAGCGCCCACGAACATAGACTCGCAGCGTATTTGAAACGGAGCAGAGCGGCGTGGAACTGCTGGCATGCTCCGGAGATGGACTGCGGCGCTCGCTGTGGAAACAGGAGCATTGACTAGAGTGGCGAAGAACGGCGGCGTAGCACACAGAGCTGACGGACCACAGCGCGCACGAAGTATGTGGAAATTGGGGGTTAATTGAAGCGCTGAAAGAATATCAATTAGAAGGGAAATGTATTGGGATTGGACTTAAAATACCTGGTGATGACATAGAAGAGGAGAAGGGCAAGAGTCTTCTCTTCTTCTTCTCTTGAGCTTGTGGGGAACTACGGGAAGCACACCTTGACTAAAGTTAAACCTTAAACCTGATTCATGCTTCTTGCAGTCGGCGCAGTCGGCACGGTGCGGACGGCGCGCACGGTCCCTGCAGACGTCGAGTCGTTTCATACTGAACAGAGCGGCCAGAACGGACCTCTTCAGTAGTCTCTCTCACCACTTCGAACCCCTCCATTTTTAAAGCGCCAAAAATGTTGAACTACTAGAGTACTTTCAGGCTCTGTAGCCAATCATTGCAACGCGGTCGGCGCGAAGACGTCTGCGTTGTTACAAAATCTTGGAGGTGCGCGGCTAGCAGTAATCATAGTGGATTTCTCTCTGGGTTAACTTTTAGATACCCGCGCTCCTTCTTACCCTCGTGACAGACTTTCACCAAATACGTCACTTTAAGAGAATCTTTATGTAAAATTCACATTTTTCATATTTAGCTACAAGCTAAAAATATGGTTTTAAAGTGAGATTAAACACAGCCTTGTGTTTCTGTGTGTCCGTCCTGAGGTGTGGGGGTCTGAGGGGAGGTCATTATGGCCCCTCTGAGGACCAGTGGAACCAGAGCAGAGGTCTGCGGGCTAATTGGTCTCACTGGTTAACAGCTCTGAAGGTAATTTGCTTCAGAGGGAATTAGTGGAAACAGTGAACGTGAAGATGCCTCAGAGACCCACATGTTGATGGGCTGGAGTGACCTTTGACCTGAGGGACTTCAATAATGAGCTCTGGTGATGTAACTTCCCGTAGACCTGAGGACACAGCACGGGTTTACTGTGGGGACATTAAACAAATGTTTGAAGAGTTTTTATTTATGACATTAGTTTGGATTGTTTGTTACAACTTTTCACAAGTTTTCACTCCACATCAGTTCTGTGGCTTTTTAGCCTCTTTCAGCGCAGATGACTTTATGTTCATTCTCCAGCTCATGCTCAGGTCGTGTTATGTCATCTGCTTCTGCCTCAGAAGCGTGAATAATGCACCATAATTATACGTGTGTTATTGACGAAAAGGAGCCCACTGCACCAAGTAGAGACCATTGTTACTGGGGAAAAGAAAACGCTCATAACTGGTCCATACCTGCACCAGCCCTACCTATAAAAGGATGTTTTAAGCCTATTCTTAAAAGTACAGAGTGAGTCTGCCTCCCGGACCCTGACTGGAGAGGGGCCTGATAACGATCTGTGGAGGCGGCTGAAACAAAGCGGGTAATAAAGTTTTCTGTATCAAATATGATGGAAAATAAAAGTCGTACATGTAGCGTGTTATTCAGTTCATTGGAAAGAGATGTTTCTGACAATCATTTGATGGTTTAGGCTTAAAGATTTCACGCTCTAAATTACTGAGCTGATTCGGACTGTTTGACTTTGATCAGAGGAGCTCTGTGCTCGCTCAAATACGCTCCCATCTTGACTTTACGCTGGGTTCACAGTTAAGAGCACAGACGTGCCCACGTTATACTGATCCTGTGAGAATACACCTTAAGATGCTTATGGGATGAAGTTTAATCCAGGATAATATTTTACTTTCATAAGTGAGTCTGAGTCAGTGTGTCGGCTGCAGACGGTCAGCTCTGAGGACGTTGTCAGGCACCCACACACGCGTTTGTCTTCTTTATGTGCCTCCTTTTTGTGTCCCCATGTGTGAACTTAATAGATAAATGAGAAGAAAAGTGACGTGGAGTCAATAAAGTTTAACATCAGGAACTCTCTGGTCTTTACTTTATTGTTAACAGTCTGAGTTACACGCTGTCTGTGAGTCCACAGCGTCCTCAGCTCATAGATTTACTAAGTTCACATACAAGTCGTCTCAATCCTGAGACTTTAAAACAAACTGAATCTCAGAGGCTTTTATTCTGAAGGAATCTCAACTGTTTGTGTCGTGTTGTCGGGGTCCTTCAGGTTGTGGCACAGTTAAGCCTTCAGGAGTCAGGAGACCAGCTCCTGTCCCTGCAGGACGTGTCCTCACCCCCTCCAAAGACACTCAGAGACATTATACATTCGTCCAAACCTCGTCTCGTCTCTTCTTGGTGTCATTTTTTATCAGCCATCCAGAGTCGATTCACAGTCCACATGTAGACAAACTCCACAGCTACAGGCTAACTTTGGCCTAATGGTTTGTCCTGGTCTAAATGCTGGAAGCTCCGATCCTCCACTCCTCCTCCACCTCTCCTGGTCTACCTCTCAGCGTTGATCTTATAGCGCAGCACGAAGTACGCCATGAGCCTCAGAGAGAAGAAGAAGATGGCAAGGATGATGAAGTCCAGGTAAAGTTTGGCGTCCAGCATGTCCAGCTCCTTCAGGATGGCCTCAGACTTCTGGAAGTGACAGGTGTCTTCTTCGTCACAGTGCAGATCCTCCCGGTCCAGGCCGTAGATGGACAGGATGACACCCTCGAAGCCGTACCTGAAACACGGCACAGGAGGTCGGATAAGGAGGATATGACAGAGTGTTATTCTAAGTGTATGACATCATGAAAGAAAGGATCCCTACAGAGAGAAACCTTTAAGAGGAAGATGATTAACCACAAGCAGCTGTTACATCTCTCTCTACAAACACGCCGCACTACATTCAGAGAACAGGAAGTTATCTCACAGCACTCAGGAGTTTGAGTGTACTGCTGAGTCCATCTGCTAGTTTGTTTGTCTCTTTCAGATGTCTTTATGTTTTAAACTGTAGATTTTAACAAACACAATAACACAAAGAAACCACTAAAGCCTTAAAGAGTAACTCCCGTAATCTGTGAGGTCAATCGTAACGCAGCCACCTGCCACTAGTTGGAGCCTGCTCTCTTCGCTCTACCACCTGGATGTAAACAAGCACAGTGAAAAGATAGCATCTTGTAGGAGCAGAGCGGTTTGTCAGTGTTTAGGTCTATAACATGGAAGTTGTGTGTTGTATGTACAGTTGTTTGACGGCAGTGTCAGGTCAAACTGGGATATCAATGCTTAATGTTTCACAGAATCAGTGAGCAGTAACAAACAGTGCTCCCACCTGACGTAGGAGATGTAGGACATCCACTGCAGGTACCAGGGTATGGTGTCGAAACTGACAAAGAACCCCGAGAACAGGAGAACCGGGATCGCTGTTACCGGACCCACAAACGTCGCCACCTGCAGGAAACAATAGAGTAAACACACCTGAGTGCAGTCTGCAGGCAAACACACCTGTCTGCCAGCCCTCTCGATACCTGAATAAAACTGTTGTAAATCAAATCAAAAAGTATTAAAGCATCAAACATTTTGAGAACCTGAATTCAGAGGGTCTGACCTGCAGCGAGGTGGACGCAGCTCCGATCAGCAGACCCAAACTTTGAGCCACCAGAGAGGTCAGGACCCCCAGAGACAGGAAGAGGAAGAAGCGACCAGCGTCCGGAGGCTGAGCGGTCATCCAGTACACGATACTGCAGTACACCATGGGGAACACTACCTGTAGGACAGCAGACAGAACATAAACATGTTCAGGTTCTCTGCTGGAACACAGCAGACACTTAAAGGTCAGTAAATCAAACTGGAACAGCAGACTTGCTGAAGCTTCATACTCAGAGGATGTTTTGGCTCTAATGATCTGTGGAGTCTGAAGTTTTCCTGGCTGTGTTCCTGTGCAGAGTATGTGATGGTCAGCAGACCGATCTCTCAACAGTAGAGTCTTTTTTTTTGGGGGTGCTGGTGGCGCAGTGGTTAGTGCGCGCATCCCATATATGGAGGCTATAGTCCTCAACGCGGGCGGCCCAGGTTGGAATCCAATCTGTGGCTCCTTTCCCGCATGTCAATCCCCACTCTCTATCCACTGTCCTATCTCTCCAATAAAGGCACAAAAAGCCCAAAAATAAATCTTTAAAAAACAGTAGAGTCTTTTTGAGGGTGAGAACCAGGGGAGATTGTCCTCTAGTCAATCACATGATCTTTCTGATCAGAAAATTATAAACAATTTCCCTACAGTCTTAACTACTTCCTGTTTATTGAGAATGGGACGGACATACGGATGACAGACTTAGAATGATGCAGTCTATGGTTCAGACATGTGAGGTATTAACTTGCAGCGTCCAGCAGGGGGCGACTCCACTGGTTCTAAAAAGCAGCGTTGTCCCGTCCCCCTTACTGTTTGCATTAGCAATAGAAACTTTGTCAATTTACCTTAGGTCCTCTGCCTTCTTTACAGATAAATAATGCTCGGAATGGAGTTTAAGTTATCACTGTATGCTGATGATTTGTGTTTTATGCATCAGATAGCATTCACTCTATGAGGCAATCTTATCCTTCTTTCAGAGATCTCAGGCCCATCGTCAGGTTGTAAAGTAGCAGCGAACAGTATCCCATCGATTCTCCAGCATTACAACTCAAAAAGTCTGAAGTGCCCTTTAAACTGAGACCCCCTGGATCAATGTAACCAGAACACGAACCTCCCTTTTTCTGCAACTTTGTCCTCCATTATGTGTCAAGTTAAGTCTGGCCTTCAAAGCTGGAGCAGTTTCCCTCTGTTGCTGAATGGAAGACTTAACCATAATGACCTTTTTGAAAACGTTTATTGCCCCAAGGGTGATTTGTCTCTCACAGAGAGCATAAAAACATAACATAAGAGACAAAAGACGTGATATTTACATCCCTGTTCTGAATGTCGTGTAGGCGTAATGGGGGGACTATGTGATCCCCCCTCTGTACCGTCTTCAGAGGTAGTAACAGAAGCGTTTCAGAGGAGAGACAGGATCAGCTGAGCCAGCGGGGGAGAACAGCGCTGTGTGTGTGTGTGTGTGTGTGTGTGTGTGTGTGTGTGTGTGTGTGTGTGTGTGTATGTGTGTGTGTGTGTGTGTGTGTGTGTGTGTGTGTGTGTGTGTGTGTGTGTGTGTGTGTGTGCATGTCTGACTGTGTGTGTACGTGGAGTTCCCACTGTGCCGTGCTTCTGAAATGCCGAAACACAATGAACGACTGGGACACTAATATTACGCCGTCAAGGAATTAAATATGAATGTTCAAAGAAGAGATGACTGCTGAGCTTAGTTACGGCTTGTTTTGAAACATCGCAGCTTTACATGACCCTCATTTCATCCTCTACTGCTGTCTCTTTAAGACTCCCCTCCCTACGTGCCCAATTTCTTCTGATTGGCCAGCACTCTGGAAGCCTTCCTGTGGTGGCAGAACGCTGCAGGGCTGCCAGGGGAGGGCTGCTCTCCAGTACTGGGAGAAGAGAGTCTATGTAAGAGGTTTCAGCAGCTTACGTCGAGGCCTGAAGTCGTCGGGTGAAATTCATTGTTTCATATCTGGGAACTATGGCGTGATTTATAGAACAAGATGTTTAGCGCCCTCTGCAGACTCATCCTGGGATTACTCCAACATACGTTTACGTCACGATCTAAAACTTTGCCAAGTTTAGTTTGGACATCCAGCATCCTAACACTATATGAGAGTTTAAACAGGGATCAGCAGAAAAGGTCGACTTTAAACTTTTTATTGCAACAAGCAGCTGACTCCAAACTCTGTTGATTTAATAGATTTTTTTCTCTTTTAACACCAGAAACATCATCTCCTGCCGACTGCTTTGTTCTGGATTGAATTTGTTTTAAATATTTACCTGGAAGGGAACGTCAGCCATGGTTTTGGCCAGGTAATAAGCCTTCAGACTGTACCAGTAGTTCAGGTGTTCCCTCAGAAAAACTCCCATCTCCAGAGGAACTGGACACACACAAACACATGAAGACACACAGATCAGATGCAGAAACACACTGTGAAATAAAGAGGCTGTTCAAATGTCACTCTAGAAGACTTCAGATCCTTAACTTCAGTGAAAGTCATCGAAACACAGTGAAAGTACGAAAAGCAGAAAATCTTTTAATTTTATTACTCGTGCTGAGATCCATCAGTGTGTCTGTGTGTGTGTGTGTGTGTGTGTGTGTGTGTGTGTGTGTGTGTGTGTCTCTCACAGGTTAGCACGGTGGGCATCAGAGCGGCAAACATGAGGAACAACATGGAGAAGAAGAGGAAGCCCGAGTTGCTGAGAACCTTCTTGGCCTCATTCCCGATGCCCAGGTACAGCAGACCAATCAGAACGCCGATCCCGATGTGGGACAAGATCCTCAGGTGAGTCAGCACCTACTCGACCAATCACAGGAGGGGCATGTCACTCTGAGTGTGTGAGCATGTAGATATCAGTGTGTGTGTGTGTGGTTCTCACCGAGTCTCGGAGGATGCTGAGGAACGTTCTCCTGAACAGGATGAAGAACTGAGTCATGCAGCTCGCAGAGAAACTGTGACAGCCTTCAGATGAAGACGAGCTCTCCTGAGACAAACAACAGAGAAGATAGTCAGGATATCAGAATTTAAACTTTGATATGATTCTCACTCTGGGTGACCAAATATAGTCAAGTACTCGACGATTCGTTGGTCAGAGCCTCAGTCGACTGCCAGTCTCTCAGTCGAGCATGAGGATCATTCCATTCCAGCTCTATGGGGGTGTTTAATGTCTAATGTTACACAGACTTGTCTGTTTCCTCTAAATAATTCATGAGTCATGGCGTATATTGGTATAAATATCACCTTAGAAATATTTTAAATGCAGCTCTCAAAACCACTCGTACTTTAAATCACTCTCCTGAGTGTGTGCTTGAAGAAATCCCCCCCAAGTATTGATAGAAGCAGCAGATCCATGTCTGGAGAATTTCATTGGCTACAAGAGATGTCAGTAATTGGCAGTCACATGTAATTGGCCGTCAGAACAGGGGGAGGCACCTTCTTTCAACAAAGGCTTTATCTTTATTGATCTAACGTGTTTGGATTAAATTTTAGTCTGGATTTAAATCGTGGGGGCTCAGTTTGGTGGAATATTCTGATCAGGAAAGTTCAGTCAATCTTCAGATGGTTTAAAGACGTTGTTTGTTTGTCGGTGGTCTGACAGATGTGTAGATTGTAGCTGCTGTGGTGGTCTGACAGATGTGTAGATTGTGGCTGCTGTGGTGGTCTGACAGATGTGTAGATTGTGGCTGCTGTGGTGGTCTGACAGATGTGTAGATTGTAGCTGCTGTGGTGGTCTGACAGATGTGTAGATTGTAGCTGCTGTGGTGGTCTGACAGATGTGTAGATTGTAGCTGCTGTGGTGGTCTGACAGATGTGTAGATTGTAGCTGCTGTGGTGGTCTGACAGATGTGTAGATTGTGGCTGCTGTGGTGGTCTGACAGATGTGTAGATTGTAGCTGCTGAGGTGGTCTGACAGATGTGTAGATTGTGGCTGCTGTGGTGGTCTGACAGATGTGTAGATTGTAGCTGCTGTGGTGGTCTGACAGATGTGTAGATTGTGGCTGCTGTGGTGGTCTGACAGATGTGTAGATTGTGGCTGCTGTGGTGGTCTGACAGATGTGTAGATTGTAGCTGCTGTGGTGGTCTGACAGATGTGTAGATTGTAGCTGCTGTGGTGGTCTGACAGATGTGTAGATTGTAGCTGCTGAGGTGGTCTGACAGATGTGTAGATTGTGGCTGCTGTGGTGGTCTGACAGATGTGTAGATTGTAGCTGCTGTGGTGGTCTGACAGATGTGTAGATTGTAGCTGCTGTGGTGGTCTGACAGATGTGTAGATTGTAGCTGCTGTGGTGGTCTGACAGATGTGTAGATTGTAGCTGCTGTGGTGGTCTGACAGATGTGTAGATTGTAGCTGCTGTGGTGGTCTGACAGATGTGTAGATTGTGGCTGCTGTGGTGGTCTGACAGATGTGTAGATTGTGGCTGCTGTGGTGGTCTGACAGATGTGTAGATTGTAGCTGCTGTGGTGGTCTGACAGATGTGTAGATTGTAGCTGCTGTGGTGGTCTGACAGATGTGTAGATTGTGGCTGCTGTGGTGGTCTGACAGATGTGTAGATTGTGGCTGCTGTGGTGGTCTGACAGATGTGTAGATTGTAGCTGCTGAGGTGGTCTGACAGATGTGTAGATTGTAGCTGCTGTGGTGGTCTGACAGATGTGTAGATTGTGGCTGCTGTGGTGGTCTGACAGATGTGTAGATTGTGGCTGCTGTGGTGGTCTGACAGATGTGTAGATTGTAGCTGCTGTGGTGGTCTGACAGATGTGTAGATTGTGGCTGCTGTGGTGGTCTGACAGATGTGTAGATTGTGGCTGCTGTGGTGGTCTGACAGATGTGTAGATTGTAGCTGCTGTGGTGGTCTGACAGATGTGTAGATTGTAGCTGCTGTGGTGGTCTGACAGATGTGTAGATTGTAGCTGCTGTGGTGGTCTGACAGATGTGTAGATTGTAGCTGCTGTGGTGGTCTGACAGATGTGTAGATTGTAGCTGCTGTGGTGGTCTGACAGATGTGTAGATTGTAGCTGCTGTGGTGGTCTGACAGATGTGTAGATTGTGGCTGCTGTGGTGGTCCGACAGATGTGTAGATTGTGGCTGCTGTGGTGGTCTGACAGATGTGTAGATTGTGGCTGCTGTGGTGGTCCGACAGATGTGTAGATTGTGGCTGCTGTGGTGGTCCGACAGATGTGTAGATTGTGGCTGCTGTGGTGGTCTGACAGATGTGTAGATTGTGGCTGCTGTGGTGGTCTGACAGATGTGTAGATTGTAGCTGCTGTGGTGGTCCGACAGATGTGTAGATTGTGGCTGCTGTGGTGGTCCGACAGATGTGTAGATTGTGGCTGCTGTGGTGGTCTGACAGATGTGTAGATTGTGGCTGCTGTGGTGGTCTGACAGATGTGTAGATTGTAGCTGCTGTGGTGGTCTGACAGATGTGTAGATTGTGGCTGCTATGGTGGTCTGACAGATGTGTAGATTGTGGCTGCTGTGGTGGTCTGACAGATGTGTAGATTGTGGCTGCTGTGGTGGTCTGACCCGCACACACTGGGCCGTCAGTGTGTAATATGGTTATAAGGTCACGTTAATGCAGACCTAATGATTGAGAAAAAGGATGGATCATGTCGTATCATAAAATAAATTGTTATTCCAAGATCAGAAAACAAATAGTTAAATGATGTGATTAAACTCAAATGAGAATTTGGATCAATGAGCGCAAAAAAACAACAACAAAACGTAGGAGATTAGTCGACTATAGTCACAGTGTTGTGGGGTTTTATGTAACCGAATGTTGAACATTTTTACTTTGTTTACCCAAAGGCCCAACGAGGCACAAGTTGGAAATTAGCAATAGCTACTGTATATACTCTTTATGCAGCACATCAGTTTCATGCTTTGTATTGAAACTATGTTAAATTGCATTGTCAATTAAATAAATAAATTCAAATTCAAATCTGACGAATCAGGTTCAACTATGTTAGTCCTTAGTCGGGGACAGGCCTAACTCTAGCAGTGGTTGACAAAGTCCACAGCTTCATGACTTCAGTCAAAGTAAAGATCCTTCTGGTCCAATATGACTCCAATACAAGTTTGTGATCCCTAAAGACAAACCTGAGGATGAAATGATTGACAGGTATCAAACTGTGACCGATGCGTACAAACGTTTAAGAAGGAGGGGAAGCTGGCACAGAGGCTGAGGGAGTTACATATGAATTATCTGCAGGCTGAGAGTTTCTTCAGGGTGAGAAACAACAAATGTAAAGCTTTACCTTAATGATCAAAGTTCTTAATAGTACCCTAAAGTTGGGGGCTTGTAGAACAGCGTTTTCTCTTGTTTGTGTGTGCAGACACAAAAAGAAAACGACAGATAAACAGAATCTTGGTGTGAAGGAGACTCTGACGTGATGTGAAGAAATCAGTGTGTTTGATGTAAACATATAAACAGTCAGAGGAGGTGCTTGTCAATAGGCAAGGCAGAAAACTGCTTGGGGCCCCAGGCCAGTAGGGGGCCCCCCCGCCCCCCTCCCATCTGACAGGGATAGTCTCCCGCTGTGAGGTGCATGTTCAGTCTGCTGGGGTGAGTTTGTTTCGTACCTCCTCTGTGCGCTGCCACAGGAATGGGTGGAGGTTTGTGTCTCCGTTCAGCTCCGTCTGATGCTCCGCCTCACACTTCCTGTCCTGCACAGCCTTCACCAGGCGGACCATCTGATCCCCGTACTCTCCAGACGCCACCTCCATCACTGAGGACACAAAACACACACCCCTCCCACAGGTGAGGACAATCCTACAAACTGAACCTGTCTGTGTCACAGTGTGCAGCTGCAGTTCGACAAATGTCCACTAGATGCTGCTGCTGCATCATTAAACATCCTGATCAAAGTGTGTCCGCTCAGAGTTGTTGTTTTTGTCCCTGACAGGCTCAGGTTGTTACTCTAAGTGTGTGACATCATTACAGAGAGGATCCCTACAGTGATAAACACAAACAGCTGTTACATCACTCTTTACAAACACACCACACTATATTCAGAGAAACACAGAGTTATCCTCACAGAAGGCAGGAGTTACTGACTTCACATTTATTTTTTTCATAAAGATTACTAAAGGAAACATAAATGTGACGCAGGAGAAATATTTCTCCACAGCAGAGTAAAGGACATTAATACAGACATTAACATCATTTATTTTTCTTCTCTTAACTTCCCACAGACTGTAAACATGAATGTTTGAAGCCTGAGTGACGTCCCCCGTCTGTTCCTGCAGGGGGCGCTGGAGTCCCATCGATGGCGGTCCCCATGCTGGAAATGCTGTCTCATCCTAACTTTCAGTCAACCTAACGACAGGCTGAGAGCTGGAGCTGAGGCGGGTTTTAAGCCTCCTGACAAACCGTTACACCGCGCCCACCTGTCAATCAGGTCAGCTACACGCCTTATTGTGAATAACTCTTATCCTTCATCAAATCAAAACTGATGAGTCATCAAAACATTCACCCCCCGTACAGTGTGTGCTGATCGAGACATGAGCTAATCAGACCTGTTTGGTTTTTTGAACCAGGCTGTAAACATGTTAATGTCTGCTGTAAAAACAGGCTTTTTAGAATGGGTGTGTATGTGACTTCCTGTGCTTCTGCAGCCAGCCTCTAGTGGACACTCCAGGAACTGCAGGATTTTACACTTCAGCATCAGACACAAAACATAGGACATGCTTCCAGCGGGGTTTCCTACCGAAGTCTGCAGGGTTGTGGTAGGTTGGGCAGTTGAGTCCAAGGTCTCTCAGGTAAGGAACCAGACTGGAGACTTTCCCCCTGTAGATACACTGACCCTGACTGAGGACGTACAGCTG
This sequence comes from Tautogolabrus adspersus, assembly GCA_020745685.1. Lineage (NCBI taxonomy): Eukaryota > Metazoa > Chordata > Actinopteri > Labriformes > Labridae > Tautogolabrus > Tautogolabrus adspersus. The sequence goes on from CM036545.1 coordinate 31,053,654, forward strand.
ACACCGGACACATAGGAACAAAGAGAGGTTATAAAAAACATCTGAAATAAAAGGTGTAAAAGTGAACAAGTGGAATATGAATCATCCTCTCTGCTTCCTGGTTTATAAAAGTCTGAACTGTTTCAGGTTGTGGTTCGTTCTAATCATTGACAGAATGATCCAGAATAATCATCAACAGCTGATTGAATCACCTTGTCGAAGAGTTCAAACAGTTTGGCGCTCGGCTGGTGGATGGTGCAGATGACGGTTCGTCCTCCCTGAGCCAGAGCCTTCAGCAGAGACACTACCTGGAAACAAGACGAGCTGTCCAGGCCGCTGAGACACACACACACACACACACACACACACACACACACACACACACACACACACACACACACACACACACACACACACACACACACACAGTTTGGTTGGTTCATGTCGTTCATACAGACACCAGTAGACACGCTGACTCATGAGAAAGTCACTGAAGGAGCTTAGACACATTGTCCAGGTGTATCCAGGTGTTTCATGACATCATGTCTGTCATAAATCTGAGGATCGTCCTCGTGTGATGTCACTCAAGTCAGCATTGTTTTACTTCTTCAAGTTAGAAAACATAATTAATGTGCAGACATCTCTAGCCCGCTCCTCAGCCATTACTAACATAACACACACCAAACAGTCTGTAGTCCAGGTGCATTGTGGGTAATGTAGGAGCCAAGTTAAGCTAAAGATGAAGAAAGTGTTGAATAAGAAATCTGATCGCACTTATACACCTTTGAATTGTCTAACAAATAGTGCTGTCAGTCATGATTAATCACAGCCTCTCTCTATCTACTCAGAATAATCATTTTAAACAAATCAAACTCCTCAAACTAAAAACACACTTTTCTATCATCAGGCTACAGCTGATGAGTCACCTGGTGGGCTCATCGAAGAACATGACGGGCGGGTTGTTGACGAGCTCCAGAGCGATGGCCAGTCTCTTCCTCTGCCCCCCCGACAGGTGAGACGTCCTGGTTTTAGCACAGTCCAGTAACCCGAGAGCCATCAGGATCTCCCTGACCTGAACACGTGCACATACACACACACACACACACACACACACACACACACACACACACACACACACACACACACGCATACACACACACACACACACACACACACGCACACACGCACACACACACACACACACACACACACGCACACACACGCACACACACACACACACACACACGCATACACACACACACACACACGCACACACACACAATGCTGGGATGAATATGATTGGATCTTTAGCTTCGACAAAGCTTTTTAATTGGTCTAAAAAACGAGTAAACATCCCTGAGTGCAGGATGAGTAATCAGACATTACAAACAGGAAGAGAAAATGCAGACGTCAAGAAGTAAACATACTCCGATAATAATTTATTCAAATATATAAATTTAACAGGATTCAAACCAGGAACATGTATTTTTCATATCATGGGGACTTTAACCTCTGACATCATCACGTAACCAGGCGGGGTAGGGTTGCAGAACGCTGCGTACTCGCCGAGACGTCCTGTATGTAGGAGCCATATTATTATGGAGAATGTTGGATATGAAAGCCGTCAGGAGTTTTTGATCGGCCACTAAGTGAGCGTGACCGAACACGGCATGCTGCTGCAGAGATGCACAAGAAGGGCACGCGAGCAAAAGGTACAAGCACTATGAGCGAGGGGGTTACAGGGACCCCGGGGATCAGAGTGTTATCATTTCATCTTCCAGAAACACAGAGACATTGCTTCTGTATTCAGTATATGTTAGAACTCACCATCTCTCTGCGAGCCTCCTCCTTCTCCTGCAGCTTCAGGTTGGCTGAGACCTGCAGAGAGAACCATCATCAGAGCAGAACCCACAGAGACCAGATTAGAGAGTCCAGACTGAACTGGAAAACTTCCGACCAGACGGTGTTCAGCTGCAGGATGCCATAATGATTCATACTCTGGTGATGGTTTCTTTAAAAGACGGTACCATATCACCAAAAAGTATTAAAGCTTTAATACATAATAAACATTTACTTTATAACACAGGTGTGAAGGAGAGAAATGAATCCATCAAAAGTTCAGGAAAATGCTCACACAGAAAAACAAGAAGAAGAAGAAGAGGTACCATCATGGCCTCCTGCACGGTGAGGTGAGGCAGCAGCATGTCGTCCTGCATGATGTAACAGGAAACCTTCCTGAAGGAGCGCAGGTCTCTGGGCTGACTGTTGATCAGGATCTCCCCCTTCATCCCTGTCTCCCTGCTCACACACACACACACACACACACACACGCGCACACGCACACACGCACGCACGCACGCACGCACGTACGCACGCACGCACGCACGCACGCGCGCACACACACACACACATACACACACACACACACAAACACACACACACGCACACACACACACACACACGCACACACACACACGCACACACGCACACACACACACACATACACACACACACACACACACACACACTCTTTCAGTCTGTTTCATTTTATCTCTGCCCTCCTTTAACCCCCCATAGAAGATGTCACACTCAAACGAGCCCACAAACGTCCTGTTGAGTGTGTCCTCAGCAGGTCTGTACCCACCTGTACCCGGCCAGGATGTTCATCAGCGTGGACTTCCCGGCTCCTGACGGCCCCATGATGGCCACCAGGTTCCCACTGGTGAACTTCCCAGAGATCCCTTTGAGCAGATTCTTGAAACCTGAGACGGAACAGAAACAATCAGTGAGCAGGTTCCCAGGCACTCTGAGGGTCGCTCTTTGTGCTCGAGTCCTCGAGTTCAGGTTTCACATTGTTTGAGTTCACATGAGTCTGCTCGGATTCACACATACACACACACACAAATACCTCTGAGATGCACACAAACACTCACCTGGGCTCACCTGAACTCAGCCACAACGACTAATCTGAAACTTTCAAATCTGCTTTCTGATCACAGATTTTTACATCATCCGAGCTCATATTTTAATCAATGACACGTTTCCAGAGTTTCTGAACATGTACAGTGACACGTGACATAAAGTTATCCAACAACAGACCAACCGAGGCCAGCTGAACCCATCAGAGAACACCTGAGAACACCTGAGAACACACTGAACTACACACTGTAATACACACTGAACTACACGCTGTACTACACACTGTAATACACACTGTAATACACACTGAACTACACACTGTAATACACACTGTAATACACACTGTACTACACACTGTAATACACACTGTAATACACACTGAACTACACACTGTAATACACACTGTAATACACACTGTACTACACACTGTAATACACACTGAACTACACGCTGTACTACACACTGTAATACACACTGTAATACACACTGTACTACACACTGTAATACACACTGAACTACACGCTGTAATACACACTGTACTACACACTGTAATACACACTGTAATACACACTGAACTACACGCTGTACTACACACTGTACTACACACTGTAATACACACTGTAATACACACTGTAATACACACTGTACTACACGCTGTAATACACACTGTACTACACACTGTAATACACACTGTAATACACACTGAACTACACGCTGTAATACACACTGTACTACACACTGTAATACACACTGTACTACACACTGTAATACACACTGTAATACACACTGAACTACACGCTGTACTACACACTGTAATACACACTGTACTACACACTGTAATACACACTGTAATACACACTGAACTACACGCTGTACTACACACTGTAATACACACTGTAATACACACTGTACTACACACTGTAATACACACTGTACTACACACTGTAATACACACTGAACTACACACTGTAATACACACTGTAATACACACTGTAATACACACTGTACTACACACTGTAATACACACTGTACTACACACTGTAATACACACTGAACTACACACTGTAATACACACTGTAATACACACTGAACTACACACTGTACTACACACTGTAATACACACTGTAATACACACTGAACTACACACTGTAATACACACTGAACTACACACTGTAATACACACTGTAATACACACTGAACTACACACTGTACTACACACTGTAATACACACTGTACTACACACTGTAATACACACTGAACTACACACTGTAATACACACTGTAATACACACTGTAATACACACTGTACTACACACTGTACTACACACTGTAATACACACTGAACTACACACTGTAATACACACTGTACTACACACTGTAATACACACTGTACTACACACTGTAATACACACTGTACTACACACTGTAATACACACTGAACTACACACTGTAATACACACTGTAATACACACTGTAATACACACTGTACTACACACTGTAATACACACTGTACTACACACTGTAATACACACTGAACTACACACTGTAATACACACTGTAATACACACTGAACTACACACTGTAATACACACTGTAATACACACTGTACTACACACTGTAATACACACTGAACTACACACTGTAATACACACTGTAATACACACTGAACTACACACTGTACTACACACTGTAATACACACTGTAATACACACTGAACTACACACTGTAATACACACTGAACTACACACTGTAATACACACTGAACTACACACTGTAATACACACTGTAATACACACTGAACTACACACTGTACTACACACTGTAATACACACTGTACTACACACTGTAATACACACTGAACTACACACTGTAATACACACTGTAATACACACTGTACTACACACTGTAATACACACTGTACTACACACTGTAATACACACTGAACTACACACTGTAATACACACTGTAATACACACTGAACTACACACTGTACTACACACTGTAATACACACTGTAATACACACTGTAATACACACTGAACTACACACTGTAATACACACTGAACTACACACTGTAATACACACTGTAATACACACTGTAATACACACTGTAATACACACTGTACTACACACTGCGTGTGCGTGTGTCTGTGTGTGTGTGTGTGTGTGTATGGGCTTCCATTAGTGCCAAAAATATATCTATGTCTACTTTAAACGTTGAACTGTCCTTGTGTCATTTGACTTTGTCATTACATCGTGTCGTCATGATGTGTCATTTGACAAAGTGTTGTTATGATGTGTTGTTTGACAGCGTCTGTACGTCGTTACTACCTGTCGTCTTGATGTGTCGTTACTACCTGTCGTCTTGATGTGTCGTTACAATGTGTCGTTACTACCTGTCGTCTTGATGTGTCGTTACTATGTGTCGTTACTACCTGTCGTCTTGATGTGTCGTTACAATGTGTCGTTACTACCTGTCGTCTTGATGTGTCGTTACTATGTGTCGTTACTACCTGTCGTCTTGATGTGTCGTTACAATGTGTCGTTACTACCTGTCGTCTTGATGTGTCGTTACTATGTGTCGTTACTACCTGTCGTCTTGATGTGTCGTTACAATGTGTCGTTACTACCTGTCGTCTTGATGTGTCGTTACTATGTGTCGTTACTACCTGTCGTCTTGATGTGTCGTTACTATGTGTCGTTACTACCTGTCGTCTTGATGTGTCGTTACTATGCGTCGTTACTACCTGTCGTCTTGATGTGTCGTTACAATGTGTCGTTACTACCTGTCGTCTTGATGTGTCGTTACAATGTGTCGTTACTACCTGTCGTCTTGATGTGTCGTTACTATGCGTCGTTACTACCTGTCGTCTTGATGTGTCGTTACAATGTGTCGTTACTACCTGTCGTCTTGATGTGTCGTTACTATGTGTCGTTACTACCTGTCGTCTTGATGTGTCGTTACTATGTGTCGTTACTACCTGTCGTCTTGATGTGTCGTTACTATGTGTCGTTACTACCTGTCGTCTTGATGTGTCGTTACAATGTGTCGTTACTACCTGTCGTCTTGATGTGTCGTTACTACCTGTCGTCTTGATGTGTCGTTGCTATGTGTCGTTACTACCTGTCGTCTTGATGTGTCGTTGCTATGTGTCGTTACTACCTGTCGTCTTGATGTGTCGTTACAATGTGTCGTTACTACCTGTCGTCTTGATGTGTCGTTACAATGCGTCGTTACTACCTGTCGTCTTGATGTGTCGTTACTATGTGTCGTTACTACCTGTCGTCTTGATGTGTCGTTACAATGTGTCGTTACTACCTGTCGTCTTGATGTGTCGTTTGACAAAGTGTTGTTATGATGTGTTGTTTGACAGCGTCTGTACGTCGTTACTACCTGTCGTCTTGATGTGTCGTTACTACCTGTCGTCTTGATGTGTCGTTACAATGTGTCGTTACTACCTGTCGTCTTGATGTGTCGTTACTATGCGTCGTTACTACCTGTCGTCTTGATGTGTCGTTACAATGTGTCGTTACTACCTGTCGTCTTGATGTGTCGTTACTATGCGTCGTTACTACCTGTCGTCTTGATGTGTCGTTACAATGTGTCGTTACTACCTGTCGTCTTGATGTGTCGTTACTATGTGTCGTTACTACCTGTCGTCTTGATGTGTCGTTACAATGTGTCGTTACTACCTGTCGTCTTGATGTGTCGTTACTATGCGTCGTTACTACCTGTCGTCTTGATGTGTCGTTACTATGTGTCGTTACTACCTGTCGTCTTGATGTGTCGTTACTATGCGTCGTTACTACCTGTCGTCTTGATGTGTCGTTACAATGTGTCGTTACTACCTGTCGTCTTGATGTGTCGTTACAATGTGTCGTTACTACCTGTCGTCTTGATGTGTCGTTACTATGCGTCGTTACTACCTGTCGTCTTGATGTGTCGTTACAATGTGTCGTTACTACCTGTCGTCTTGATGTGTCGTTACTATGTGTCGTTACTACCTGTCGTCTTGATGTGTCGTTACTATGTGTCGTTACTACCTGTCGTCTTGATGTGTCGTTACTATGTGTCGTTACTACCTGTCGTCTTGATGTGTCGTTACAATGTGTCGTTACTACCTGTCGTCTTGATGTGTCGTTACTATGTGTCGTTACTACCTGTCGTCTTGATGTGTCGTTACAATGTGTCGTTACTACCTGTCGTCTTGATGTGTCGTTACAATGTGTCGTTACTACCTGTCGTCTTGATGTGTCGTTGCTATGTGTCGTTACTACCTGTCGTCTTGATGTGTCGTTACAATGTGTCGTTACTACCTGTCGTCTTGATGTGTCGTTACAATGCGTCGTTACTACCTGTCGTCTTGATGTGTCGTTACTATGCGTCGTTACTACCTGTCGTCTTGATGTGTCGTTACAATGTGTCGTTACTACCTGTCGTCTTGATGTGTCGTTACAATGTGTCGTTACTACCTGTTGTCTTGATGTGTCGTTACTATGTGTCGTTACTACCTGTCGTCTTGATGTGTCGTTACAATGTGTCGTTACTACCTGTCGTCTTGATGTGTCGTTACTATGTGTCGTTACTACCTGTCGTCTTGATGTGTCGTTACAATGTGTCGTTACTACCTGTCGTCTTGATGTGTCGTTACAATGTGTCGTTACTACCTGTCGTCTTGATGTGTCGTTACTATGTGTCGTTACTACCTGTCGTCTTGATGTGTCGTTACTATGCGTCGTTACTACCTGTCGTCTTGATGTGTCGTTACAATGTGTCGTTACTACCTGTCGTCTTGATGTGTCGTTACTATGTGTCGTTACTACCTGTCGTCTTGATGTGTCGTTACTATGTGTCGTTACTACCTGTCGTCTTGATGTGTCGTTACAATGTGTCGTTACTACCTGTCGTCTTGATGTGTCGTTACTACCTGTCGTCTTGATGTGTCGTTGCTATGTGTCGTTACTACCTGTCGTCTTGATGTGTCGTTACTATGTGTCGTTACTACCTGTCGTCTTGATGTGTCGTTACTATGTGTCGTTACTACCTGTCGTCTTGATGTGTCGTTACTACCTGTCGTCTTGATGTGTCGTTACTATGTGTCGTTACTACCTGTCGTCTTGATGTGTCGTTACTATGTGTCGTTACTACCTGTTGTCTTGATGTGTCGTTGCTATGCGTCGTTACTACCTGTCGTCTTGATGTGTCGTTACAATGTGTCGTTACTACCTGTTGTCTTGATGTGTCGTTGCTATGCGTCGTTACTACCTGTCGTCTTGATGTGTCGTTACTACCTGTCGTCTTGATGTGTCGTTGCTATGTGTCGTTACTACCTGTCGTCTTGATGTGTCGTTGCTATGTGTCGTTACTACCTGTCGTCTTGATGTGTCGTTACTATGTGTCGTTACTACCTGTTGTCTTGATGTGTCGTTACTATGTGTCGTTACTACCTGTTGTCTTGATGTGTCGTTGCTATGCGTCGTTACTACCTGTCGTCTTGATGTGTCGTTACTACCTGTCGTCTTGATGTGTCGTTGCTATGTGTCGTTACTACCTGTCGTCTTGATGTGTCGTTACTATGTGTCGTTACTACCTGTCGTCTTGATGTGTCGTTGCTATGTGTCGTTACTACCTGTCGTCTTGATGTGTCGTTACTATGTGTCGTTACTACCTGTCGTCTTGATGTGTCGTTGCTATGCGTCGTTACTACCTGTCGTCTTGATGTGTCGTTACTACCTGTCGTCTTGATGTGTCGTTACTATGTGTCGTTACTACCTGTCGTCTTGATGTGTCGTTGCTATGTGTCGTTACTACCTGTCGTCTTGATGTGTCGTTACTATGTGTCGTTACTACCTGTCGTCTTGATGTGTCGTTACTATGTGTCGTTACTACCTGTCGTCTTGATGTCTCGATGACTCGTTTTCTGTCAAACAGGATTCATTAATGTGAATATGATCAGATTCTCTTCTGCGTCTCCTCTCCGGCGACGCATGAAACAAAGAAGGTCCGACTGACCGGGATATTCATCCTCATAATTCCCCATGAGATCTTTTTCTCTTTCTTTCTGGTATAGCAGCGATCGAGGGACTTTTTGTTGGATTTCTTCGGTTACTTTTTTGGGACGAACTGAGTTTATTTTGGAGGAGCGAACGGCCGCGTTGGATTATTTGTTTTAGATTAAAAAGAGACTAAAAGACCATTTAAACTGAACTTTCGTGGCTCATAATGTATATTTAGTTTGTTTGTGACTTTTAGTTTGTTTAGGATTTATAAAGGGGTAAATTAAAGGGATGTTTTTATTGTAGGCCTAATTAAATCTAACAACTAAATTTCCCCCATTGGGGGATCAATTAAAGTTTATCCTTATCCTTATCCTTATCCCTTAAATGCAACGCACCGTGTTTAATGACTTACCCAGATAGCAAACAATCATTGAAACAATGCGTTTTATTTCACATGTCGTGACATACTGCTTCGCACATACTCGCTGCACTGCACAGCTTACTGAGCTGCACGCGCGTACACGCCTAAGCGCCTGACAATTTTTTCTAAGTGTTACATGTCACGTAGACGGTGCTCGATAGTGAAGCGCGCCTGACCACTGTAGCTTCACTCACGCCACACCTGCCACTACACCTAACTACTTTAATTAGGTAAGTTTAGTGCAAGTTAGGCAGGCAGGTACACGTGTGAGGGACTGGTGCGCATGATTTTAGAATGGATTCACCCGCCATATATGTGTGTGTGTGTGTGTGTGCGTGTGCGTGTGCGTGTGCGTGTGTGTGTGTGTGTGTGTGTGTGTGTGTGTGTGTGTGTGTGTGTGGGATGATGATCACAGCTGCTGACTGAGTGTCATCAGAGCTCACACAGAATATGGGACTGATGAGGATCAAGCTTTGTATCCGGATCAGGGTTTATTTTAGCTCTGGGTTCTCTCCTCCCTCAGTTTGGACTGTCAGGTAAGGAACTTTTATTGGTATGTAGTGAGGAAGATGACCTGCAGTGACCTCATCAACAGTTTGCTGACGCAACCCTGATTACCCATGATGCATCAGGATACATCAGGACCTGCTCTTCACCGTTTAAGACATGTTTTTCAAACATCAGAATCTTCAGGTGTGCCTGACAGCGGCAGCTCAACTGGTCCACCTCCTCCTCTTCCTCAGGAGGAGGAGTTTGGGTCACACCTGTGCAGGTGAGCCGCTCTCACTGAAACTCAGGTTCTCTAACATGAACCACAACAAAGAGTTCATGGAAACCTGAGCAGTAAAACCCTCTGACAGCATCTCATTACAGACTTAACACAACAAAACAGCAGCTTTACACTGAGCTGCTCCGTCATTGTCCTCCCCTCGTCAGGACTCCGAGTACTCAAACTGACCGACAGCTCGCATAATGAACTGTTGAATAAATGTTCAGTATGTCCACATCACGTTTTCTACGACATCCTCTCTGAAACTTCTTCTGTTTCATCAGACGTGTGTCGGAGAGGGAGTGAACCCATCACAAACTGCAGACTAACTCCTGCACACCGACAGAGTTGCACAAATATGTTGGCAATGTTTCTGTACATAATCGTTGCCAACATATTTGTGCAACCTAGAGAGTTTGCAGGAGTTTGTCTGCAGGTTTTCATAATTGTAAACAAGAAATGATCTAATGCTGGGTGCTTAGGACTGTTGTTGTCGTGGTAACAAACCGGTACGGATATTAACTGTTCTGGCGTTGTGACAGTCCTACTGTATGAGTATCGCTGGTCCAGCAGGTACTAAACGTTTCTGAATGTCTCCAGCAGGGTTGTCATGGTAACAGAACTTTGAACTTCTATATGATTCTAGAAAAAATCAAACGATATTCATTCCTGTTTGATTCCACAGCAACAAAAACAGAAGTTACACCTCCATCCATTCATCAATGAAACCAACTTTACCGTTCAGGGTCGTGGGGGGCTGGAGACGATCGCAGCTGTCATTGCCCCTTCAGGGCTCAGAATCAGGCCATGGTGGTGCTCTATTAACTTCTGTTAAGTGGTGTGATGAAAACTTCCTGGATCTTAATGTCCTGAAAACCAAGGAAGTGATCATAGATAGGAAGAACTGCCGTAACCCTGAAGCTAGCACTATCCACGGTGGCGATGTTGAAATAGTTGACTCCTTGGAACAGTGTTCGACTCTGAACTCAAGTTTTCTGAAAACACTGAGTCAATTATGAAAAGGGGTCAACAGAGAATTTATTTGATGCGGAGACTGAACTCTTTTAGTGTTTCTAAAGCATTTTATGGAGCTTTTATCATTCTTTTATTGAAAGTCTCTTAACGTTTTCTTTTATCTGTTGGTTCAGTGGGTCGTCTGTGAAGGACAGGAACAGTTTAAACCACATTGTAAAAGTCTGCTCAAAGATTATTGGAGTCCGGCTGAAAGACTGGAGCTCCCTGTGGAAGGTGGTCCAGAAAGCCAAAGGGATCACAAATCAACCTGGACATGTTCTCTCACCTGTCTTTTCTTTAATGCCCTCTGGACGGCGCTATCTTGCCCCTCCAAGGAGAACCAACAGATACTCTAACTCTTTTATCCCTTCAGCTATCAGGCTGTTGAATGCTGAACAGTTCTAATTGACTTACTGTATGGACTGTTACTGTGTAGTGAGGTCACCTGTGAGCTCCATTCCTGGCATTGTATTGACAAAATTCTAGATTGCCAGCTCTGGCTTCTCATTGGTCGACCTGTTCGTCCGCTGAATTGTTGTTACTGACGTGTGAATGTAACTGAATGCTGCTGCGATGTGTCTGTTGACTTTATGTTGTCTTTGCTTCTTTCAATGGCTCGGTAGGCTGTGAAACTGAATTGCCCTTCTGGGATAAATAAAGTTGTCTGAATCTGAATCTGAATCACTTGGCGTCCTAGACTCCTAATATTGGATCATTTTTTTGTTTTTTAATGACCATCAACTGTAGACAAACTCCTGCACACTGACTGCACGTCATGCCTTGCTATGTCTCCTACTCTACCCACTGTCCTGCTGCGACCTCACATCAGCACACTCTGACTTTCTGCAGAATGAGGAGAGGAGAAACAAATCATCTGTTTGCGTTCATACATGCAGCTCAGCCTGAAAACTCCAAAAATGTTGGGTGCGCTGTGTTTCACGCGCACGTCGGGATGTATAAATATTAGCGTGACTATAGAATGTGCTGACCAGCCGTGAAAATGTGTGTTAACACACATCAGGGACTGCACAGTTGTTGAGGCGCACAGATTTTCATGACACAAAGGAAACGAGGTGCACTCCCACGTCCTGTGCAACCAATCATGTAGCGCGCTGCTCAGTGTGGCAAACCAACGCGTGTGCCTCAGGAGGAGCTACAGATGGACCAACCTGACACTGAGCCAAACACAGCTATACAGCACCAATAGGATGCACAGAATGTGAAACAATGCGGGAAGTTACAAAAATTTGTGCTCATTATTTAACAAGGTCCTTTAAGGGGTAGAGGCCTGGGGCACAGCGGATCCGCACGGTCAGCTGCTTTGGAGACGCTGGCCTCAGATCCAGCATCCAATTCTCGAAAAAAGAACACCAAATAAAATGTGTTTTTTGGACTTCAACTCAGTAGCAAGGATCTTAATTTCACAGTCAGTGAAATTCCTTTTCCTTTCCTTCCGTTGACATCGTTATTTGGCCCGTAGGCCGCAGCATGTGGCGTATTTATAGTAGTAATTAGCATAGTTATTAATGGGAGGACAGTATGGAAGCTGCGCACACAAGGCCTCTGGAGTTTTTCAGGAGTTTTGTGTGAAGTGTGAAAGCAGCTATAAGATTCCAGCTAGTGCTAGCTAAGATTAGCATCCTTAATTCACATTGAGCGTGATCTAAACGTGGGAGCTAATTCAGGTGAGCAAAGAACCACGCTCTAAAATACCTCCTGAAGAAATGAGGAGCAGAGCCCTCAGAGGACGTAGACTGAGAGGTTCCCCCCCCCCCCCCCCCAGTCTGTGGAGTCACCTGCAGAGGGCAGTGAACCCTTCGGTCACAAAGTGTGGAAACATCATCAGCTTTGGTTTCTTCATTCGGTTGTTTTGGTTTGATTTTCTGGGCTGTGAGTGACGGAGCTGCTTTTAATCTGACCTGCAGCTATTAACAGCATCGACTCTGACTGAGATTAACAGATTACAGCCTGGTAATCCAGCACACACACACACACACACACACACACACACACACACACACACACACACACACACACACACACACACACACTCTGATAATAATAAACTGTTGCATAAACCTGTTTTTAACCTCCTGTTTATGCTTTTCGGTCCCCTCGGCTCCTCGTTCAGATCGTGTTGCCGAGGGAAACCACGACGTCCCCCGTGTACGAGAAGATTTTGTCATTTGAATCTATGCAAATGATGTTTAACAAGACAAAGTTAATCATTTATGTCGAATCAAAACGCAAGTTAAAGTGAAGAAGAACTAATCATAATGATAAGTGTGTAGTTTCGTCAAACCAGACGTTCTCTGACTGTACCGTGTATGACCACCATTTGGCGTTATAACACTAACTCTGCCAATTTCCACATAGCCTGTGTCCATCAGTGCCACGGTTTTGCTCCGTTTGACGACGCTCACCCTGCCCCACTGGGTCTGTTTCTGGAGCGTGACGGCAGCCTTGAGCAGCTGTACACACATCACAAGAGAACTACAAGATCACAGGAGAACTACAAGATCACAGGAGAACTACAAGATCACAGGAGAACTACAAGATCACAGGAGAACTACAAGATCACGTTGGAATAAAGAGAACGTGCAAACAACATGTTGCTTTGTCTCTCTGAGGATGATTTGTTGTTCATACGGTGCCTGTTTTGACGTCATGCTGATAAAGTGATGGAATATACGATCGCGAGTTTGTATAATGTGTTTTATTTTGAAATTGACCGGAAGCTGTGTGCGTTTCCTTGTCTGACTTCCTGTCCGGTCGTTCTATTCTTTCCAGCTTGAGGCGTGCTTGCAGAGAGCTCCGTTGAAAATAAACTCGCAGCGTATTTGAAACGGAGCAGAGCGTGGTGGCGCTGATGGCACGCTCCGTAGACCGACTGCGGCGCTCGTTGTGAAAACAAGAGTGTTGACTAGAGTGGCATTAAACTCCCCCTCCGACTGTAGTTCTTTGACTGACAGTGAGCTGCTGGACGTCTCTGATCCTCTGACGTAGTAATCAGACTTCAGAATTAAAAGCTTTGATTTGATTCCATTAAAACTGAAACGATATCGATACCACGGAAACACAGACAGAGTCCTAGACACCCAATATCGGATCATGTCTTGGATTTAATAACCCGAAGGTTGCAGACAAACTGCTGCACACTAAATCGTCCCCAAACGTTGGCTTGTGTTCTGACACTCTGATAATAAACGGAAGGAATCCAGCTGATGTTGTCGCTGGCGCTCACTCGCATCACGGAGTAACGCGATATCATCGTGGACCAAACATGCTTTGATTAACCAGAGCGGGTGTTATGTGAGTATAGACCGTTCGTGCACGAGTTGTGTCAGTACCTTTTTTCCTCCACCAGGGGCCCTCTCTGACAGAGTACGAAACGTCCTTGAATTCGATGTTGACTGCTGGTCTCCGTGGTAACGAGGAGAACCTCTGGGCCTCCGTCAGGTTGTTTTCCACCTTCTTTAGGTGTCCCTGCAGCAGCGGGGTCTGCTGGCTGCCCGTCCGCTGTTTGTTGACCACCTCGTCCATACAAACGCACACCGTCCTGGGGTCCAACATGAGGTCTGGGGGCCCGTTCGTGTTCTGAGGGTCAGATCAGAGGCAGAGGTGTTATGGATGATTGTGACAGAGTATGAAAAGACTGAGTACATGACAGATCGAGAAACATGAAGACACAACATTTACAGCTCCCCCTGCTGATTGGCTGCAGTATGGGTCATAAGCTCCGCCTCCTCCATGTTAGCAGATGGGACATGAATCTTATATATAAAATGTAAATACACGTCAAATCAAAGTTTCTCTGACATAGTTTCTGTCTTTAAGTTCGTATCACGCTGATTTATGTCACAGTGTTTAGTTTGAATTGTTTATTTGATGACATAGAAACATCATGATTGACAGCTGAACCTCTGTTTGTGTGTGAGGATCTTCGATGCTGCTCCACAGGTGGAGCTCTGTGATTGGCAGGAGGGAGGGCGTCTGCATTATTGGAGTCTGCGTCTCAACCTAGAGCGGTGTGTTCAAACTGACCCTTGGCCTCCAAACTGGTTCAGTTGTACATTGTTGTTTCAGTTTTGTTGAGTTAGTGAAATCTTTATGTTTGTGTTTGAGTAATTCCTTAGTTTGAGAAGCAGTAGGGGGGAACTGCCATTTTCTTTTGTACTCACCTTTTCTCCTGTTTTTGGTGAAGTTAAGGAGTTAGATTTAGTGATTGTCTTTTGTTTTCATTTGTTTGTTATAGGGTTAGGGTTACAGGGTTAACCTAACCCTTTACAAAGTCAAACCAAGAAGGTATTTATTACCATTATACAAACACAACACACAATCCCTGACTGAGAAGCACAGCAGTCCCAACTCCAAATGCCTCCCCCTTCCTGAAGCCAGCACTGGGCTTTTAAGCACTGAGGCCAGGTGAGCCTCGTTAGGCAATTAGTAGCTTCACCTGGGCTGGAGACAACAGGAAGGGAGAAGGGACAAACTGCACAGGGAAACATACAGCCGTAACAAGATAGTTTTATAAAAAGAGATCATTTAGTTTTGTTTATTTGGGTTTTTGTTCACCCAATGTGCTTTAGTTGAAAGATTGAATTGGTATTGTGTTTAATAAACTTGTTGAATTTTCAAACCTTTAGTCTTGCATTTGGTTTGGGGATCAGGGAAGAAACATTTATTTGTGTGTATTTTATGTTGCACACCAACCCCGCTAGACGGGTCATAACAGTTGGCGTCATTAGTTTGGCTGTACTTTTACTTTTTTACACGTGCAAAATCAGTTCTTCATCCCGATTTCGCCCGGACTCTATCTGACAACGCCCCAAACAAAAACACTGTGTGAAGTTGAAGTGAGTGCATGTGAGGGGAGCAGGAAATACTCGCAAAGCGGCAGGGCTGACCACGTTAATATTGCACCACTGGTGGGATCTCCGTGCACGTCGTGAAGCTGCATCAGTCGGCTGAAAGTCGCCAGATAACACGGTCGCTCATTGAATCCAAACACCAGGACTGTTTTGTGATTCTGTTGCAGCCATTGCAGCCTGTTTCACTGCTGCAGGCTGAGCTCATCCACTGGATGGTTTACCTTTTGGTGACTTAGTTTGAAATAAACACAAGATACCTGTGTCCTAATGAAAGGATAGGTGCTCAGTGAAGACCCCCCTCACTCCAGTCGTGCCCCATATATCCTACTGATGAGTTAAATAGACTACCACATGGCCATTAGTCGCCATCACGACCAAAACAGCCTCCACAGACCCAGTCTGTGTTGATGCAAGCTCCAGGAAGTGACAACGCTGATACTACCGACCCACCAAATGGCCCCTCTGTGCCCCGACAACTCAACCGTGTAGACTAACAGGCAGCCAGAGCCAGGACATCATCATCATCATCATCAAGTGGGAATCTCCTTTCGCCTGTGTTACGGCCAATTATTCCTAGACCGTCCGGGAAGGCTGGACAGTGAGCTCCAGCGACCCCCCTTAATTCCAGCTATCATGGACCACAACACCCACACGTAGAGCTTCTATGTCTACTTTACCACGTGGTCATCACAGCCTAAACAGTACCGCCAGGCTGCGTACCAGTGAGCTCCAGGTACTGACCACGTTGATACTACCTAACCTACCACATGGCCTCTGATGGCCCCACAGACAACCTGCAACTATTCCTGAAAGAGGAATCTTAGAAAGAGGGCGGAAGCGGCAGAGCTAAGGTGAGGTGAATCATATTAGTACCTGAGTTTTAGAGTTGGTGCACTGATGAGTGGGACAGCGTGTGAGCATCCTGCTCCTCCATATGGACACTAATCTGCCTCCACAGAGAGGAGGAGGAGGAGGAGGAGGAGGAGGAGGAGGAGGAGGAGGTAACTGTCGGACAGAGAAGAGCTTAGTCAACAAGGATTATAAGCCGACAAACGGGCCGCAGTCTTCTGCTGTGATTCAGCATAGAAACACCTTCAACTTCATCATCCTCACAAACATGACTTGTCTCTCCTCCGTTGTTAACCCATCCTCTCGTGTAGTAACTCCTTTTTTATAGGTCCATTCATTCATTTCAGATCTGCTCAGTCTGACATTGGGGCGGCAGTAGCTCAGTCCGTAGGGACTTGGGTTGGGAACCAGAAGGTCGCCAGTTGAAGTCCTGGTGCGGACCAAAATACGGAAGTTGTAGCTGGAGAAGTGCGAGGTGTAGCAGTGTGTAGCAGCCCCACTCTGACATCTGTCCACTAATGCATGTCCACAGGTCCTGTTAGTGTGTGTGTGTGAGAAGCGTGTCTCTTAATAACAGTGTAAACCAGAATTTCCCTCAGGTATTATTAAAGTATTTTAAAATTCAAAAATCAAAGAACAGTTTGAATTAGTCGCACACAGAGCCGGTTCTCTTGCGAACCCTTTAACTCAGACCCAACCAGTCGAGCTGCGTGATATCAAAGTGTTAACGTCTGTTGGCTCTAAAGATCGTCGGGTAGATGATTCACTTTCAGCTCTCTGTTAGCTCCTCAAACTTTGCGCTCATAAATCCATCCATCCATTTTCTATACCGCTCGTCCCACTCTGGGTCGCAGGGGCGCTGGAGCTGATCCCAGCTGTCATTGGGCGAGATGCGGGGTTACACCCTGGACTGGTCACCAGCCAATCACAGGGATTCAAACCAGGAACCTCCTCGCTTAAATGACGTCACAAGATTTGTCTGCTGGATCCTTCACAGCCCAACCTTTCCCAGCATTCATTGCATGCTGGTTGTCTTTTATTTTTATTTTTAATGGGTTACATCAGAAACTATCGGTGCTCTTACCAGCAGCAGAGACTGAGGAATGACGACTTTAACGTGAGTATCAGATACATTAAATAAAAACTGTTAGCATGCTAACTCTGAGCTAATTTAAATTGTGACCACCAGAAGTAACTAATCCCATTTACACACATTCGCAAGCGGCGGGAGCAACTTGACCTTAACTTGGGGTTAAGTGTCTTGCCCAAGGACACATCGGTCATGTGGCTGCAGGATCTGGGGATCGAACCCCCAACTTTCCAGTTGAGAGACAGCTGACTCTACCGCCTGGGCCACAGCCGCCCACACAACCAATCAGCTTCATCGTGAGAGTATGTCCTAATAGCAAGCAACGGGAATGAGCGTCAGTGGTTGTTTCCTACTGGAATGTCCAAACTGTCAGCAAACGACACATCGCAATGCAGCGTGACATTTTAACCCTAATGACCCGTTTCTATTGTCCTCTCCGTCGCGCAAGTAGACGGACGTGAAACGAGGAAGGAGGGCGCTCTACAAGACACTGAAACTCTCCTCCCTCAGCAGAGCTGGTTAGCTCGTTAGCTTGTTGTACAAAGTGGAGATAACGGTGTATTAATAATATCCACTTCATGACTGAAATGTTGACCTTTGACCTGTGTCAACACCGGAGGAAAACGTTATTCAGCTCACCGCGAGCCGTTTATTGACGAGCCTCTGAGTGTTGAGATTTGAGTCAACGGCTCGTCAATACAAAGCACCACACTTCAGTTTGTCCACCTTCAAAATAAGAGCACCACAGTTCAGTTTGTCCACCTTCAAAATAAGAGCACCACACTTCAGTTTGTCCACCTTCAAAATAAGAGCACCACACTTCAGTTTGTCCACCTTCAAAATAAGAGCACCACACTTCAGTTTGTCCACCTTCAAAATAAGAGCACCACAGTTCAGTTTGTCCACCTTCAAAATAAGAGCACCACACTTCAGTTTGTCCACCTTCAAAATAAAAGCACCACACTTCAGTTTGTCCACCTTCAAAATAAGAGCACCACACTTCAGTTTGTCCACCTTCAAAATAAGAGCACCACACTTCAGTTTGTCCACCTTCAAAATAAGAGCACCACACTTCAGTTTGTCCACCTTCAAAATAAGAGCACCACACTTCAGTTTGTCCACCTTCAAAATAAGAGTGTTGTGACATGCGACTCGATATGCAACGCTCGCATGCTGTTAGCTCACTGTTCTACTGATTGGTTAGAATGTATCAAATAATAATGTCTGAACATAGCCACGCCCACTTTAAACACAACACCAGGAAGTTTAGAGAATCTCTAACGACACAGAATCAAAACTTTTATTCTTTCAAATGTTAAACTTTTTTCAAATAAAACGGGTTTTTAGAGTTAAAAGGCCGCCACCAAACTTTAATACGACTTCAAGTTGGTCCCAGTATATGACCAGTATATGTCCCAGTGTGTCCAAGTAGATGTCCCATTGTGTTACAATATATTACCAGTATATAACCAGTTTATAAACATTACCAGTGTGTCCCAGTATATGTCCCAGCAATTGTCACAGTGTGTCCCAGTATATGTCCCAGTGTGTCTCAGTATGTGTCAGTGTGTCCCAGTATATTCCAGTGTCCAAGTATATGCCTCAGTATATGTCCCAACCTTTGTCCCAGTGTATCCCAGTATATGTCCCAGTATATGTCCCAATGTGTCCCAGTGTGTCCTAGTGTGTCCTAGTCTGTCCCAGTATATGTCCCAGTGTGTTCCAGTGTGTCCCAGTATATGTCCCAGTGTGTCCCAGTGTGTCCCAGTACTCACCATGATGATGGAGTTGGTGATGGTGGGGTTGTGGACGGACCAAGCGGCCATCAAACAGGCCATGTCAGGTAGACAGCAGCTCTGACTGTCTGCTCGGCTCGCTCTCATCTGATCACTGCTCTCACTCTGACAGCTGGTCTGCCTGCTAGCCACGCCCACCTGTCAATAGGCCACGCCCAGCCTCACAGGAATAATGGTTTAAATAGCCTCTTGTCTGTTTGCTGGATTCACGTTTCATCCTGAAAACAGCTTTCAACATGTTTCCTGATTGTTTAATAAAAGAGTTTCTTTAATGAGCTCAGTGAAATAAAACAGATGCTCAGGTATGCACAGGTGAGAAGACCAGAGATCTAAATGTTTCCTCTAATGGGCTCTGGATGTTTCATGATGACATCATTAAGATAATATCTCTCAGGAGGTGTGCAGAGGATATATTTATATTTATCATGAAGGTGTTGAGGAAAGAGCCGGAGATTATTCATGATCATTTCATGTTTTTCTTTTCACATTTTGAAGCCACATTTTCTGGAACTGTCATTTCTTCTTCGTCTTCTGTCAGTGTTTTTTTTTTTAAACAAAGCAGAAACCTCCGGTGTTAAAAAGAGAAGCCGATGCTGAAGTGTTAATCCTGCAGTTCCTCGAGTGTCCACTAGAGGCTGGCTGCAGAAGCACAGGAAGTCACATACACACCCATTCAAAAAAACCTGTTTTTACAGCAGACATTAACATGTTTACAGCCTGGTTCAAAAAACCAAAATAGGTCTGATTAGCTCATGTCTCGATCAGCACACACTGTACGGGGGGGGGATGTTTTGATGACTCATCAGTTTTGATTTGATGAAGGATAAGAGTTATTCACAATAAGGCGTGTAGCTGACCTGATTGACAGGTGGGCGCGGTGTAACGGTTTGTCAGGAGGCTTAAAAACCCGCCTCAGCTCCAGCTCTCAGCCTGTCGTTAGGTTGACTGAAAGTTAGGCTGAGACAGCATTTCCAGCATGGAGACCGCCATCGATGGGACTCCAGCGCCCCCTGCAGGAACAGAGGGGTGACGTCACTCAGGCTTTAATAATATTTACAGTTTATGGTTAAAGTAGAGCTAAAAATCTGCTGTAAATACAAATAATTGGGCCATCTAAAACCTCTCACAAGTCAGAATATGACTTTTAAAGAAATTTGAAGACCTTGACTACCAAACATCTTATTTTAGACTTTTTAAAAGATGTCGCCCTTGAGCACCAGCATGAAACCAAAACAAACTGCTGTTTGGCCACACCTCCTCCATACTGAAGCCTCCGCTCTCCTCCAGCGACACACCTCCAACCCCTCTCCATTCGCCTTGGCACAAAGAAGTCAAGCGCAAGCTGCACACACTTGTCCTCAGCTCGAGCTGCGATCACCTGTGTCCTGTATTGTTGTGTTAGCATGCAAATGTTAGCGCTCTTTAGTTAGCTCGTAGCTTCACATTGCATGTAAACTGACACAGAATGACCGTGATCTAAAAACTCTTACGTGACATCCAAATAAGCAGCGAGTATGTTCTTCTTCTCTCTAGTCCTTGACTTGACTTGTCCTTGAACAGCTTTTATACACAAGGGGAGGAGCTGTCCCGTCCATGTAAACACGGCTACGACAACAGCCAGCGGGACTCGAGCTTCATACCCAGAACTTCCACCAGATACGTGTGCATTGCATGTCCGCTCTGCTCCGTGCTTCCTCGTCCGTCAAAACCCTCAGGCTGCATTCCCAGAGCGCAGCACGGAGCAACACCACAACTCTGATTACACTCACGAGCGCGATATAATACAATGTATTTGGTATAAAACCATTTAAACACATGAGCAAACACAAATAAGGTCATTGTTCAGAACCGTCAAAACGGCATCCAGCAGAAATAGAAGCCTTGATTATCTGCTGCACAGGACTGACGGAGCTGAGACGCAGCGGAGCCAGTGGAAGCACTCACGCTGAATACAGGAACAACCTCTGAGCAGAGAGACCAATCACGCATCTGGTGGAATTTAGTGGTTACTCATTGTAGGCGTGGCTCAGAGATAATTACACAGGATGTTCTTGATTTCTGATTTATTTATGCATCATGTCACACGTTTTTCCTCAAAGGTGAATGAACCCTGATTTAATACAAGTATGCACATATCTGCTTATATCTCTATAAATCTATCTTATTCTATGAAGTTACCATGGTGACAGAGTATGAAGTTGATGAATTAAACGATGCTCATGGAGTTTGTTCTCTCCTTTCATTCGTGCATTTCATTTTAGTCTCTCTTGATTTGTATTTTTGTACTTGCGGGCAGTTTTACCTTCATGTTTGTGTTTGTTTCTCTGCAGAGTGAACACAGCTCCACCTGCTGGCCGAGTGACGTCACTGCAGCCGGCTTTACACATACATGAACAAACTGTGCGTCTGTAACAAACATCTTTAATGACAGGAAATGAATTTTCAAAATAAAGTGTGCTTCACATTCTGTCACTTCCTGCTGTAAGGCATCAACATGGCCGACATGGGGGGGGGGGGGGGGTAAACAGTCAGGGGTGCTACATGCTAACAATGCTAACAAGCTGCTCAGGTAACAGAAAGAAATCAGAGAAACTCCTATGATGCATTCTCAGGATGTCAGGAGACTCAGCGCTGCAGACGGATGTCACCCGATATCGGTTAGTTGATAGTTTTTCACACCTGTCTCTCTTGTTTTTTTAAAATGCCATCGACCAATCAAATAACAGATCGTATCGCGTACATGTCAACAACTTTACATCATTGTGTGCAGGATGTTAGGCTCCGCCCCCGCAGGAAGAGGGGTTCTCTTTGTTTCATGTGATGCCCTGACTTGGTTCCGCCCAGTGGTCAAATGTAAGATCGTGATTGGTGGAGTCTGGGTGGTCTTTAAGTGAATTTATTCTGAGGAGAAAAAAACTTTGCACACATCAACAGCCCGTCGAAACAAACCCTGAGTCCTGCTGAGCATCAGTGTTTGAATCGTGTGTGTGTTTGATGTGTGAAGTAGAGAGATGGAGACATGAACTCTGTGCAGCTGAAATGTTTGAAACAGAAAGAGAAATACTGACGGCGTCCTCCTGAGTGACAGACGTTTCAACATGGAGGACAACAAGTGTTCATACTGATCAGCCAAACGATCACACGAGCTGCCAGGGAAACAAACGTCTCCATCGCTGTGACGCTGCGTGAACATGTAAAGCAGCAAAAACATTAAAAGCACACAGAGGGTGAAATAAGACGAAGATCAAAGGGCTCAGGGAGCGGCTGGAAATAAAAAGAAGATTTAATCAAACAGAAAACGGGAGGATTCCTTCTCTCCCTTTGAGCGAGCGTCTGCGCTCCACCTGCTCCACACAGCAAACGGAGACGATGGGATCCTCGTGGTCAAAGAGGAACCACACAGCAGTGTGAAGCAGCAGTGTGTGTGCGTGCGTGTTATTTGGTCTTCTTCTCCATGGCCAGCGTGTCGTGGAGTTTGGAAACACTCTTCTCAAACTGGTCCATCACCAGAGTCCCGCTCTCGTCGAAGAACACCGCCACGGACTTGGTGAACTCGGCCTCCCTCCAGTTCTTCGTGTTCCCGTCAGAGAAGGACACTCGGAGTGTGTACAGGTCGTCGAACCTGCAAGACACGGCGAGAAAATCACACACGGTCACAGAAGCACAAACACGGGACGACTGAAGTGACCTGTTGCCATGGTTACCCACTGAACGACTGTTTGACATGACAGAAAAGCATGAATGTATTTTTAACAGATGTTCCTGAAGACTGAAGTCAAGGTCGGAGAAACGCTCGTTTACAAACTGACCGGTGTAAAGTTCAGTCAACACTCGGAGCACATGTCAGCTGAAAACACCTGTTGTAGTCTTTAGGCTGTTTGTTTACACGACAACGGCGTTTTGGGTGCCTGGAAGCTGACCCTTTGAAAACAGCAGCGTCTCCGTCGTCGTGTAAACGGGATATACGCTGCTCTTCTGAAAACCTGAGACTTTTCACACATGCACAGGACGCAAACGTTTGTGTGTTAGTCATGTTTGTACGTTTACACCTCATCGCTCTTGAGAACTTTCTCCGTAGCCTGAGAGCTCGACTAGCGGAGTGTAGCTAGTAGAAGTGCCGACTCCACCTGGTGGACACAGGACGACACTTTGAACCTTGTTCTCCCGAGTGACCCCCCACAAACACACTGCGTCATATATACCGTTGTTTTACGGTACTCGGCTTAATGTTTGAGTACTTTAATAACGTGCGTCTGAGGCGACGCCATCAAAGTGCATTCTGGGTAAAGATTCTGACCTTTTGAGGGAGGAGGAGAGCTGCCACACGTGGTCCGGATCCATCCCGGCAGGGTCCTTCTGCAGGGCCACCAGGAAGATGTTCTTCTCTTTGTAGGATGTGTACAGAGTCAGGATCCCCATCATGATGAAGTACGTGATCAGGAGCAGGGTCAAGGAGCAAATACCAGAACCAGATCCTCACTGAACCACATCCGCACAGAAGCAGACCCACACAGCAGCAAATCCGCCTGATCCCACCACATGGCAGAGCAAACCCACACGACTCCCAAAACTGAATCCATGCAGGAGAGCGGCTGTCTAGAAGAATCACTTCAATACAAGCACAGCAGCAACAAACGAGCTAAGCTAACGTTAGCTGCAGCAGCCTCTCAGTGGTGCTGCGTCTTCTGAAGCTATAAAACGCTGATTTAACGTGAAGCAGCTGAAAAAATCAAAGCTTTGACTTACTGTCTCTTAAAGGATATGAGATGACGCAGCAGGCGAGCACCGGTCTGGACTCGGGGAACGGATGCAGGTAGTCCCAGACCAGAGCCAGCATGGCGAACAGACACGACACGGTGCAGATCATCAGCCGGCCATCCACCAGACAGAAGTTCTCCACGTACCCGAACTTCTCCAGCAGCACCTGAAGGGGGCGCAGCAGCACAACGCAAGCTTAGACCGGTGGATCACAGATTGTAGTTTAAAGATCGATTACAATAAAGATCACGATTGTTCACCTTCTTAGCAGCGTCATCCAGAGAGTTCTTCACTGCCGCTCCGTCCCATTTATCAATTTTCACCGGCTTCTCGTCGATCCTCCACTGCAATAAATACACGGCACATTTTTTATCTACAATCATTTCTCTCTCTATCAGAAGGTCTGATCACCTCCTGATTCAGGAGATTTCTAAGCAGAACACTTCAGATTTCTTTGCTTAAAGGTCCAATCAGTGAGATGTGTAGAGAGTGAGATGATAAAGTGAGCTTACTCTATGATCAGACATTAAGAAACATGCTATGTTGAAGTGCTGGCTTCTCTGACAACAATGCAGCAGCCAGTATGTCCTCCTTCTAACTTTAGATTCTGGTCCTGAATGGTCTGGATTTGTTTGGACCAGAGAAGGTAGGCGGTTTTAAGGCACCCCCCACACGGCCCGTTTTGGACGCCCCTCGTTTGCCAGATATGAGAGCAGTTATCAGGTCAAACCAAACAGGTGTTGCAGCGATGAAGCGGGCAAGAGAACTGGTTCAGATAGAAGTGATTGTACCCGACCTAAAAAGCCTCTGCATGTTTCTAATAAGCTCCACGAGCAGAAACGTGCTCAAACTAGGATCAATATTGGAGATGCTTTTGAAAAATGGAGAGAGGTTAGAACGCAGAAAGGTTTACAGACCGATGCAGAGCTGGATAAACACTGAAGCTTCAGTGTCCACCACATGGTGACCTGCGGGAGCATCCACTCTAGAGAGGAGGGGGGGGGGGGGGGGGGGGGGGGGAGACAGCTCTTTATAATGTTTAGAATTTGGACTGCAGTACCCATTTTAAACACTAGGTGTCAGAGTTAAATGGTAAATGGACTTGAGCTTGTATATTTCTTTTCTCGTCTTCTGACTGCTCAAAGCATTTTTACAGCGCAGGTCACACCTACACATTCACACACTGATGGTAGAAGCTGCTGTGTATCAGTATTAGGCACACCCGCACCCTCAGATCTGCCGATGCAAACCTCCTGTCCCCCCCCTGCAGGACAAACTATCGGTCCTGGGGGGACAGGGCCTTCTCCGTTGCTGCTCCCACCTCTGGAACTCCCTCCCAAAAAACATTCGAGACTCCCCCACACTCACCTCCTTCAAGAAATCTCTAAAAACTCACCTCCTAAACACTGCCTACAATCACTCCCATCCTCCCCCCTCACATTGACGGTTTTTGTTTTGTTTATTGTTGCTTTTTTGTCAAAGCGTCTTTGGGTATTTAGAAAAGTGCTGCATAAAACTAATGTATTATTATTATTATTATAGATAATCCATTCATACGCTGCCGCCGAAGCAGCGGGAGCAAATTGGGGTTCAGTTTCTTGCCCGAGGACACATTGGACATGTGGCTGCAGGAGCTAGAGTTCGAACCGCCCGACATTCTGGTTGAGAGTCGACCGACTCTACCACTGAGCCACAGCCGCCCCGAAGGTGGACCGAGTTACATATGGCTTCTTTACGAACATGTTTAAAGATACTTTAAGGCAGTGCATAAAGGTTTGTGCACGTTGAATGAGTCATATTCACACACTTCTTAGGGCACAAAGGCCACAAATCACTAAACACCTGTGACGCTCTCAATCTACTAAAATCAAGTCAATAATAAAAACCCTGAAGTGGAACACAGGACACCAACCAGCTGCTCCCTCTTCACCCTTACCCCCTAATTAATGCAAAACAACAGAGGCCTGAACTTCAGCTCTGTGCAGACTTCACGTCACTGTAAAAACACACATTAGGACTCCTGCACTGAGGAGCACATAACGGTATTACAGGTTTTAAAGTGTCCCTTGAGCAGGAAGGAGCTGAGCTTTTACTCTATAACCAGGGCCGATAACATCACTGAGTGTTCAGGTTTACAGCACACCTGCTCCAGTAGGCACGCGCGCACTCTGACAGGTCTTTTATTGAACATTTCATTCAATCTTCTGTTTTCTGCTCGGAGTTTGGTCGTGCAGATTGAGCAGCTGTGTCAAAAAGCGCGAACCCGGAAACTAATCAAACCGCAGCAATGTGAACTCAAAGTGATTCACGAGCTCAGCAGACACAGGCAGAACTTCACCTCCTTATCATCTGTTTTTATTTTTTAATTCAAATAACGCGATTAAAAGCCTGCTACAGTTAGCCTAGCATGCTAACAGCATAGAGCCACAGACGCTGTTTTCTGGCTCACAAGGAGCTGAAGTCCGCGCAGCCGCAGTCTGTCCTCATAAATGGAATAAAAGCGGTTAAATGGGTCCATCTGAGTGAAGTATGTCAAACTTAAACGCTCACTTTCTCCAGCAGTCCGCTCTTCCCGTTCCGAGCAGCAGCCATCTTCTCTTCCGCTACAAACACGGCGCTGTGACTTGGACGCTTCTGATTGGCTGCCGAAAGCGATCTGAACGACCAGCCATGTGTGGCGACGCCGACACGTAAGCGTGCGTAAGCGAATGGACGCAGCGTGCGCGCTCCTCCGCTCTCATCGCTGAAGTTAAGGGGTCCAGTGGCGGTTCTAGACTACTTCTACAGAGGGGGCCAGGCTGGGGCCAGTTGTTTGTCAGAGGCTCAATCGACACAGGACAAAAATAGACAAAGATGATCTCGCTTAAAATAAAAGTGTTTATTGTACTGAAAACCAAATGATTCCTGTTGCTTCAGAACTGGCAGCTGTAAAAAACAGGCTTTTAGAATGGGTGTGTATGTGACTTCCTGTGCTCTGCAGCCAGCCTCTAGTGGACACTCGAGGAACTGCAGGTGTTTTTTAACACCAGTTTGTCTCTTGCGTCAAATCAAAGCCGTATAGATTCATGTAGCCCTGTAATTATGCAGAGGCCTAAGTACAAAGCCTGAAGTGCAACTCGTCAAAAATGAAACTACGCATTTAAATGATGCAACTGCCAGCCCTGTGATTGGCCACACAGGCATATGGTGTGTACTCTCTGAAAATATCTGAAGTGCAAAAATTTCCCCCGTCCTCTGCCTCGACAGATTTAGCAGTCGTACATTCATCTCCCCCGATGTCTCTCCTCTTTTCTTCTTTGCAATAATTTGTTTAATCAACTAGTGTTTAGGTAGAGTATTGCAGAGCTACGCCAACGCACAAGTACTGTACGTAGTGCTGACGACCATGTAGGTCACCACAACGTAGATTTACGCAGAAGTATAAACCTTACCTAAAGTTGGTGTCCCAAGCCCCATTCATAGTGCCAATTCAAGGTGCTATATCTTACATCCCTGTGACGTCCCTCCTTTACAATGAATGTCCCGGAGGAGTCATGGCGGAGACGAAATGATCCCACCACGACACCTTGGTGCAATGTGAATCACGGACTCAGAAAGCAATATTAGGCCCTAGTGGAATCGAGACGTAATGATGGCATAGCGGAAGAACGGCGTATAAAGAAATTATAACTGAACTCATCTCTGCAGCTCCAACATTTATCTACATTTACAGTTTGTTCAGGAATCTTCATGGGACGTTCCATTGGCCCAGTTAGCATGAGCAAACATTAGCTCAGCACCCCAATATAGAAAACTTGTACACTCTGTGTGTGTAGAATCAAACATGAGACACAAGTCAGTCAGAAAGCAGACAGGAGGCGTACAGATTCGTCTCAGGTTCTCTTGGTGTCAGCAGCCACAGAATCCTCTCGTACAAAACATTTCACATCACAATCATTTGCTTCATTTGGCACTCAGCACACCTACGATCCTCCAAATGATACAGAGAACGTGTTCAGTAACGAGAACACGCCATCTGATCCACACTGTTCAGGTACAAATCCTTCAACATGAATGAACTCAGTCTGTGGAGCAGCTCTGAGGACTAAACCATGCTGACTAAGGAAATACTGCCACCTGCTGGTTCCTTAGTGAACCATGTCACACCTTCCACAAATACTCCGGGTGTCTAGTTTGACAGTGAACAAAATGTGTACAGTCTTCTTTTTATCATGTTAGAAATATTTCAAATGTAACAGAGACGATTTGACATGCTCTGATCTCATCACGTCTCGTCTATTGTAACAGCCTTTTTTCCTGCCTGAACCAAAATGTAATGATCGATTCCAGTTGGTGCAGAACTCAGCTGCCAGGCTTTCAACTAGAAAGCATGACATCACCATTCCTGTTTTAGGATCTGTGCGCCACGGCTCCCTGTGTGTTTTAGAATGGATTTTTAGATGTGACTGATCACTTTTAGAACTCTCCGTGGCCTTTCTCCCAGCTCCATGTCAGACCTTTTAGTACCATATGAGCCGACTCGTACATTGAGATCCTCAGACAGGTCTTCTGGTCGTTCAAGATTCCAGACTGAAAACCAAAGAGGATAGAGCGTTTGCTATGAGGGCTCCAAATCTTTGGAACTACCTGCCCGAGGAGCTCTGGTCAGCCGAGTCAGTGATCCCTTTTAAGTCCCTTCTTAAAACACACTACTACCAGCGAGCCTTTCCTGATTTAAGTTGAATTTTTACTTAGATTTGATGTCCTAAAATCTTTACCATCTCTTGATCTGGCTGCATGGTGTTGCAGTAGTAAGCGCTGTTGCCTCACAGCGAGGAGGTTCCTGGTTTGAATCCCCGTCTGACAGGAGCCTCTCTGTGTGGAGTTTGCATGTTCTCCCTGTGTATGCGTGGGTTCTCTCCGGGTACTCCGGCTTCCTCCCACAGTCCAAAGACATGCTGGTTAGGTTAAATGGTGACTCTAAATTACCCGTAGGTGTGAATGTGAGTGTGTCTGGTTGTCTGTCTCTTATTGTCAGCCCTGTGATTGATGGTGACCAGTCCGGGTGTAACCCCGCCTCTCGCCCAATGACAGCTGGGATCAGCTCCAGCCCCCGTGACCCCGAACGGGAAAAGTGCTACAGATAATGGATGTATATCTTAATCTTTGCCTTGCTCATTATTCTGTGCCCTGCCTGCTTTTACATGTGCTTTATTTATGTCCTTGTAAAGCTTGTTGTAACTTGATTTTGAGAAGTGCTTTATAAATAAACAATGAGGGCTCGCACGTCTGAGACACTGACGACCGAGCAGACCCAAACTGTGGCCCCATCTATGTTATGTTACATCATGTTAACTCAGAGCAGGGGCATGTCCAGAGGGATGGCACGGGCCCCCCTTGAGATCTGATTGGCCACCCCAAAAATCCTAAACTGTGATTGGCGGTTTGCCCTGTCAGAGGCGGGACTTGTGTTGTGCAAAAGGCTTCTAGTAGCTTTCTTTACAGCACAGTTTCTCTTGTTAAATTGTAAATAAAACCTTTGCTGATTTGTTTCTGCAGCAGATAAACAGACTGTAACGTCTGCAGCAGGTAAACAGGCTGTAACGTCTGCAGCAGGTAAACAGACTGTAACGTCTGCAGCAGGTAAACAGGCTGTAACATCTACAGCAGGTAAACAGACTGTAACGTCTGCAGCAGGTAAACAGACTGTAACGTCTGCAGCAGGTAAACAGACTGTAACGTCTGCAGCGGGTAAACAGACTGTAACGTCTGCAGCAGGTAAACAGACTGTAACGTCTGCAGCAGGTAAACAGACTGTAACGTCTGCAGCAGGTAAACAGACTGTAACGTCTGCAGAGGGTAAACAGACTGTAACGTCTGCAGCAGGTAAACAGACTGTAACGTCTGCAGCAGGTAAACAGACTGTAACGTCTGCAGCAGGTAAACAGACTGTAACGTCTGCAGCAGGTAAACAGACTGTAACGTCTGCAGCAGGTAAACAGACTGTAACGTCTGCAGCGGGTAAACAGACTGTAACGTCTGCAGCAGGTAAACAGACTGTAACGTCTGCAGCAGGTAAACAGTCTGTAACGTCTGCAGCAGGTAAACAGGCTGTAACATCTGCAGCAGGTAAACAGGCTGTAACGTCTGCAGCAGGTAAACAGTCTGTAACATCTGCAGCAGGTAAACAGACTGTAACGTCTGCAGCGGTAAACAGGCTGTAACGTCTGCAGCAGGTAAACAGACTGTAACGTCTGCAGCAGGTAAACAGACTGTAACGTCTGCAGCAGGTACACAGGCTGTAACGTCTGCAGCAGGTAAACAGACTGTAAGTCTGCAGCAGGTAAACAGACTGTAACGTCTGCAGCAGGTAAACAGGCTGTAACGTCTGCAGCAGGTAAACAGACTGTAACGTCTGCAGCAGGTAAACAGACTGTAACGTCTGCAGCAGGTAAACAGGCTGTAACGTCTGCAGCAGGTAAACAGGACTGTAACGTCTGCAGCAGGTAAACAGGCTGTAACGTCTGCAGCAGGTAAACAGGACTGTAACGTCTGCAGCAGGTAAACAGGCTGTAACGTCTGCAGCAGGTAAACAGACTGTAACGTCTGCAGCAGGTAAACAGACTGTAACGTCTGCAGCAGGTAAACAGACTGTAACGTCTGCAGCAGGTAAACAGACTGTAACGTCTGCAGCAGGTAAACAGGCTGTAACGTCTGCAGCAGGTAAACAGACTGTAACGTCTGCAGCAGGTAAACAGACTGTAACGTCTGCAGCAGGTAAACAGACTGTAACGTCTGCAGCAGGTAAACAGACTGTAACGTCTGCAGCAGGTAAACAGCTGTAACGTCTGCAGCAGGTAAACAGACTGTAACGTCTGCAGCAGGTAAACAGACTGTAACGTCTGCAGCAGGTAAACAGACTGTAACGTCTGCAGCAGGTAAACAGCTGTAACGTCTGCAGCAGGTAAACAGACTGTAACGTCTGCAGCAGGTAAACAGGCTGTAACGTCTGCAGCAGGTAAACAGGCTGTAACGTCTGCAGCAGGTAAACAGACTGTAACGTCTGCAGCAGGTAAACAGACTGTAACGTCTGCAGCAGGTAAACAGACTGTAACGTCTGCAGCAGGTAAACAGGCTGTAACGTCTGCAGCAGGTAAACAGACTGTAACGTCTGCAGCAGGTAAACAGACTGTAACGTCTGCAGCAGGTAAACAGGACTGTAACGTCTGCAGCAGGTAAACAGGCTGTAAGCTCTGCAGCAGGTAAACAGGCTGTAACGTCTGCAGCAGGTAAACAGGCTGTAACGTCTGCAGCAGGTAAACAGGCTGTAACATCTGCAGCAGGTAAACAGGCTGTAACATCTGCAGCAGGTAAACAGGCTGTAACGTCTGCAGCAGGTAAACAGGCTGTAACGTCGCAGCAGGTAAACAGGCTGTAACGTCTGCAGCAGGTAAACAGGCTGTAACGTTTACCTGCTGCAGGATAAACTCATCTACTGGAGACATTCAGACACTTCTTGTTCCTGTCGGCCCTTTAGACTTACAACACGTGAGATTTTCAATGAGGGGACTTAAACAGAGTCAGAGACAGACAGTAGCTGGACCAGGTGGAGTCAGTCAGGACCACCTGAGACAAGAACACGTCACAACTTTCTTCCTCATGAAGGTGGATTTATTCAGCCCTCACAGCTGCAGCAACAATCATTTCTGTATAAAGAGTGTGTGGGTTTGTATTTTAAATTATTTCATCTCTGAATGTTTCATATAAAGTCAAACCTCATCGTGTCTGTTCACCTCCTTCAGGTGTTTGGCTGTCAGATTCAGTTTTGGTGATCTGCTGGTGAGAAGACGTCAAGACGTGTAAAAAACATTCAAACCTTCTCCACTCGTCTCTTTGCATATATGAACTACTGCTGAGTCAGCACACCTGTCCTATCTAGTGCTTCTTGTTGATTCGTCGGGATCTCCTTAGGCCACGCCTCCTGCGGTTCTGATTGGACATCCAGGAGCGCAGGAAGTAGGTGTCCGGGCTCCTCCTGCGGCCGCCAGTCTGGTTCTCCAGGTCAAACTGCCTCTGTAGCTTCAGGGCGAACGCTCGGTCCTGCCGCTCCTGCTGGATCTGACCCACAGACCGGTTCCTCTTCGTGTCCGAGTCCCTCTCCGAGTCCAGGTGTTTGGTCTTCTGCTCCCTCTTCTTGCCCCTCCTTGAGGTAGACTGGTTGTGGAGGCTGCTGTCCGACTCCCTTCTGGGACTCTGGGAGTCCTTTGGCATTAATTTACACGACGTGAACCCAGAGTTTTTAGTGTACGGAGAGAACGACTGTCTCCGGCTGAAAAACGCTCCTGCACAGCCGGACTCAGGAGCGCCACCTGTCGTCTCAAAGTCTGTACTTCCTCTGAATGCGGCCTCGCTGTTGTAGCGGATGGCAGGGACCCGGATCTTCACAGACTGTCTCTGCAGGACATCTGTGTCTGCAGCTGGAGGTTCGAATAGAAGCCTCCTCTTGTTGACTGTCATCAATGCGCCTCCGTCCGGTCCTGAAGTGGACTGACGTGTCTTTGCGGCGCCCCCTCGGTCGTCGTCTCCCCCGTTGGTCTTATTGTGAATCTCGTTGACAGGGCTCGTCAGCGTGGCCTTGGAGTTCACCTTGAGACTCTGGCGATCCAGCTCGATCTGCCTCCACTTCTGCAGGACAGCTGGACTGGCCTCATAGCTGGTGGCCTTCTGCAGGCCGCGGGTCAGGTTCCTGGGCGTGGACTTGACGATGGTGGGCTCCATCACACGGCCATCTGGCAGGCGTTTAGGCGGCGTGCACGGCGAGCACACAATGGGTTTGAAGTGGTTAAGTTCTTCAGAGATGCTATCATTGCTCTCGGGGCTGATGGAGCGCTCAGGCCGCGGTGGGGGGACAACCAGAGGGGTAGAGGATGACGTGATGACGGCTCGCCAGGTGAGCCTGCGGTCGGGGGCGGTGATGGGGGCGGACACAGAGCGACTGTTCTCAGAGGAGAGGAGGATTCCCGCTGTGAAGCTGTGGCTGATACCAACCTGACAGACGGGAGAGAGACAAAGTTAGAGAAAGAGAAAAACCTAAAAATCATTTTGACTCTAAGACGTCAGCCAGGACTCATGATCAGAGACTGAACTCTTCTACCTGTCGTCAAAACACGCCCCCGAATCCGAGTCTACCCTCAGTATTTTAAGATCACCGAACCCCCGAAACCCATCTGAGTCATCAAGGCCATGCCTCCTGAAGCCTGGTTAATAGCTCAGCGTTGAATCTGCGCTGCAGTGAACTCTACATACCTGTGTTGGTGCATCTGCGTAGCGCTGCAATACCACCTGCCTGAACACTAGGTGGCGGTGTGATTCCTATGCGTGTTGGATGGCCAGTTTCTGTTTCCGCCACATTTAAAAGTTGTTTTCAAAGATATCATAACAACATCTAATATATTACTAACAGAGTGAGATAGAACAACACAAGACTTTTACTGACACATTTTTTAAGGGGTGCAAATATCGTCAATTAATGTTATCCATAAAATCCCCCAAAATATTAATTTTGAACGCACACCTCTACACAAAGTAACACGGACAGCAACCAGCCACACAAATGAATTAAAACGACGACGCTAGAAGGTTAAACTTTGGGACGCCACAGCTCAGTCTTTGCATCTAAAGAGGAACGTAACGACGGGCGTCTCTCTCTGATCACCTGCAGAGCCGGCAGACGCTACGCCCCGCACTAACTCCAGCAAAAGAGAGCAAGGGGAGGTCGACCACTAGCTTATCGATCTTAGAGGGCGGTCGTACGGGTCAGCTGATATACTCAAGCATCGGGAAGCAGCAGTGAGTTAGAACTACATTTCTGGTTAAATCTGGAACAATCACACCCCTGGTGGATGAACTAGATGTGCCTTTGTTTTAGTCGTAGCAACATTAATGTAAAGAAACATCAATCAGTTTGTTTGTTTTTTCATATTCTGTACTGTGATGAAGCCGCCTGCCTTGGTTTTGAAACATGACAAGCTGGGATTACACGTCCTGACTGTAACGACTGTCTCAAGTCCTCTGACACTCTTAACATATTGACTGTTTAACGCACTCTGTCCATCAGGGCGGGCTGCGGGACAACCTTCAGCTTCCCTCCTCTGTCCTCCACCGAGTCCGTGCAGCTCTGACTCCTCTGAGAACCACTGAAGAAGAAGAGCACACAGGTCATTAGAGCAGAGACATCTCGACACAAACGGAGATTTTTAAATGATTTCATTACACAATTATTGTTATTCTTGTTCACTTCCTGAGCAAACGGTGAGAAAAAGGTTGAATAGTAAACTTGAATTATCGTCTCTTAGGACTTATATATTGTCAGAAACATTGCACCACAGATCTCTGTGAGTTTTCTGTGTTTGATTCCAGAAGCAGCCTCCAGATTTGTCATACGTAGAGCGGGTTGTATGAATGTCGGGGTGTTAAGGTTAAAGGATGAGTCAGCAGAAATGTAAACATACCATTCAAACTGGGCCCCTCCTCCTGGGCTCATCGCCCCCAGAAGCTCTCACTCACTGCAGGACGTAGTGTGTACGTTTACTGCTTGTAGCTACACTGCAAGCTAACGCACGCTAGCACAAGCTAACCGCCGGTGTTTGTCACCTGCCTGTCCAACAGGAAGCAGAACAACTCCACGTCCACGGGTAAAAGCCAACACAAGGTTCACCCTCATTTTAGAACAAGCTTTATGCGCTTGATGTTTCACCTCATTGTGATTATATTTTCTCTTCTTTGCTGCTACGTCCACGTCCGTCATATTCGCCGGTTTGAAACGCGTCCAATCACTGAATTGTATCCACTCCTAAACTCACGTCTCTGGGCCAGAAACGTCCCGAGTCAACCAAAACAGTAAAATCCAGTCAGAGGACAGGGTCTCTGCAGACACAGTCACCAGCACACATGTACAGAGGCCTTGAAGGGATGACGGAGCAGCTTTACTTTAGTATAAGTCTGTATTTTATTTTGTCTGTTTCACTTTAGATGCCCGTCTGTGGGCACTTGACATAAATACTTGAACTCACTTTGTTTTAAAGTTTGGGTTCCTGCAGTTTTCATCATTCAGGAGGTTTAAACATAAGCTAAACACTCCACAGAGGTCTCCTCCCTCCTAACACAGATGGAAAGTAAAAACACTAAAGACTGAATGAAGCAGCTTCAGCGTACTCGAGAGCTGCATGTGCAATCATCTGAGTCTGCTCACCTCGAATTAAAGGTCACATATTATTCAAAATCCTCTTCACCATGTTCCTCTAACTCTAACATGTGTCTCTAGTCTGTCTACAAACCCCCCAATGATGAGAAAAGTCCATCCTCTCCGTCTTTTGCCTGCTCCACTTTTCAGAAAACGTGTGCTCAAACAGGCCGTTTGGAGATTTTCCCTTCATGACATCACAAAGGGCAGTAACCCCTCCCCCAGGTGGGTGACACTCCCACAGCTAGGTGTTTGTTCTGCCCTCTGAGTCTGCCTTCTCACCGTAAACAATAGGGCATGGAGCGAGAAAGCCCGAGCCACCCAAGCCCTTCCAGAGAGGGGCGTGGTCAGACACAGCTCATTTACATTTAAAGCTACAGACACAGAAACAGCCTGTTCTGAGCAGGGCTGAAATAGAGGGGTTTATAGGCATGATCAAATACAGGATCAGAGTGGATTTAGAACAAGACACTTCACACACATGTTTAGAGGAGCTCTGAGACTTATTTACACTGAAGAGGAGGAGGATATGTGACCTTTAAGGTGTTGTTTGTCTGACAGGCCGTCGGGTGTAAAGATGAAGAATGCTCACCTGGTGAAGGCTGCAGAGTTTTTGGTTTTCTTGATGAAGGCGGTGATGTTTCTGATCCTCCTGCTGATCGGCTCCTCGTTCTCCGAGTCGGACAGAACTCCCTGACAAAAACAGAACATTTAAGAAACAGACTGAAGAGATGCAAACTGTGACTGTGAGCACATTCTCAGGAGTCTGTTCAGGTGTCTAAGAGGACGATGTGGTTTTTTGAATGTCGAGTAAACGTGAAGAACTCTGACTCACCGGCTGGTCGTGGTGTCGGACCAACTCGTCTTTACAGGTCAGAGTGTTCCTCCTCTTCGCCTCCTCTCGGTCCTCACACATCGGCAGCTGAAACACGAATGACATTAAAACAGAGACAACAGAAACCACAAGCTGCGTTCACTGACGGCTCGGACAAACCAGGCGGTCGCTGAATTACAAACTCACCTTGTGTTTCCCGCTCGGTGCTGATGAAACGTCTAAACTTTTTGGGATAAAAGCGGGAGACACGAAGAACTCTGAGGAGACGAAACATCAGAATTACTCGGACTGAAAACTATTTACTTATACTTCAGGGCATTTAACTATCATTAAACCGTTCCAGAAGAACAACAATGATATGAAAATATCCTTTTC
This sequence comes from Tautogolabrus adspersus, assembly GCA_020745685.1. Lineage (NCBI taxonomy): Eukaryota > Metazoa > Chordata > Actinopteri > Labriformes > Labridae > Tautogolabrus > Tautogolabrus adspersus. The sequence goes on from CM036545.1 coordinate 31,090,549, forward strand.
TAATTGGTTCAGTCAAGAACACACCTGAGAGATCAAAGTACGACCATGTCAGTCCTGATTATTGATTATTAGCTCTGATACACAAAAAGATACTGAAGGGGCTGATTCAATCTCAGTCAAATCTATCTAATATTAAAATAATAACCCCCAGTTTTTAAATATAGATGTGTCAAAAGGATTCCTGAGGACGCTACAGGTATCAGGATAACAGTGACAATCACCTGAGCACTAAAGAGTTTCTCTAACTAACAGCAGCTCCTCCTACAGCAGCACAAGTCCGGACAAGTCCTCCAACTCCAGACCGGACTACAAACCTGACCCAAAAACTACAAAACCTTACTCTCACACTTCCTGTCTGCACTTTGTTCACGTTTATATGAATATAAACCATAATAATAAACGTGACGGCGAATGGTGTTCCGGTCTGTGTTTGGGACCAGCTCAGCTGACTGGAGGTCGGTTTCTGCTCCAGACATTTTAATATCGCTTTATTAAGCCCAGAGTATCTGATTTAAGATCTGACAGAGAGCAGTTCATGGGGCCTGAGCTGACCCGGGTCAGTTCATGGGGCCTGAGCTGACCCGGGTCAGTTCATGGGGTCTGAGCTGACCCGGGTCAGTTCATGGGGCCTGAGCTGAGCGGCAGCGGTGCTCATACAACGGTTAAGAGATGTTATCTCCCCGGTTATCACACTGACCTCTCCGGTTGTCGCAGTCTCTCCTGCCCTGTTTGCTGCTGCTCCTCTCGGGGTCGCTCCTCCTCCGGAGCAGCTCTCCGCTGCCAGGGTGTCTGCGGGCCAGACAGAGCGGACAGGCCGGGTGTCCACAGGGCGGGCTGCCGCCGGGCTGTTCCTCGGCACTCGCCGAACACTTCTTCGTCTCGTTCTCTGACGGGCTGGACCCGCACCAAGCTACGGGCCCTGAACCGGACCGGCACCTGCCGGCGGCGGCTCTAGCGGGTCGTTCGGCGGACCCTGCGGTCGCCATCTTACCTGGTGGTGTTCTCTCTCCGGGCTGCTCTCAAAACAAACCCCGCCCTGCTGCCACCGGAACACACAGTGAACGTGGGGCTCCGCCCACATTCCCGTACGTCACTGATGCTTCTTTCAAGAAATGTGGGAAACCACAGTTTCATATCTTTTAGAGCCACCTGCGATCTTTAAGATGTCCTCAATAGATGTTATTTTATTTCACCAAATCTCACAATATAACTCTCTGCTGAACAAAAATCATTGAGCTAAACGTGAAGTTAATACGTGTGTTCAGTCAAATTGTATCCACGTGCCTTAAAAAGGGGTTAAGTCCGCCTGATTATGACGAGCTGCTCTTGAACGCATCATTTTCAGACCACAGAATCACAAAACAATCTAATTAAATGTATTATTTAAAAGGAGTCGGTTCATATTACAGCTGGACACTGGGTCTAATGTTACACATCTAGAGGGATTCATATACATTTTAATTTTTGACCTCTTTTTTTCAAATATTTAGTGTTCGTGTCGGCAGCATAGACTGTAAATATTACAGGTCGGCAGGTGGCAGAAGATTTCCGCAGATAAACGGAAGCAGACCAATCTGACCATCGAAGAAGAAATGAAAAACAACAATGGCGGCCTACAGGGAGCTTAGCTGAGCAGATAGAGGAGGATCTCTGAAGTTTGAAGGTGAATTATTTTAAATGAAACACATTTTAATATCGAAGCTTTGTTGAAACCAAACGAATTAACCAGGACACATCCAGAGAGTCTGAACTGTGTCTCAATATGTATAAGTGTTAGTTACTGTGAAGTCTCCCATGGTGTGAGGTGTTTTAAATTGCTGTCGCCTGGTTCCAGTGTCCTGGTCTACTGGTCTCCTGGTCTGGTGCGAGTCCAGGATGCAGGGCAGCAGGCCGGTGGTGGAGGTGGTCCGTCTAGGTCTGGTCTCCTACCAGGAAGCTCTGCGGCTGCAGCAGGTCTATGTGAACCGGCACCGCTCGGCTCTGGCTCACACTCTGCTGCTCTGCCAGCACCCGCCCGTCTACACCACAGGGATCCGACACAAACCTTACCCTGCCCCCCTGCTGGACCGCCTCCGCCTGCTGGGGGCCGATGTCCACCGCACCAACCGAGGAGGACTCATCACCTTCCACGGTCCGGGTCAGCTGGTCTGCTACCCAGTCCTCAACCTGTGCAGCTTTAAGAAGGTCAGCGGTGATTTATTCCTGAGTTTAAGGTGGTTGTAGTTGAGCATACATGTGTTAACCTCTGATCTGCTCTCTCAGAGTGTTCGTTGGTACGTCTGTGAGCTGGAGAGGACCATCATCTCTGTCTGCAGCAGGTTTGGGATCGAAGCGTCCACGTCTCCTCATACTGGAGTCTGGGTCAGAGACAATAAGATCTGTGCCATCGGTACGACAGTCCCACTCCTCTCTGAGACTCGCTCTCACACAGCAACACTCACTTTTTAAAAACTTCAGTTTGTTCAGGAAGGACAGATTTATGAATCCTCTAAAACTATAATCAGAAAGATATCACCTGTGGTGTTAAGCATCGCCTCGCTGTACAGAGATCCAAACAGCCTCCTCACTATGTTCATCTGAACCGTGACTTTGTTCTTCTTTAAAAGTTTTATTTTAACAACAGAATATTGATTACTTCCTTATTCCGGGGGCGGCTGTGGCTCAGTGGTAGAGTCGTCGTCTCACAACCGGAAGGTTGAGGGTTGATCCCCAGCTGCTGCAGCAACATGTCCGATGTGTCCTTGGGCAAGACACTTAACCCCGCTGCTTCGTCTGCAGCGTATGAATGGGATTAGTTACTTCTGATGGTCTTACTACATAGCGACCTCTACCATCAGTGTGTGAATGTGGAGGTGTGACCTGCAGTGTAAAAGCGCTTTATAAGCTCAAGTCCATTTACCATTTAGTCCATTGGAACATATTTTAGTGTGAGCAGATTTTCAGACCAAAACAAACACTCTTTTTGGACACGCCTCCTTCATCCCTCTGCCCCTCCCCCCCTGTCTCCACACTTCCCCCGCCCCTCCCTTCCTGTTTCACCAGCAAGTGTCTGTGAGATGGAGAGCAGCAGACGAGTGCTGATAAACATCTGTAAACAAGATTCAGATATCAATTTCAGGCGAAGATGTGCATCTGAAAGTTAATTCAGGTGTTATATGTTGTCTTTTTATACTAAGATAATCTTTTCTTCAGTTCGGAAAGTCTGTTGGTTCTCCTTTATCGTACTTTTGTGATGACACTCTGTAACCCTATTAAGACCGCCGTTTCAAGCCTTGATATTTACGTCGCTGGGACGTTTCTCCCTTTCAGTCTAAATCTCAGGGAGATGTAACGGGTGATGAAGTGATCCTCCCTCTGTCCCGTCTTCAGAGGTAGTAACAGAGGCGTTACAGAGGAGAGACGGGATCAGCTGAGCCAGCGAGGGGAGCTGTGTGTGTGCATGTCTGACTGTGTGTGTATGTGGAGCTCCTGCTGTGCCGTGCTTCTGCAACACGGTAACACAATGTGAGATCACACCAATATTACGCCGTTACAGAATCAATATGAGTGTACAAAGACGTGATGACGACTGAGCTTAGTTACGACACTTTTGCAGAAAAAAGCTATCTGAAGAGGGCTTGCCATTATGCCCTTAAAGACGGCGTCTCTGAGTGGGCAGAGCCGTCTCTCCTTCCCCCACATGGCGGCAGGGCTAATGGTTACAGAGGGAGGTGTTCACATGTATGAAAAACATGTCTGAACCTCTGAGTGAAACATAAACTCCTGTAGTGTGAACACAGACCTGAGAACAACAAACCCAGAGGGAGTTGGACTTCACTCTCTTTTAAGGAAGTCATTACTCCACAATATGTTACACAGAGTATATTTGACGTTGTGATGATACCAGAGCGGGGACGATAATCCTGCTAATAACCAAAATATAGCAAGCTAATGAGAGTACTCGAATATTGACATGACTAAAAAAGCCCATCCCTAGTCCAAACACAGATCTATGATTACTTTCACTGCCTGTGTTCTTCTTCCTGTTTATCTAACGTCAGTCTTCATTGCTTCCTCTGTGTGAACAAATGCAGGAGCATCACAGTCAATGATGTGATCCCTGTTTGATTGATGTGTGTCTCCAGGAATCCACTGTGGTCGATACGTCACGTCTCACGGCTTTGCTCTGAACTGTAACACGGACATGTCGTGGTTCAGCCACATTGTGCCGTGCGGTATCGAGGGTAAAGGAGTGACATCACTGAGTGCTGAGCTGCAGAGAGACGTCAGTGTGGAGGAAGCCGTCCCTCAACTGCTGGACGCCTTCAGAGAACGGTTCAACTGTCAGCTGAGGGACGGACAAACACCTGAACCTGGCTGAGACAGCACAGGATCATCAGCGTAGAAACTGACCTCATGGATGAAAACGTGACACTGAACTCTTTTTATCAGCTGCTCTGGCAGAGCAGCAAATATGAATGAATCACATGTTTGATTTGTTAGCTGAAATCCCTTAACACTCTTTAAAATCTCCTTTTGACCTTTAAAGTGGCCCCTTGAATTCACTTTCACTTTTCATTAAGATTTAGTGGGCCTTGTTGTTGGAAAATGTATATTAGAATAACAAGGTTTAAGGTTAGGGAGTTTGAAGCATCAAGCTCAACAAATAGCTTGAATTCTTTCAGCTGCTAAAACAACAAACAGCTACCTGTTTTTACCGCGGATTGATTAATATGTATTTATTAGATTTATATAGCACCTTTCACGAAACCCAAGGACGCTTTACAGTAGAAAGGGGGGAGAAGGTAACACAAAACAAACAGATGAAGGTGTTAACTGAGGCAGAATGCTTTGCTGAACAGCTGGTGTTTGAGCAGATTTTGAAAATGTCCAGAGAAGCAGCAGTGTGGATTTTATCAGGGAGAGAGATCCAGAGTGGGGGGGGGGGGGCGGGGGCACTGAAAGCTCTGTCACCAAAGGAGCGCAGTTTGGTGTGGGGGGGGGGGAGCAGGCCGGAGGCTGAGGATCGCAGAGACCTCTGTAACGACGGTTTCTACATAGTGATGGTTTGGGTTAAAGGAGTCCTACAGTCTATTAAAAGTGGAGTTAGGGGACGGCTTGCTAACATGTTGTATTCACATGTTTTCAGTCTTTTTTTCTGAGTGTCAAACGACTGTAATTTAGTGTAGCATAACAACACATTGACCGGAAGTGCACTTTTATTCACAAATTGTTTTAACCCGGGAAAAATCAATTTAGAAGAACGAGTAGACATTTCGACTTTATTCTCTAAGTGCAAAATGAAAAATAAATATTCCTCTCATTATTTATTTCTTATATCTGTCCCAAATCCTCTTCCGTACAGAATAAACATGAAACAGATTAGCTTTTATTTTTTAAAGAGACCGGAACTAGTATTTCCCATGTCTTCGGTGCTTGACGGCTGTAGATGAACTGTTTTAATTAATATTTCTGTTGAGAATAAATTTACAGAAGAATATTTAGAACCTCTCGGTTAGCATAAGGTTTGCCGCGTGCTATCAGCTTCCGGGTTGCGTTACTTTAGCTTGTAGCTAACGGTAGCGTGTGCGCGTGGAGAGTGGCAGATGTGCGGGGGAGCTAACAGCTGAGAGCTATCACTATCAGCTCACATAGTTAGCTGCCTGCTAGCTGGTTGCTACTTTAATCCGACAGTCAAATGGCCCTGCTTCAGGTGATCGTTAGCTAGCCTTACCCGGTCTGTCAACATGGGGGACAATAACGGAGTTAACGGAGACCTGAACGCGAACTCGAGGTACCAGAGCACTGGGGACCCGCAGCTGGACAAGTCCGTGCACCAGTGGCTGAGCTGGGACAAGGTGAGTCCTTGTCTGGGTTTGAAAACTTTAAAGTAGGACTGCTGTTCGTGCCCGACTGGGGAAGGAATGTCACACCAGACCCCCTGAGTAAACTACCTACTGAAGACCGCCTTGCATTTTTGCAGACAAATGTTGTAACACCGGAGTGAAGATCTGGTAATTTGTGACAATTATGGTCGTCTGGTAAAATCGGGACACATTTCTTTCAGGAAAGAAGCACTATTGGAAAAAAGAGAAACTTGTGAGAGCAGTTTGATCAACATAACGGTCAATTTCCGCTAAATGGAGGCGTGTAGGAGTTATTGACAGCGCAGCTACACAAAGGTAAAAGGACTCGAGCTTATAAAGCGCTTTTACACTGCAGGTCACACCTCCACATTCACACACTGATGGTAGTGTTCACTATGTAGTGAGACCATCAGATGTAACTGATCCCATTCATACGCCGCCGACGAAGCAGCGGGAGCAAATCAAATTAAGTGTCTTGCTCAAGGACACATCGGACATGTGGCTGCAGCAGCTGGGGATTGAACCCTCAACCTTCCGGTTGTGAGACGACGACTACCACTGATCCACAGCCGCCCCAAAAGACTACATATATTTTGAACTTGAGTTTAAAGACTGTATGCCGATGTTTCACAGGGACTTACATACATCATACATTATGCAAATCATCCTCGTTAATCTCATTATTTTGCCAGAACATTTAAAATGGCCATGTTTGAAGGGGGTTCTGAATGTTGCCATAGCAGCGGGTCAGTGAGTGAGTGCTGCCCGCAGTGCGGAGCTGCCGGCTGACAGGCAGACAGGAGCACCTGTGGCTGTCTGGATGGTAGGGACTTTTTTTTTTTTAGTTAAACGGCAGTATGACTCAGCTGTTTTACTTTTTTGATAACAAGACGTCAGAATCAGGCCTGTGCAGTCAATGATGCGCTCATATTGAATCCATCCTCCTCCTCCAGCCTTCAGTCATCCTCCCGATGATATATTTTCTTCTAAACACCAGCAGTAAGATGTTCAGATCCACCAAAGGACAACCTGACCTCCTGCTGCCTTCACCTCCCACATGTGCTTTACATTAAAAAAACACATTTTATTTTTGCTTCCCGGCGAATCTGGAAACCTGCTTCTGTAAGGTCAACCATCTTTATTTAGAAAAAAGGATAAATTCATACATAGACTTCAAATGATTGTTTGTGCCAAAATGTTTCCTGACAAAAAGCACCATCAAACAATAAGTGTTGATGAGACCAGACTGCACAGAGAATAGAGGTGCACGGCTATGATAGTCAATATTACTCGTCCCCATTATAATATCTGTATGATGTTTGAATTCACCCATCCATTTTTATAAATCTGATAGAATTGCCTCTGAATGTTTCGACTTTGGAAAGGTTGTTAGGCCGCTCTGATACGTACAGCTGAGTATCATCAGCATAGGCGTTCAAAATTACAGGATCCTTGGAAATAAAGTTGTCCCAATTTATACCACATGTTTTATAACAATACAATCTCGGATTATTTCGATTATCAATATTTTCAAAAAGTACCAAAGCTTTGAACTTCAGACCTTCAATCTTATTTTCATCCTAAAGTCGCTGCCAGAAAAGGGAGAGAGCAGCGATGGTCCATTCAAAGTCACAGGTCAGTGCTCAAAGTCTGACTTACACAAGTTCTTCAGGCGTCTCATAAAGATGCACGTAATGTTTGTCTTTTTGTGGAAATTAGACATGGTGCAGGAGTTTTCCTGCTATTATAACTCAATAAAAAAAGAAATGACCCATTATTAAGGGCCAAAGAATGTATTTTTGTTTCTCTGGTATGTCAACAGGTACCTGTATCGTTGGCTTTTCACCAGAAGTGTATCAAAGTTTAAAGTTCTGGTATCGTGACGGCCCTCACACTGGGAAAATATGACGATTTTATGATTGACAGGTGGACAGTGCTTTCACATGTATGTATATTAATGTGCAATCATCACACACACACACACACACACACACACACACACATACACACACATACACACACACACACACACACACACACACACACACACACACACACACATACACACACATACACACACACACACACACACATACACACACATACACACACACACACACACAAACACACACACACACACACACACACACACAGCTGTGTAGTTTGTAAAGGTCATGGCTGCCTTGAATGTATCTGACCTCCACTGTAAATGTCAACAGCCTGGTAGGATTCTCACACACAGACACACACACACACACACACACTCTTATTTCTTTGGGAGAATATTTCCTTGAGTCTCTCGGGTTCTGTGAAGGTTTCTGACTTTCACTTTTTGGGCTTACGTCTTGATGTGTTGTTTCTCTGTAGCTGTTGATCAGCTGTTACGTGTCAAGAGAAATCTTGGTTTTATTGTTTAGAGTTTCAGAGTATTGTTCACTTTCCGTATAATAATAAGGCCTCATGTTCTGACTCGTGTCAGTCTCTCTCGACTCACAGATGAAGTGTTAGTAGTAAAACAGCTGATCATTACTGAACCTTTTACAACACAGACAGGATGGAGGGACTATTGTCACCAGCGGATTAATCTACCTGCGGGGCAGCAGGACCGTGTATGTGTGATTGAGTCCAGATTAAGAACCTGTTCTGCTTCTTCTCTCCTGTGCTGCAGAACCTGAGGACTCGCGCTCAGGTCGAGTCCCTGCTGGCTGCTGGTCGTCATGACGTTTTGAGGATGAGACTTTGCAGCAGGATGAGTTTCGGCACGGCTGGACTCCGAGCGCCGATGGGAGCTGGATTCAACCGGATTAACGATCTCACCATCATCCAGTCCACACAGGTCAGACCGGTTCGGGCCAGTATGAGTGCGTTAGTAGTTTATCACATACATGTCATTGATTGATAAACTGATGACAGGTAATTAATTATTATGACTTTCTTTTCCTCAGTAAACTGATGTGTTCAGTCAAAACAACACACCTAAATATGGATTGCCATTTTATTCAATATTAAATAAATAAATACATAAATAATGAAAATAATAATAAATACTTTTATTTATTTCCCTCTGTTTTTATTTCCATTTCTATATGCAAATGAGGGGGCGTGGTTATATCACAGATTCAGACAAATCACCAGAGCCGTATTTCAGACCAAAGCAACAGCACAAGGACAGCACTGACTCGCAAGAAGAAGAAGAAGAAGACCGCGAACATTTCAAAGGACAGTTGTAGGCTACAGTCAAGGTTTATTGTTCTGGTGAGATGTCTGAGAAAAGCATCTCAGAATTATTGAGAGCGGCTGCCAACCGCCTCGATGGCATTGAAATGGGTTGTCTTCCATATTAGCCGCTCTCTATTCCGTCTTTTTTTCTTTCTCTCTTGTCCTTGTTCACTCAATTCATATGAAAACTTTTAATAAAGTCATTTGAGTGTTTTTCATCTCGATGCAGTGGCCTTAAAAATGTCATGTGGTGCGACCATGATTCATCTGAACAACAAGTTCTCAGTAACATCAAATGTAACTAAACAAACACTTTCATTTATTGGAGTTTTCTGTTTGATAATGTCACAGCCACCATCTCTACCTTCCACTGAAGGTGTAACAGAAATGAGATCTCTCATTTTGAATTTATTAGTTATTGCTGTTATTGGTCGCACCACATTAAGACCTCACATCGAGTTAAATTAGATTAATAAACAATTCACACAAAAAATAGATAGAAAACATTTGTTATTAAAATTTCATACAATTTTCACCTTTATAAAAATAATAATAATCTCATGATACACATTAGCATCTGCCATTCTTTCCTTCCCTTCCGTCCAAGCTCTTGATAAGAGACATAAGACACTTTGTCATTGTATGTGATATGGATATATGATGGAGCCGCCGATTCTGTTTTTCTTTTTCTCTCTCTCTGGCAGCTCACTTGCCTTTACTGAAGTTTTCAGGGTGTGTGTGAATGCAAACAGCTGAATGTTTCTCTCTGACTTCACCCGGAGTTTCTCCTCTAGCCTCCTCCTCCAGTTCTAGAAATCATCTGTGCGTGTGATTGAGGAATGCACAGTGCATGTAGGGGGCGTGGCCTCAACAGCCCTGCAGTAAGCAGTGTGCTCTGTGCATGCGATTGAGGAATAGCATATTTAAGTGTACTTGCATGAAATCTGGTTGTTTTAGTCAAGATTATGCTAAAATACATTTTCCCCAACTATATTTAAATTCCCTGTTCAGGGCCAACCTTCAATTTTGTAAATTCCCAGTTTATTCCCGTTTATTCCCATGGAAACTTTCCAATTTTGAGAATTCCCAGAATTTTGCAACCCTAATTATGATGGAAATATTAATAAAAATCCTTTGAAAATTTAGAAAGGATTACAAAACACTTTAAAAATAATGCCAAATAGGACAGAAAATACCTTTGAATAACTGAGGTGGATTTATAAGAAATGTTCAAAACAGCAGTCATGGCCGGACGGTCGCACCACATGACACATGAGACATCAGAAAAATTAAAATAACTTGTGTTTTTTTTAAAGTTACTGTGAGTTCATATATGGGAGGAGAACTACATATATGTGGTTTATTTTTATCAATTTAAACCTTTTTTTATCTGCAAAAATTGCAGTCGGACAGAAAATACTGGCATCATGTCATTGACCCAAATAAATGTATCAACTGTGTTTAATATATCATGTTGAGTTAACGTCTCTCTGTGTCTCTGTAGGGTTTGTATTCCTACCTGTCCAGGTGTTTAGCAGACTTCAGCAGCAGAGGAGTGGTTGTTGGTTTTGACACCAGAGGGCAGGAGGAGAGCGGCTGCAGCAGCGAGCGGTAAACTTAAACACACAGAAACCATTTATTTTAAAACTTGACTGTTTTTATTTTATATTTATGGATTTAAATGATAAAAAGGCTCCAGGTGATGCGATGATGTCACACACTATGAGTAACAACCTGAGCCTATCAGGATCAAAAACAACTTTTAGTGGACGCACTTTGATCCATCAACCATTATGTCTGTTTATCTGCTGCAGACGTTACAGCCTGTTTACCTGCTGCAGACGTTACAGCCTGTTTACCTGCTGCAGACGTTACAGCCTGTTTACCTGCTGCAGACGTTACAGCCTGTTTACCTGCTGCAGACGTTACAGCCTGTTTACCTGCTGCAGACGTTACAGTCTGTTTACCTGCTGCAGACGTTACAGTCTGTTTACCTGCTGCAGACGTTACAGTCTGTTTACCTGCTGCAGACGTTACAGCCTGTTTACCTGCTGCAGACGTTACAGTCTGTTTACCTGCTGCAGACGTTACAGTCTGTTTACCTGCTGCAGACGTTACAGCCTGTTTACCTGCTGCAGACGTTACAGTCTGTTTACCTGCTGCAGACGTTACAGCCTGTTTACCTGCTGCAGACGTTACAGCCTGTTTACCTGCTGCAGACGTTACAGTCTGTTTACCTGCTGCAGACGTTACAGTCTGTTTACCTGCTGCAGACGTTACAGCCTGTTTACCTGCTGCAGACGTTACAGTCTGTTTACCTGCTGCAGACGTTACAGTCTGTTTACCTGCTGCAGACGTTACAGTCTGTTTACCTGCTGCAGACGTTACAGTCTGTTTACCTGCTGCAGACGTTACAGTCTGTTTACCTGCTGCAGACGTTACAGCCTGTTTACCTGCTGCAGACGTTACAGTCTGTTTACCTGCTGCAGACGTTACAGCCTGTTTACCCGCTGCAGTCGTTACAGCCTGTTTACCTGCTGCAGACGTTACAGTCTGTTTACCTGCTGCAGACGTTACAGCCTGTTTACCCGCTGCAGTCGTTACAGCCTGTTTACCTGCTGCAGACGTTACAGTCTGTTTACCTGCTGCAGACGTTACAGCCTGTTTACCCGCTGCAGTCGTTACAGCCTGTTTACCTGCTGCAGACGTTACAGTCTGTTTACCTGCTGCAGACGTTACAGCCTGTTTACCTGCTGCAGACGTTACAGCCTGTTTACCTGCTGCAGACGTTACAGTCTGTTTACCTGCTGCAGACGTTACAGTCTGTTTACCTGCTGCAGACGTTACAGCCTGTTTACCCGCTGCAGACGTTACAGCCTGTTTACCCGCTGCAGTCGTTACAGCCTGTTTACCTGCTGCAGACGTTACAGTCTGTTTACCTGCTGCAGACGTTACAGCCTGTTTACCTGCTGCAGACGTTACAGTCTGTTTACCTGCTGCAGACGTTACAGTCTGTTTACCTGCTGCAGACGTTACAGCCTGTTTACCTGCTGCAGACGTTACAGTCTGTTTACCTGCTGCAGACGTTACAGTCTGTTTACCTGCTGCAGACGTTACAGCCTGTTTACCTGCTGCAGACGTTACAGTCTGTTTACCTGCTGCAGACGTTACAGTCTGTTTACCTGCTGCAGACGTTACAGTCTGTTTACCTGCTGCAGACGTTACAGTCTGTTTACCTGCTGCAGACGTTACAGTCTGTTTACCTGCTGCAGACGTTACAGCCTGTTTACCTGCTGCAGACGTTACAGTCTGTTTACCTGCTGCAGACGTTACAGTCTGTTTACCTGCTGCAGACGTTACAGTCTGTTTACCTGCTGCAGACGTTACAGCCTGTTTACCTGCTGCAGACGTTACAGTCTGTTTACCTGCTGCAGACGTTACAGCCTGTTTACCTGCTGCAGACGTTACAGCCTGTTTACCTGCTGCAGACGTTACAGCCTGTTTACCTGCTGCAGACGTTACAGCCTGTTTACCTGCTGCAGACGTTACAGCCTGTTTACCTGCTGCAGACGTTACAGTCTGTTTACCTGCTGCAGACGTTACAGTCTGTTTACCTGCTGCAGACGTTACAGTCTGTTTACCTGCTGCAGACGTTACAGTCTGTTTACCTGCTGCAGACGTTACAGTCTGTTTACCTGCTGCAGACGTTACAGCCTGTTTACCTGCTGCAGACGTTACAGTCTGTTTACCTGCTGCAGACGTTACAGTCTGTTTACCTGCTGCAGACGTTACAGTCTGTTTACCTGCTGCAGACGTTACAGCCTGTTTACCTGCATTCATCATTAGGTCTCCAAAATAAATGTAATACAAATTTCAGTTCAGGGTTTTGTCTTCTGTTGGCTGAAAAAGTGAAGGTGATGTATTTGAACATGTAAAACGTAAACAAACAGCAAACTGTGTGGTATTGAAGCTCTTTTTTATGCGCCGCTGTAACTCGTTCTCCCAGACATAAAGACGCTGGAACTGTTAATGGTAATATAGCCGTACTCCCTGTAGGGGGAGTTGTTGCTTGAGATTGTAGTTCATGGGGTTTCTCAGGTGTGAACTATCTCCTGTTGTTTTAGACAAAGTGTGTTCATCTCTGGACCTGAAGCTGTCTTCTAATCAGTAAAAGTGAACACAAAGTCACGTTAGCACTGGTCTGTGTGTGTTTTAGGTTTGCGAAGCTGACGGCGGCCGTGATGCTGAGCAGAGACGTTCCAGTTCATCTATTCTCCACGTTTGTCCCCACGCCGTACGTGGTGAGTACACACTAACGCGTCACTTCCTGCTGCAGACACCTGCTGGAGCAGAGTCATTATTCTTAGGCTGAAGTTATTAATGTGCTGGTACATGTGTTTTTTCAGCCGTACACTGTGAAGAAGCTGGGGGCAGCAGCCGGCGTGATGATCACAGCGTCTCATAACGCCAAAGAGGACAACGGATACAAGGTGAGCGAGCAGCACAGGTCAGTCATTAAAACACCTCGCAGTCTCACGCCTGTCATTAAACGTCCGTAAAGGTTTTCTTTTCAGCGCTGTGACCAGAATCAAACTTTAATCAAAGATGGCGGGCGAAGTGACAGAGGCCGACACTATAATCAAAGTATTAACCTTTATATCAACGCTGCGTGTAATTGGACGTGTTCATGTTGTAAACAAAGAGAGGAAGGGAACATGCTGGAGAGCAGAAACGAGTATGAGGCAGTTTTATAACATGCACCAAGATCTCAGTGATCACATGATATTAACATCATCAACATCTCCTGCTCGCTCGCGGTGAATTTTGTGACTCTGACCTCACACAGAAATGGCGGGAAATGTTCTGAGTGTCTGTTTGTGTTAAGACATACAGCTCGCCCAGAATATTTCTAGAAGTTCTCACATTTCCTAGAATAAATTATTTCACTTTTACAGAAATTCCTCCTGATGGTTAAAAAGCAGCATTAGATCTGGCTCCGTGTCGCCCCCCCTGCAGGTGTACTGGTGTAATGGCGCTCAGATCTCTTCGCCTCATGACAAGGAGATCCTGCAGAGTATTGAGGAGCAGCTGGAGCCTTGGAGCGCCTCCTGCTGGGAGGAGGAGTTGGTGCACAGCAGCTCCCTGAGGACCGACCCCCTGAGCCAGATCAACGGCTGTTACATGGAGGAGCTCACCTCCCTCTGCTATCACAGGTGAGAGGAGGACCATCAAGTCCGAGTCCAAGTCCTTTACAGCTCGTCTAAAGACCTCGGCAGGTAGTGCAAAGAGGTCTGCTTAGGTCTGCTCACCTGTCTCAGGTAAGACAAAGAGGCTGATTGAGTGACGTGTTTTTGTGCGTCTCTCAGGGATCTGAACAGAAGTTGTCCATTAAAGTTCGTCCACTCGTCGTTCCATGGCGTTGGACACGTCTTCGTCCAGCAGGCCTTCCTCGCCTTCGGCTTCGCTCCCCCGATCCCCGTCCCCGAGCAGAAGGACCCCGACCCAAACTTCTCATCCGTCCACTGCCCAAACCCAGAGGAGGGGGAGTCGGTGCTGGTAGGAGACTGTTCCGGTTCTTTAGGTGATTTCTATGAGTCAGTATCTTGTTATTTTTCTTTTGATGATCTTGTTTTTTCTCGTGTGCTCTGCAGGAACTTTCTCTTCTTCTGGCAGAGAAGGAAAACGCTCGGATTGTTCTGGCAACAGATCCCGACGCCGACCGTTTGGCTGTAGCAGAGAAATCTGACGGGTAACGGATGTTTTCTAAAAGAATAGAATAGACACCAGGACTGGGACGATATGTTTTTGTCCTAATTCGTTTGCATCACCATTGTTGGGTGTTGATTTCATTTTTATTGGCAATCGATTGTATCCATTATTGCAGTTTTTTTCTTTTCTATCAAACACTCAGCTGAGACATCTGTGCCCACAAACTCACTATCTACAGGTTGTGCTCGTCATCTGACAAGCATCCAGCGGCTTTTTTTCTGAAAGCGATATGACGTCGCCATTATTGATCCCAAGAAAAAACATCTTTTTCTAAAATTGTCCAGTAAAAAATCCTGATACTTCCCCAGCCCGAGTAGAAGCTGTTTAAACCTCGATGTTTGGGTGCACATGGCCTAGCTGTTAGGTCCCGCCCTGCATACAGAGGGTGTGGTCCTCCAGGCGGGCAGCGTTCAAGTCCCACCTTTCATCATCCTTCCTGCATGTAGTTCCCTGCTCTCTCTCCCAGTTTTTATAACCTGTGCTGCAGGTGTAGTCGTTGCAGGTGCAGTTGACCAGTCTGCGTCTGTGTCACAGGTGTGGTTGGAAGGTGTTCACAGGTAACGAGCTGGCGGCTCTGCTGGGTTGGTGGATGTTCTTTAATTGGAAGGAGGCTCATCCGGATCCTGCAGACTCTCAGAAGGTCTACATGTTGGCTACCACCGTGTCCTCCAAGATCCTGCAGGCCTTCGCTCGCATCGAGGGCTTCCACTTCGAGGTGAGACATCTGAACATCTACAAACCTGACACAAAACACGAGGGCTGATGATGATGATGTGTGTGTGTGTTGGTGTGTGTGTTGGTGTGTGTGCGTGTGCGTGTGTCTGTGTGTGCGTGTGCTCCACAGGAAACTCTCCCTGGGTTTAAATGGATCGGCAACAGGATACATGAACTGTCCAAAAAAGGAAATGAGGTCATATTTGCCTTCGAGGAGTCGATCGGTAAGTTTTGTTTTTTAACTCAAAGAATCCAAGGTGCTGAAGGATTCGCACACAGAGAATAATAAAAGTACGGACAGGAATCTTCTTTAGCTTCTTTTTGTTAGAATACGTTCAGTTTGTCTTTTCCATCATATTTTGCACTCAGGGAAGTCCACTGTGCTGCTGACTGAATTGTTACTTTAATGCCATGATTGCAGAGAGTTGCCTGCGTCCTAATTCAGGGGGTTAAGCTTTCGGAGGGCACATTTTCAGATTGATTACATCACGGCGTCGTGCTGAAAGCTGTCACCGGCCAACTTAGAATCCATCCGGTTCATCCTTTGTGGCCAAACATATTCCACCAATGAAAACATGTGTGTTGGTTTCTTCAGGTTTCCTGTGCGGGGGTCTGGTCCCTGAGAAAGACGGCGTGAGCGCTGCGGTGGTCGTGGCTGAAATGGTGGCGTACCTCCACACCAAGAACCTGAGTCTGAGCCAACAACTCCTCAACATCTACCAAACGTAAGATCTCTTGTTACTGCACGGAAACTTCCAGTACTGAAACACACTGTGAATTATTTCAGTTCAGAAGTATTGTGTTTATAATTCAGTCAAACGTTCCCGACCGGATTTAACCACCAGAACACTCGCTTATTCATATATCTCTGTTTGTGCCTTCATTAGAGAGACAGGACAGTAGAGGGTAGAGTCGGTAATCAGAGGGAGAGAGTTGGGACTGACATGGAGGAAAGAGCCACAGGTTGGATTCGAACCTGATCCGCCCGCTTATGCATCGTATCCACCAAGCAGTTTGGTATAGTTCAGTCCGGGTCAGTAAGCATTTATTGGCGTTTCCACTTGTCCAAAGTTGGATTGGTACCGAAACCAATCCGTACCGTCCTACTTTTTTCAGTCTGTTGATTGGTCGAAAGGATCGTCGCTTCCTGTGCGACAGCTGTAATAAAGGACAAACACAAAACACGACATGTTTAAATATCCCGTGGATTTCATGAGAGTCATTTCGAGCCTGTTTTTGTTCTATGTGAATAATGTCAGCACATAGCCCTCATGTTCCTCTTCTTTTTTGAATTTATTGGCGGGCTACACTGTGTGCACGTGCTGCTTACACCTCACCTACCAAACAAGGGCTCGGGTATACCGTTCCAAACCAAACTGGACCGCTTGATGGAAACGGGGCTTTGGAGGACTATAGCCTGCCTACATCGGGACGGGCGCTCTGACCACTAGACTACCGGCACCCCAGAGCTCATGTGTCTGTGGTTATATTAATGTTGTCATTTTCTAAATGATGAACTTTAACTTCTTTATATACTGTCAGCTAGTTTAATCTGCAGCAATGCATCATGGGCTATAAGATCAGTATATGGCTGTAGCTCTGTCTGTTCAGAAAGTGATCCCAGATCTGTCAAAATAACATTTTATTAAAGGTCACATATTCTCCTCCTGCAGGAGGCAGACTCAGAGGGCAGAACAAACACCTAGCTGTGGGAGTGTCACCCACCTGGGGGAGGGGTTACTGCCCTTTGTGATGTCATGAAGGGAAAATCTTCAAACGGCTTGTTTGAGCACACATTTTCTGAAAAGTGGAGCAGGCTAAAGACGGAGAGGATGGACTTTTCTCATCATTGGGGGGTTGAAGACAGACTAGGGACACATGTTAGAGTTAGAGAAACATGGTGAGGTGGATTTGATATATGTGACCTTTAAAGAACAACATAGTTTTGTTTTAAGCCTCATGACATTTGTTTTATCAGTAAATATCCAGATATTGTCGTGGATCCAAAGTACAGGTGAAACTTTGGGTTTATTCATTCTGGTGCGTGCAGTCGTACGACCGACAAGTGGCAGTATGCACACCCCAATCCAGGGGGCGCTAATGCTCCAAACTGTTTGCTAACAAAAACAGCCTGTTTCACGATCAACTCATCTACTGGAAACATTCAGAAATAATAATCTCATGGAGCAAAGACTGAGACAAAGGTTAGAAAATAACGTGCCTCAAAAAGTCAATAACTTTCAACAGGCTGTGGCGCCCTCCGGTGGTCTGGCAGCGTATTCCACAGATGTGAAGAATAGCACGCCCGATCACTCATTGTGAGTAATTTAGTCCTGGGGGGATGGAGACAGTTGGTTTTGGTGGAGGGGAGGCTTCTTGTGGCGGTTTGAGGGGTGAGCAGGTCCTTGAGGTGGCGTGGGGGAATTTCCATGGACGCAGTGATGGGTCAGCAGGTGGCGAACAGGAGGCCAGTGAAGGATGGGTGTGATGTGGTCATACTTTCGCACCCTCGTCAGGATCCTAGCGGAGCAGTGTTGGCTCTTGCATGGGATCCCGACAAGGAGTGCGTTGCAGTCGACCAGCCTGGAGGAGAAAAAGGCGTGGATCATTTCACACACTGTCATTGTTCAATGATTCAAACTTTGTTTACAAGAATAAACAATAAACGTAACATAACTTCCTGTCCATGTGCTAAATGTTTCACATGAAAATCACAATATTCAATGTAATTAAAATATTGATTATCACATCTGAATAATCAAAGTGACTTTAACGAGCTGTGATTGAATCCTCTGATACACAAAAAATGTTCAACCCAAAAACAAAGATTCATCTAATAAAAATACAAATATGTAGAGTTCAGTTTGTACTTTACTGAAGAAGTACGTCGTCATTTGTAGGTTTCACCACTAGAGGGCGGCAGATCTCCACTCTGTGTCTCACTGTCCTGCAGAAGGTTTGTAGCTGTAATGAATCTAATTCACCTTGTGGCATTATGTTTTAAGCTTCGTTTGGCCGACTCGTAAGCTTCTTCTTTTTTATGATGCGCGAGTTTCTGTCGGCTAAACTCCGCTGCTGCTGGATGACCGTGTCGTGCCGGAACATACTTCACCGGCGGAGCTCACGGTACTCCCGTTCATCTCATCCTCACTCTGACTTCAGCTGCAGACTGTGCAACTCAACCAAGACCCTGGCTAGCCAGCATGACGGCTAACCCCTTTATACCCTTGCGAAAACAGCAGCGTTTGAGGTGCCACCGGCTACACTAGCTAACCTGTTAGCTAGGATCAGTACCAGGTCCCAGTTTGATGACCCGTTAGCTAGGATCAGTACCAGGTCCCAGTCTGATGACCTGTTAGCTAGGATCAGTACCAGGTCCCAGTCTGATGACCTGGTACTGATCCTAGCTAACAGGTCATCAGACTGGGACCTGGTACTGATCCTAGCTAACAGGTCATCAGACTGGGACCTGCTACTGATCCTAGCTAACAGGTCATCAGACTGGGGCCTGCTACTGATCCTAGCTAACAGGTCATCAGACTGGGGCCTGGTACTGATCCTAGCTAACAGGTCATCAGACTGGGGCCTGGTACTGATCCTAGCTAACAGGTCATCAGACTGGGACCTGGTACTGATCCTAGCTAACAGGTCATCAGACTGGGACCTGGTACTGATCCTAGCTAACAGGTCATCAGACTGGGACCTGGTACTGATCCTAGCTAACAGGTCATCAGACTGGGACCTGGTACTGATCCTAGCTAACAGGTCATCAGACTGGGACCTGGTACTGATCCTAGCTAACGGGTCATCAAACTGGGGCCTGGTACTGATCCTAGTTAACAGGTCATCAGACTGGGACCTGGTACTGATCCTAGCTAACAGGTCATCAAACTGGGACCTGGTACTGATCCTAGCTAACAGGTCATCATACTGGGACCTGGTACTGATCCTAGCTAACAGGTCATCAGACTGGGACCTGGTACTGATCCTAGCTAACAGATCATCAAACTGGGACCTGGTACTGATCCTAGCTAACAGGTCATCAAACTGGGACCTGGTACTGATCCTAGCTAACAGGTCATCAGACTGGGACCTGGTACTGATCCTAGCTAACAGGTCATCAGACTGGGACCTGGTACTGATCCTAGCTAACAGGTCATCAGACTGGGACCTGGTCCTGATCCTAGCTAACAGGTCATCAGACTGCGACCTGGTCCTGATCTGAGCCAACACTTAAAAGTTAAAGGTTTAGCTTCAGAGTGAGGTCTGAAAACATACCTGCAGTTACTGCTTTCACCACAGGTGGCGCCAAAGAGATAAAGTCCCTGAGCTTTTCTTTAATGTGCAAACGTGACCCTTCTGGTTTTGTTTTTACTTCCTGTCTGCAGGTACGGTCATCACCTGTCTAAAACCTCCTACGTGGTCTGTAACGACCCCCCCACCATCCACAAGATCTTCAGCCGGATCCGCAACTTTGACGGAGAAGGTTCGTACCCTAAAACGTGTGGGGGCGTCCAGATAGTCCACGTCAGAGATGTAACCACGGGATACGACAGCAGCCAACCCGACCTCAGATCAGTAAGACACCAAAACATGACGGGGTGGTGACTCCTGGTTTCTGTCTGCGATTGGTCAAGTCTGTCTTGTTTGTTTTCATGATGAGTAAAATGTTATTAAGGTTTTAAAATTGTTTCAAATGTTGCTGTCGTGAAAAATGGCCGCATCCTTTTCTCCAAACAATCACATTTCTCACTTTAAACATTTCATATTTTCTCTTTGTGCGGTGGGATTTGGGTTTGTCCATGAAAATCTTATCTTTTTTCTGTGGAGGTACTTCCTGTGACGAGGAGCAGTCACATGATCACCTTCACGCTGCAGAATGGCGTCGTGGCAACGCTGAGGACGAGCGGCACCGAACCCAAAATCAAATGCTACACCGAGTACTGCGCCGCTCCGGGGGATAGGTGAGGTCACACACATAAATAACACGCTGACGCATCAAACAGGTGTGCCTGCTGTTGCCATGGTGATTTGAGACGCTTGTCTGTGAGACAAAAAGTCCTGCAGTTGTGGAATTATATCATGGCTTAGCCTTCTCTGTGCGAGTGTGTGCAGTCGTACGACCCAAATATCAGAAATTCATGCGACTGGTCGGAGCAGCTGATCAGGCCGTGATTGGCCGACGAACCGACACTGAACGACAAACGATGCACCATCAGGCTGAAGTCCTTTCCGACTTCAAAATCAGTCGGGTCTCAATCGGGCTGAAATCGTACAGAGCACATCCGGCTTTTTTAAATGTCTGGGGGTTTTTTGATCAGCCAATCACAGCGTCTGACAGAATGTGTCGCACCTAGCCACAGCGTCAGCCACACCTCTTCACTAAGATGAAAGTCCCGTTCTCGCTCAGAGTTGCTCTCAGATTGTTCCTGAATCTCTGCTGGGACTCCCTGTGAGAATGCTCTCCCATCAAGCACTGCAGCATGACAGCTAGTTTTACACATACGTGACGTCACTGTTATGGTTGTGTGGGCGTGGCCACTCTGACATCATCAGTGTGCGTCTTTGTTGCAGTGAGGTATCCTGTCTGGAGGAGGAGCTGAAGAAGATCACCTCCTCTCTGCTGGATGAGTTCCTGCAGCCCGAGAGGAACAACCTGATTCGCCGTTGTGTCTAGCTTCGCCTCCCGTACCTTCTCCCCTCCCATCATCCCACAGCTGCTTCCTGCTGGTGATGTCACATCCTGTCTTGCTTGTAGACAATCAGAGCAGCCTCTGCCTCACTGTGTGCTGTCGATAGAGTTCACTTTGTTTGAGTTTAAACAAAGAAATATATATCAGTAGTTTCAGATCTGAGCTGTGATGTGTCCGTCATTGTTTATCCCGCAGCAGAGAGCATGATGGGTAAAAAGTTCAGGGACTATATGTGAGGGCCGAGTGTGAGGACGGTCCGGAACAATCGAGTATTTTCAGAAGAACGTTTACAACCAAATATTTACTGTCAGACTTTTTATGGAAGTTCATTAACAACCAAACATTTCTCAGCTACGGTGGCCTGTAGCTGTCGTCACGACAACCCTCCAGTAAAGGTTTTTAGTTTTTCATCACAGACATCCAGACACACTCACATTCACACCTACGGGCAATTTAGAGTCACCAGTGAACCTAACCAGCATGTCTTTGGACTGTGGGAGGAAGCCGGAGTACCCGGAGAGAACCCACGCATGCACGGGGAGAACATGCAAACTCCACACAGAGAGGCTCCTGTCAGACGGGGATTCAAACCAGGAACCTCCTCGCCTCCTCATCATCATAATTATTGGGGTTTTATTTTTGTTGGGGGTTTTTTCTGCCTTCATTTAGAGATAGATTTGATGTCTTTCGGAGGGTACCACTCGCTGCATCATCATCAACGTGTGGTACTACAGTTAGCCAGGTAACGGTCGTATGCCATGACGGTCAGACTTATGACCTCTACAAACACGGAACTGTAAACGAGGAAGATCTGAGTCAGGCAGCCGGTGTACGTGTAGACTTCAGAGTCGGTCAAGAGGTCGTGGAGGAGCATCGAGTAGATGCTGGACGCTCCGCAGATTCTGTTTGTTTTGTTTTTGTCGTATTAAAAATCAGTTTTTCTGTCTAAATTCTAACGAGTCAAAGTCCAAACAAACGAACGGTCTCAGGAGAAACCTCCGAGGAGAAGAAAGAGGAGGAATATAAAAATCACCTGTTGGCTCAAAGATCAAAACAAAAGGTCAAAAGTAGTGTGAGGAGGAGAGCGGACGCTGTAAACAAACACTCGAGAGACCGACGTGTCTCGAAGTCAAAGAACCTTTAAGCGTTTATTTTCTTAGATTTTTTTAATAATAATCAGAATATTTTTTTATTTCATTGATGTTGATTCAAGATGTTTATTTTATTTGATTTGAATGTTTTTAAGCCGCAGAATAATCGAGTAGAACCAGAACAGATTCATGGGAGCTGGTCGGCGCTCTGAAACGTGTCGGTTTGGACTCTGACACGTTTGTTTGTTTCTGTCGACAGTTTTGTTGTTAATAAAGTTTCATTAAAAAAAATCAGGGATGTCCCTTTAACCAAAAGTCGGCTCCTTCATCTCTTCGTGTTTGTGACGTTGTTTATTTTTATACTGTCATATTTATGAGACGTTCAGGTTGTACTGAAGACGGCAAGATGCGTTCAGGGGCCGATGAAGAGTCGGTAAAATGTGGGTTTGTTGTTTGGATGGAGAACAGGGTGTTCAATCCACCAATAAAAACTGTGAGAACTTTCAAACGTTTGTTTTGACTCTTATTTTTTATTCAAAAGGAAGAAAACAAATCAACAAATAAAGATTCTTACAAACAGTCACTGTATTCAAACCAATATTATTCACCGATGTTTTGAAAAAGTTTTCATAGAATTTGTTGGAATAATTTCTCTGTAAATACTGAGACGTTAATGGTCACATTTAAAATCCACTTCTCCATGTTCCTCTAACTCTAATATGTGTCTCTAGTCTGTCGACAAACCCCCCAATGATGAGAAAAGTCCATCCTCTCCGTCTTTTACCTGCTCCACTTTTCAGAAAATGTGTGCTCAAACAGGCCGTTTGGAGATTTTCTCTTCATGACATCACAAAGGGCAGTAACCCCTCCCCCAGGTGGGTGACACTCCCACAGCTAGGTGTTTGTTCTGGCCTCTGAGTCTGCCTTCTCACCGTAAACAATAGGGCATGGAGCGAGAAAGCCCGAGCCACCCAAGCCCTTCCAGAGAGGGGCGTGGTCAGACACAGCTCATTTACATTTAAAGCTACAGACACAGAAACAGCCTGTTCTGAGCAGGGCTGAAATAGAGGGGTTTATAGGCATGATCAAATACAGGATCAGAGTGGATTTAGAACAAGACACTTCACACACATGTTTAGAGGAGCTCTGGGACTTATTTATTCTGAAGAGGAGGAGGATATGTGACTTTTAATTTTCACCTCGCCAGTCCTGAATAAAACAAAAAGCTAATTAAAATAAATAATAAAGAGTAAATGTGGGTTCGAATCCGACCTCGGCCCTTAGCTGCATGTCACTCTCTCTCCTCCCAACACTTCCTCCAGCTGTCCGCTCTAATAAAGGCAAAAAGGCCACACACAAAAATTAAAATTAAATCTGAGACGTAGCACAGACACGTTCTCTGTCAGGAGAATCAGCTTCACAGATTTCATTTCTGTGGATATTTTTAGTTTTGAATCATTTTTTGTTGACGTGGTCTTGTTTTTCACGGATGTGGTTTCTGATTCACGGGTTTGTGGCTGAAGTTCTGGAGGATCCTGGAGCGGATCTGGTGCAGGTTGATGCCGTAGATGATGGGGTTGATGAGGGGCGGGACCACCAGGAACTCTGCAGCCAGTATGTTCTTCACTATCTGGAGCTCGCTGCCGCCGCTGTAACGAGAGTACATAATGTCGAATATCAGCGAGCTGGTGAAGACGAGCAGCGTGACTAGGTGCGGCAGACACGTCTGTATGAACTTCCTGCGGTGTGCGTGCACCCGCAGCGAGGCGCGGACCAGGTGTGTGTAGGACACCAGGATGAGAACTGTCTGCGAGATGTGCGAGAACATGAGCACAAAGCCGTAGATGTTGTTGACCATGGTGTCGGAGCACGACAGCTTCACCACCTCCCAGTTGGTGCAGAAGATTTTGGGGATGTGGCGTCCGCAGAGCGGCAGGCGGGCGGTCAGGGTTATGCCCACAGAAATCTCCAGCAGCGAGAAGCTCCAGGTGAGCACCAGCAGCTGCACCACTCGCTTCGTTGTCATCAACGTGTGGTACTGCAGCGGCTTACAGATAGCCAGGTAACGGTCGTACGCCATGACGGTCAGACTTGTGAACTCAACAAACACATAACCATAAACTACAAAGATCTGAGTCAGGCAGCCGGCATACGTGATGACGTGAGAGTCAGCCAGGAGGTCGTGGAGGAGCTTCGGGTAGAAGCTGGACGCCCCGCAGATTCCGTTGAAACAAAGGTTACACAGGAAGATGTAGATGGGCTCGTGGAGTGACTTCTCCAGCCACACGACCACGATAAGCGTTAGGTTGACGAAGATGGTGAGGAGGTACGACATGAGGGCGAAGGAGAAGTAGATCTGACGGTTTGTCAGAGAGTCGTTCAGACCCTGAAGAACAAAAACAAGCTCAGAGGTGTTCTCCATCGTGACACAAAAACAGTGAACGCAGAGTCACATCAGAGAGGAATGAACGCCATCAGAGAGAAAATAAACGTTGTTGAGCTCCAAGAGATTCGCGCTCACATTGAAAGAGTCGAACTGAATCCAACCATGACGAACAAAACGCAGCACGTCACTGCTGCTGGTTCAACACAGAAAACATCAAACTGAAGGATTCATGACTTGATTTAAAGAGCAGAAGGAAACAGAAACATTCACACTGAGGGTCACAGAGGATCAGAACTCTTTAAGAGACGCTCAGGTTCTTTAAAAACAGAATCTTTATAACTCAACAGATGAAGTCGTCAGCTGCTCTGTGAAGAAATAATGTCAGACATGTTCAGACTCTGCATCCTCATATGAAGTTGTGTTTGACTGATGACAGCTGGGACAAACAGATGAACCCCTCAGAGACACTTTGTTCTCCTGATGATCGTTCTCAACATGACACAGAAACATTCAGCGTCAGCTGCAGCACGGTTCAAACCTGACACTCACTTTGAAGTTCAGATTACAGAGAAAGACATGAAAACAATTATTAAAACAACAGATTCTGGTTTTAAGGTCACACTAAAAACTTTCAGGGCGACATTTTGAATTGTTCGTGAACAAACGTCACATTATGAGCAGACAGATCAGAAAAAAACATCACGCCATCACACAGAGACGAGCCGCCAAGTGAGCAGCTGACCTCCGCTCAGCCTGCAGCCGCTCTTATACCTGATCCTCACACAGACAGCGTACACTGTGATGTCATCAGAGAAGAGCTGAGGCCACGCCCCCCCCCCACCCCCCCATGAACATGTCAGTCAATCAGAATTCTTCAGTGGCTGCGTTTGGATCATATATCGTGTCACATCAAAATCAGGAACATGATTGAGTCTCTTTTTATCCAGTTTAGAGAAGAGCAGCAACAGTACTGTACTTACACATGTTAACTTCACCTCAGTATTATCCTTTAAACACAGATCTCTGTTCTCTCACTCCTCACATTAAAACCAGACCTGGTACTTTGTCTTTAACACACTCAATGATTCCAGACTACATGTATGAACACTGACCACAGTCTGCACAGAACATGGACATAGACTCAGTGACATCATCATTGCTTTCTGAAGAGGAGT
Source organism: Tautogolabrus adspersus (assembly GCA_020745685.1). Classification (NCBI taxonomy): domain Eukaryota; kingdom Metazoa; phylum Chordata; class Actinopteri; order Labriformes; family Labridae; genus Tautogolabrus; species Tautogolabrus adspersus. Next base: position 31,116,442 of record CM036545.1, read on the forward strand.
TCTTTCAGTCTCTGGATGGCGGTGGCCATGTTGGAAAAACTGACTCTACTCTGAACTATCGATCAAACTAGAAACAAACAAAGAGGTGGAGCAGAGGCCTCCGGACCAACAGCTGCAGAAACCTGGATCAGAACCAGACTCATGTTGAACAGACAGAAACCTGGAACAGAACCAGACTCATGTTGAACAGACAGAAACCTGGAACAGAACCAGACTCATGATGAACAGACAGAAACCTGGAGCAGCTTTGATCCACGTTGATCCACGTCCACATCTCTCTCCTCCCCACGTCTCCTGTCCCTCTTCAGCTGTCCTTCAGATAAAAAAGACACAAAAAGGCCCTTTTGATTCAAAGAAATCAAAAATAACTGAAAAAATGTCTCTCTTTTTACACCTTTGTGTTTTTCTCTTTATTTTGCTTGGTGTCTAACATGCAGGAACCTCTCCGACCTTTCAGAGCCGGTGATGTTTCAGAGGAGTTTGAAGAGGTTTCAGCAGGCCTTTAACCACTTCATAGTAGAGGGGCTAAAAGTGGGACTTATTGGCCCTAAAACAAAAATTAAGTGTGGTTTCAAATTAGGGACACGGACCCCAAAGTCCGGTTCATTGGATCAGTGTGAACACACACTGTACCATACTGAGTCCCCGTAAAGAGGTGGTCTATGGTAGATGTGTATGTAGGAACAGGGTTGTGTTGGTGTTTAAGAAATTACAAAAACATCCAGGAGGGACTCGCAGATTTGTTGCTTTTTCTTTCTGCTTCTTGGTAGCTCAGTCCGTAGGGACTTGGGTTGGGAATCGGAGGGTCGCCGGTTCAAGTCCCGATGCGGACCAAAATATGGAAGTTGGTCTGGTAGCTGGAGAGGTGGCAGACCACTTCTCGAGCACTGCCGAGGTGCCCTTGAGCAAGGCACCGAACCCCCCACCAGCTTAGGGGGCGTCTCCCGTGGGGGCTGCCACCGCAGGCCTGTGTGTGTGAGAAGCATGTCTCTAGATAACAGAGTGCGAACCCTCGGGGATTAATAAAGTAAAGTATATAATACTTAAGATTAATAAGATTAATATAATAAAGTATATAAAAAAAATATCTCCATTTTATAGATCTAAGTGCTGCCAAACTGCGCCATGCTGCAGGACGCCATTCTTCCATCTCCTGTTGTTTACCTCGGGGTCATAGTGCAGCATGAGGCTGGATGGCAGCAGCCACTAACCGGAGCTACAGCCCCAACTAGTAGCCTGTGGCTACGGTACACAACATTTGACAGGCTTTGGGGAGCTTGACAAAGTGCAGTGGAGCAAATGAAAAATGCACCAATGTTGCTACTTCATTCCTGAATCGCTCAGAGTCCACCGGACTTCCTCTTTGAAAGAGACCTCAGTCTTTCTCTGAACACTAAAGGACTTCCTCTCAAACTTTGTTCACACGTGTTGCAATCTGTGTCAGTGAGCACTTCTCTCTGCTGAGAGAATCAATCCACCTGACAGATGTGGCAGATCTGGGAGCTCCTGAGCCCTCATGTCTAGTGGGGTCCTCAGGATTGTTGTTGGAGACAGCCTGCTGCTATGGAGGGTTAGGGCCCCTTCTATGTCAGTTTGTTAGAAGCCTTGGAGGCCTTGTCCCAGCAGCAGAAGGCCCTGACGCCCAGCCACCACCATCAGACTCTGTCGTCCCCACAACCACCGCCATCCTCATTCATGCACGGCCTGCTCCGACCTCCACCTCAGCGCAGAGGAAGTGTGGACAACAGGAAGGCCAGGAATACAAAGGAGAACTCCTTCCTGCATCTTATCACGATGCTGATTAGACAGAATGATTATTACACAGGTGTGCCTTCCTGCTGACTGCAGGAATGTCCACCAGAGCTGTTGCCCATGAATGTTCATATGTCTACCATAAGGTGTGTCCAAAGTCGTTTCTGACGATTATTGAAATTTTGCCAAAATACATGAGTGACGTTCGGATTAAATATGAACCATCCAGACCGCTCAGGTCTTCTGGGACAGGTCTGCTCTCTGTCCCCAGAGTCAGAACCAAACACGGAGAAGCAGCGATTTTTAAATGTTCTATTTAAATGTTTTCTTCTTTCCTTTGTCGTGATGCTTTTGATGTCTTGTGTGAAGCACTTTGAATTGTTGTTGAAATGTGTGACATAAATAAACGTGTCTTATATCTCTGCAGTTTAAACATGACGTAGTGTAGACAAGAAGTGTTGGACATTCCTTGATGTCCGTCGCTGTGGACAAAAGCGTCTGCTAAATGAATAGTAGAATGTATTTCTTCAAAGCGGAAATCTGTAAAAACAAAAAACTAAAGTGTTTTTTAACGTCTCAGAGAGTTAGTGGTCCTCAGTGTCTCCCTGTAGATAGTGGTCCTCAGTGTCTCCCTGTAGATAGTGGTCCTCAGTGTCTCCCTGTAGATAGTGGTCCTCAGTGTCTCCCTGTAGATAGTGGTCCTCAGTGTCTCCCTGTAGATAGTGGTCCTCAGTGTCTCCCTGTAGATAGTGGTCCTCAGTGTCTCCCTGTAGATAGTGGTCCTCAGTGTCTCCCTGTAGATAGTGGTCCTCAGTGTCTCCCTGTAGATAGTGGTCCTCAGTGTCTCCCTGTAGATAGTGGTCCTCAGTGTCTCTCTGTAGATAGTGGTCCTCAGTGTCTCCCTGTAGATAGTGGTCCTCAGTGTCTCCCTGTAGATAGTGGTCCTCAGTGTCTCCCTGTAGATAGTGGTCCTCAGTGTCTCCCTGTAGATAGTGGTCCTCAGTGTCTCCCTGTAGATAGTGGTCCTCAGTGTCTCCCTGTAGATAGTGGTCCTCAGTGTCTCCCTGTAGTCTCAGTGATGTAAAAGAAGGACACTGCTGCATCTTTGAATGTCTCATTTCACTTTAACAAACTCTCAGACAGCTCAGCTGACGAGTCCAAAGTCATATCCACCTGATGACATCACACATTGACCTTTGTTACCGTTCACCTGATGACATCACACATTGACCTTTGTTACCGTTCACCTTATGACATCACACATTGACCTTTGAGCTGTGTGACCTCACTTTGGGATCCATAACCACTTCCTGTTTCTGTGCTTAACTTCCTGTCCTAACCTTCCACCTACAGGAGGGCCTTACTTTATTTCAAAATAAAAGCACACAGCAAGTAAAATACTCTCAGCAGGACAAACGTTTAAAATAAAAGCCTAACTATTTTTATTCTTAAATGTGAAATAATAGAATTTCAAACATGCGATTAAAAGTTGTAATTGTTTGACTGCCCTAGTTTGAGCAGTGAACATACGTAACAGTTCTTTAAAAACAAATCAAACTTACAGTCCAGCTCTGAAGTGATTGTTCAAACCTTCTGTCAGTACCTGCTCCTTGACTCCTGTTTGCATGAGGTGTGTGTGTTTTTTATTTTATTTCAGAGTATTTTGTGTGAGTGCTTGGTGCATTTTGTTTTCCCCTCCCCCCTTCCACTCTGTCCTCTTCACTCTGCTCACCTGCACTGGATCTTCAATCAACACACCTGCCTGCAATCATCTTCACCTACAAGAACCCTGCTCCAACACTCAGTCTCTGCCGGATCGTTGTACCATTCACGGTTTGTTTGTTGCAAGTCCTGCTTCAGTTTGCCCGGCTAACTAACTTTAAGAAATAGTTTTTTTGCCTGCCTGCCAAACCTCTGATTCCTGTTTTTTGTCTTCAGGATTATCTACTGCCAACTACAAAACCAACCGCCAACTAGCCTGCCAGCCAGCCACCTCCTGCTCACTGCCTCACCCCCAGCCCTGGACACCTCCCCCTGCATATTCAAAATAAATCAATTTTTTGACACCTATCAATCTGGTCTGCATTTGGGTTCAGCCGCAGTTGTGACACCTTCAACACGGGCACATTAACAAACAGACTGCTGTTACCTCAGGTCAAAGGTCACTCCAGCCCGTCAACACATGTGCCCCTGAGGCATCTTCATGTTCGTCACTGTTTCCACTAATTCCCTCTGAAGCAAATTACCTTCAGAGCTGTTAACCAGTGAGACCAATCAGCCTGCAGACCTCTGCTCTGGTTCCACTGGTCCTCAGAGGGGCCATAATGACCTCCCCTCAGACCCCCACACCTCAGGACGGACACACACGCACACAAGCGCACACACTCGCACACATATACACAATCACGCACGCGCACACACACACGCACACACTTTTTTTATTTGTGTAAATGTCAGAGTTGTGAGGAGTTTAAGTGCCAGTTCTAGTGCTAGCTCTTAGTAGGCCTACACTGTATTTTAACGTCGACCATCATGGTGCTACTTGGAGAGCCAGATATTTTCGGAGGTGGTACTCAGTTTCAAAAGTTTGAGAACTACTGGCCTAGATCCGTCACTGACCCCCCCCCCCATCACACCCAAACAATCACACACTCACCCCCCCCAACTTATAACTGTTCAGTTATAAAATGTTTACCAGTGTAATATATTTCTCCTATTTCTCTACTAGTGCATCAAACACATGTTCTATATTCTCCTATCGATCAGTGTCATCTTCTTCATACAGCGCAGAGTCGTTCTTTGTTTCATGTCTTCTTTGTGCTCCTGTGAACGAGCAAAGGAGGGAAGAGGAGAGAAAGTTTGTTTATGACAATAAAGGCTTTTTGGTTCTAGTCTTTCTTTATATATCTGCTGTCCAAGTACACAAGCACTGAGGGAAGGTCCATGTGTTGGCACACGTCATATGACTCCTCTACAGTAGGTGGCGATATGACCACTTTCAGCTTGTTATCAGTGGCCCTTCTTCCTCCTTATCTGTCATCTCACATGGCAAACAATGGAGTCTAAGTTTTCCTTCCATCTGTGTCCTTCAGCATGTGAACCTCCTTCAGGTGACCCAACATGTCCTGCGTCTCCTCGTCTGGTTCTCTCTCTCGAACACTCTCCACGTTGATCCCTTCGTCTGGTGCTCCTCTCTGCTATCTTCGTGTTGTTGTTCGACTTCCTGGTCAAGGCGAGGGAGCTGTGAAGCATGCTCAGAAAGTCTAGTTCGGTTCTGGTCTAATAGACCCCCCCCACACACACACACACACACACCACCACCTCATTATTTAGATTTGTTAGTCCAACTGTGACAGCTTCCACTTCGTAGGATTTCACTCAGACGAACATGTTCAGGAATTTGAGTCGGACTCAGACTAACACAATACTTTTTTTGAACACCCCTGAGTGTGCTTGGCTCAGCTGTTTCATGGCAGAGACCAGTCATGTGACTAACAGAGAAAGTATTTATCCAGCACCACGCCTGCTGGTCCACACTTCTCTCTCCTGCACCCAGCGTGTTGTTCTGCTGCTCATACAGAACCCAGAGAACACACATCTGATGCTCCTGCTGTTTGTAATGATGGTTCATGAGGTGAAAGTGAGCGTGCTCTGGACCTGTCGTCTCCTCACAGCCTGGGCCTGTTGCAGGTCCTCTGCTCTGGATCAATGAGGTAATGACTCGTTAAAGTCACCATGAACTCGACACAAGTTTCTTATTTCAGACTTGGTGCATACTTAGATGCCGGGTTGTTCAAATACTTATTTTTCATGATTGTTGTGTTGATCTACATGATTATTCTTTGTGCTAACCTGTTCCTCATCGTGCTGATCTGTGTGAACAGAAGTCTTCATGAACCCATGTACTTCTTCCTGTGCAGCCTGTTTGTGAACGAGCTGTACGGCAGCACAGGTTTGTTTCCTCTCCTCCTGGTTCAGATTCTCTCTGACGTTCACACTGTGTCTGCTCCTTTCTGTTTCCTGCAGATCTTCTGTGTCTACTCTTATGTGTGTATAGAATTTTTGAGTTTAGCCGTCATTTCTTATGACAGATATGTCGCTATTTGTCATCCTCTGCATTATAACAGCCGTATGACTGTCAAAAAGATCACCATGCTGATTGCATTAACATGGTTAACCTCTTTTCTTTTGGTTGCTGGCACCACATCTTTGAGTTCCTCGTTGCAGCTGTGTGGGAACCTCATTACCAATGTGCTCTGTAACAACTATTCTATTGTCAAACTGGCGTGCTACGACACCAGAGTGAACAACATCTATGGCCTCTTCATCACTGCCTTCATAGTTTGTGCTCCTCTCATTCTGATCTTCTACACCTACATGCGGATCCTGAAAGTGTGTTTCTGTGGATCCAAGCAGACGAGACAGAAAGCTGTCAGCACATGCACGCCTCACCTCGCCTCTCTGCTCAACTTCTCCTTTGGGATCGGCTTTGAGGTGGTGCAGAGCAGGTTTAACATGAAAAACGTTCCCTCTCTGCTGCCTGTTTTTTTCTCCTTGTACCTTCTCACGTGTCAGCCGCTCGTCAACCCGCTCATGTACGGACTGAAAATGTCCAAAATCCTCGACGTATGTAAAAGTCTGTTTTATTCTAAAGCTTCCATAATCAAACTAAACCGACGAGCCTGAGACAGAAGAAGAAGAATCTGTGATTGACTCTAAAGGCGATGGTGTCTGAGTTTGACTTGAATCTGATAGGAAATGAAACATTTTCTGAATAACAACACAAACAACAGGAAGGTGGATACAACTGTTTGTTTGCTTTTGATGAATAAATGTATTTCATATTGTCTTCAGAATAACTGAGTGTGTGTGTTTAATGTGTTGTTAAGTGTTGACGAAGCTTTTTGCACCTGGCTGATGTCACTGATGTCAGCTTTGTGGGAAGCTTTTTTCTGCACTTTTCAAGAACTTCACAGTATGCACATTTGTCCCAAGTCATCCAGGCGTTATTAATAAACTGTTTTAATGAATAAGGATTACTGTTTGGTAATCAAGGGTCCTGTTAATGTGCTAAACCAAGAGCCAGTTAGAGAGGAAGTTTCCCCACAATGATTCCTCCAATACCACATTTGTGTTTCAACATCAACCATTTAAACAGTTTTGCATTTTAAACCTATAATAAAGATCAAAAGTCTCATTCAAACCATCTGACGTAACTCAGATGGTTTGATTCATCCCAAAGGGCCTTTCAGACATACATACATTCACAAACAGACAGACATGCTCACTGGAACACTGGCTCCCTCATGTGGCATCATAGGTAATGACACATCTGAGGGCTGGGCAAGGTTAAAATACACAGTGCAAGAACAACAATGGATCAATAATTCATAAGTAGATAGGGCTAGGATGTATCAATCAATCTTTATTTGTATAGAGCCAATTGACAACAAATGTTATCTGGAGACACTTTACAAAGAGCAGGTAAAAGACCTTACTAATTGTTATGTTACAAAGACCCAACGTTAATCCATCATGAGCACTTAGCAACATTTAGCAAAGTTATAGTGGCAAGGAGAACTTCCATTTAAGAGGCACGGCGGGGGGGGGTATGATGTGAATGCACAGAGAGAGAGAGAGGGAGAGATAGGAGCTCAAGGTGCCAGTTCCCCCGGTAGTCTTAGCCTATAGCAGCATAACTAGGATCTGGTATATACCTGCACCAGCCCTAACTATAAGCTTTATAAAAAAGAAAAGTTTTAAGTCTATTCTTAAAAGTACAGACTGTGTCTGCTTCACAGACCCCGACTGGGAGATGATTCCAAAGGTACGGTCTCTAGTACATTTAGAGACTGTAGGTACCACGAGCAGGCTGATAACTGAAGGCTCTACCTCCCATAGTACATTTAGAGACTGTAGGTACCACGAGCAGGCCTGATAACTGAAGGCTCTACCTCCCATAGTACATTTAGAGACTGTAGGTACCACGAGCAGGTCTGATAACTGAAGGCTCTACCTCCCATAGTACATTTAGAGACTGTAGGTACCACGAGCAGGCCTGATAACTGAAGGCTCTACCTCCCATAGTACATTTAGAGACTGTAGGTACCACGAGCAGGCCTGATAACTGAAGGCTCTACCTCCCATAGTACATTTAGAGACCGTAGGTACCACGAGCAGGCCTGATAACTGAAGGCTCTACCTCCCATAGTACATTTAGAGACCGTAGGTACCACGAGCAGGCCTGATAACTGAAGGCTCTACCTCCCATAGTACATTTAGAGACCGTAGGTACCACGAGCAGGCCTGATAACTGAAGGCTCTACCTCCCATAGTACATTTAGAGACTGTAGGCACCACGAGCAGGCCTGATAACTGAAGGCTCTACCTCCCATAGTACATTTAGAGACCGTAGGTACCACGAGCAGGCCTGATAACTGAAGGCTCTACCTCCCATAGTACATTTAGAGACCGTAGGTACCACGAGCAGGCCTGATGACTGAAGGCTCTACCTCCCATAGTACATTTAGAGACCGTAGGTACCACGAGCAGGCCTGATAACTGAAGGCTCTACCTCCCATAGTACATTTAGAGACCGTAGGTACCACGAGCAGGCCTGATAACTGAAGGCTCTACCTCCCATAGTACATTTAGAGACTGTAGGTACCACGAGCAGGCCTGATAACTGAAGGCTCTACCTCCCATAGTACATTTAGAGACCGTAGGTACCACGAGCAGGCCTGATGACTGAAGGCTCTACCTCCCATAGTACATTTAGAGACCGTAGGTAACACGAGCAGGCCTGATAACTGAAGGCTCTACCTCCCATAGTACATTTAGAGACCGTAGGTACCACGAGCAGGCCTGATAACTGAAGGCTCTACCTCCCATAGTACATTTAGAGACCGTAGGTACCACGAGCAGGCCTGATAACTGAAGGCTCTACCTCCCATAGTACATTTAGAGACCGTAGGTACCACGATCAGGCCTGCTAACTGAAGGCTCTACCTCCCATAGTACATTTAGAGACCGTAGGTACCACGAGCAGGCCTGATAACTGAAGGCTCTACCTCCCATAGTACATTTAGAGACCGTAGGTACCACGAGCAGGCCTGATAACTGAAGGCTCTACCTCCCATAGTTCATTTAGAGACCGTAGGTACCACGAGCAGGCCTGATAACTGAAGGCTCTACCTCCCATAGTTCATTTAGAGACCGTAGGTAACACGAGCAGGCCTGATAACTGAAGGCTCTACCTCCCATAGTACATTTAGAGACCGTTGGTACCACGAGCAGGCCTGATGACTGAAGGCTCTACCTCCCATAGTACATTTAGAGACTGTAGGTACCACGAGCAGGCCTGATAACTGAAGGCTCTACCTCCCATAGTACATTTAGAGACTGTAGGTACCACGAGCAGGCCTGATGACTGAAGGCTCTACCTCCCATAGTACATTTAGAGACTGTAGGTGCCACGAGCAGGCCTGATAACTGAAGGCTCTACCTCCCATAGTACATTTAGAGACCGTAGGTACCACGAGCAGGCCTGATAACTGAAGGCTCTACCTCCCATAGTACATTTAGAGACTGTAGGTACCACGAGCAGGCCAGATAACTGAAGGCTCTACCTCCCATAGTACATTTAGAGACCGTAGGTACCACGAGCAGGCCTGATAACTGAAGGCTCTACCTCCCATAGTACATTTAGAGACTGTAGGTACCACGAGCAGGCCTGCATTCTGGGAGCGTAATGTTCTCGACGGGTAGTACGGGACTATTAACTCTTTAAGATAAGATGGTGCCTGACTATTTAGAGCTTTGTAAGTGAGAAGAAGGATTTTAAATTCTATTCTAGATTTTATAGGGAGCCAGTGCAGAGAAGCCAATACAGGAGTAATGTGGTCCCTTTTCCTAGTTCTAGTCAGAACACGAGCTGCAGCATTTTGGACTAGTTGAAGAGTCTTTAGAGATTTACCAGAGCACCCTGATAAAAGAGAACTCAGTCTCCAAAGTCAAAGTCATCTTTATTGTTAATGTTGTCCATACGTGCTGGACATACAGAAAAAAAAAAAAAAAAAAACGTTTCTCTCCGAACCATAGTGCAAGTTAAGTATAAAAAGATTTAAAAATATCAAATGAAAATACCAAAGATAAGATAAAAAAGCAGATACAAACGTATAAGATAATGTGCAAAATATGTGCATAACCCCTAACCCTACAGCAACAACAAATGTATGAAATGACCATATAAATAAATATAAGGCACTAACTTAGTAAGAGAATAATCCAACCTGGAGGTAACAAAGGCATGAACTAGTTTTTCTGCATCATTTTTTCGCAGGATCTGCCTGATCTCAGAGATATTACGAAGGTGGATATAAGCTGTGTTTGAAATGTGTTTCATGTGAGAGTTAAAGGACATATCTTGATTTGAGCAGGAAAATATTCTGTTTAAAAATAAGATAAAAAGATAAGATAAGATGTTTCAAGAGAGTCCTGGCCGAGACAGCAGCATCAAAGTTTGAGACCATAAATAGATCTAACATGAAGCGTTCAGCAGAGAAACATGTGCACACAAAGGATCCTTTCTCATCTTCTCATCCATCTAAAGGCTTCAACATCTTTATCTGGACTGTGAGGGTTAATGGATTCTGTCTGATTATGACACAGGTGTATGTTTTAATGTTCAGGTAACAGGTATTATTTATTTATCAATCTTTTCATAAGAATTCTTAAAGTGCATTCTGACTCTCTGAGACATCTGTTCTGATCATCATGATGTGAACTGAAGATGAGATGGTGCATGGAAAACTTCATAACTTTCACTCTATGACTTCATAATGATGATGATGGTGATGATGGTGATGATGATGATGATGATGATGATGGTGATGATGGTGATGATGGTGATGATGGTGATGATGATGATGATGATGATGATGATGATGATGATGATGATGGTGAGTTTACACGTCAGTGTTTGTTTACACAGTCAAATAAAGACTTCATGTTACGATGGATCTGGAAATGATAGAGACGCTCTTTTATTGTCATGACTATAAACTGATCCGTTGAGTCGCTCACACATCACCACACATCAGACGTTTACATATATTATGTATTTTCGGCAGTTTCAGCCCGTACAATAACGGGTTAAAGAGAGGCTGGCATGTCAGAAAGTACATTGATAATAAAATATTCAACACATTGGGGACACTTAAATTGAACCTGCTCTGTAATATCTGATAACAACAGCCGAAGGAGAAGTTGAGCAGAGAGGCGAGGTGAGGCGTGCAGGTGCTGATAGCTTTCTGCCTCGTCTGTTTGGATCCACGATAACAAACTTTGAGTATTTTCATGTAGGTGTAGAGAATCAAACAGAGAGGGATAATGATGGAGATGACTGTGTAAATGAGCCCGTAGATGTTATTCACTGTGGTATCGAAGCACGCCAGTTTGACGATGGAGTAGTTTCCACAGTACACTTTGTTAATGACGTTCCCGCACAGCTGCAGCGGAGCACTCAAGGAAATCAACACAACAATAGGAAGAAAGGGGAAAAACCATGCAACAGCAATCAGCATGGCAACCTTTTTAGCTGTCATACGTGTGTTATATTGTAGAGGACAACAGATAGCAAGATACCTGTCATAAGCCATGACAGCTAAGTTTAAATATTCTATACACACATACGAGTAGACACAGAAGATCTGCAGGAAACAGAAAGGAGCAGACACAGTGTGAACGTCAGAGAGAATCTGAACCAGGAGGAGAGGAAACAAACCTGTGCTGCCGTACAGCTCGTTCACAAACAGGCTGCACAGGAAGAAGTACATGGGTTCATGAAGACTTCTGTTCACACAGATCACCACGATGAGCAGCAGGTTGGACAACAAGATGAAGGCATAAAGACACATTATAATGATGAAATATAAAGACTTAAAGCCCTTTGTGTCCAAGTAGGCACTTAGTGTGAAATATAAAACCTGCGTGGAGTTTATCATGATGAGATCTTTCCAGCTGTGATAGGCGGAGAGTAACTTCACACCATTAAACAAACATTACTCAATCAGAAAGCCACAACAAAACACAAGTTAGAGAGCCGTTTCATACTGTGTGACCGTCAGGTGAGACATGGTGTGAATCCTGACATTCACCTGCTCTAGAAAGTCCCTCACACCTGAGCTGCAACTCTTCTTCTTTTTACCTGTACAGGTGAGAGGACGCCCTCAGCAGCAGACTGAGCAGCTCCCCGTCTAATGACCAAGAGGAGGTAAAGCTGGATTTATACTGCTCTGTCTGTGCTGTACGACTGTAAACCAGATTGTTTATGATGAAATCATTACCAAGTTCAACAACGACAATAAACACAGAGTCCTAAAGACTTCCTGTTTCTGTCGTTCTCACAGTTTGATGAAGAACTACGTGTCACATGATTATTATCGCCAATGATTCTTCAATCTCAATGTTTCATCACAAAAAATCACTTTCTCAATCACAAGCTTGAAATGTCCCGTCTTCTGCAGTGGTGGTCTGTCGGTGGTCTGACAGATGAGTAGATTGTGGCTGCTATGTTGCCTGGATCTTGATAGAGTTGTAGTACTCGAATTCGGTCTTGGTCTCGGGTCTCAGATCTCGGTCTTGTCTCTGAATTGAAAGCATTTCAACTCGGCCTTGTCTCGGTCTCAAATTGCGCAGACTCTGGATTTTAAATCAAGACCAGTCAAGACCCCCACTAAAGACCCCGTTCTTAAAGAAGGAATCACTTTAATTCATTTGTAGTTTGATTTTTATCCCCCGGTTATGGACGCAACCTTTCTGGTGTTACGGTCTAAGTGAGTGACACGCCCCCTGCACATAAGATGAGGATTCTTCAGTGATATTTATGGTCTTGGTCTTGACTCGGACTCGCCCTGCCTTGGTCTTGGTCTTGACTTTGTCTCGATCCCTAAATGTCTTGGTCTTGACTCGGTCTCGCCCTGCTTTGGTCTTCGTCTTGACTCGGCCTGGATCCCTACATGTCTTGGTCTTGCCTCTGTCTCACCCTGCTTTAGTCTTGGTAGTGACTCAGTCTCGATCCCTAAATGTCTTGGTCTTGACTTGGTCTCAACCTGCTTTGGTCTTGGTCTAGACTCTGTCTCGCCCTGCTTTGGTCTTGACTCGGTCTCTATCCCTTAATGTCTTGGTCTTGACTTGGTCTCAACCTGCTTGGGTCTTGGTCTTGACTCAGTCTCGCCCTGCCTTGGTCTTGGTCTTGACTCTGTCTCGCCCTGCCTTGGTCTTGACTCGGTCTCTATCCCTAAATGTCTTTGTCTTGACTTGGTCTCAACCTGCTGTGGTCTTGGTCTTGACTCGGTCTCTATCCCTTAATGTCTTGGTCTTGACTGGGTCTCGACCTACTTTGGTCTTGGTCTTGACTCGGTCTTGTCCTGTCTAGGTCTTGACTCGGTCTCGATCCCTAAATGTCTTGGTCTTGACTGCGTCTCGCCCTGCTTTGGTCTTGAGTCGGTCTCTATCCCTAAATGTCTTGGTCTTGACTCTGTCTCGCCCTGCCTTGGTCTTGACTCGGTCTCTATCCCTTAATGTCTTGGTCTTGACTGGGTCTCGACCTACTTTGGTCTTGGTCTTGACTCGGTCTTGTCCTGTCTAGGTCTTGACTCCGTCTCTATCCCTAAATGTCTTGGTCTTGACTGGGTCTTGCCCTGCTTTGGTCTTGGTCTTGACTCGGTCTTGCCCTGCTTTGGTCTTGGTCTTGACTGGGTCTTGCCCTGCTTTGGTTTTGGTCTTGACTCGGTCTTGCCCTGCTTTGGTCTTGGTCTTGACTGGGTCTCGCCCTGCCTTGGTCTTGGTCTTGTCTCGAGTTACTGCATTAGACAATGATCTTTTTGATGTAGACATTTTGACAACAGTGTTACTTTGAGGAGGAGACCACGCGTCTCACCTCTGTGATGTGGCAGTTGGTGGTAAAGAATTAATTTGTTTCTCTGTGGAAGCGTTTAGTTTTGCTGCCCTCTCTACTTGGAACTTTCTCCAGAATTACTTGAAAATGGCCGACCTCATTTCACTTGAAGCCTTTGGCTCAAAAGACAAAAAAACGTGAGACCATCAGACAGTGCCTGTTTCTGAAATGTAATCTGTCGTGGCGACTCACGGTAACGCCCTCAGGTCGCCGCTTTGTAGCGGCCCACAGGGAAACAAACCGCTGCTCTAAATAGTTCATTCCCTCTGCTATCAGGATGTTAAACGTTGATAGTAGCCACTTGATGGAAAATGTCATGATATTATTTTTTGTATTTGTTGTTCTCGTGTTAAATCCCATCGTCCTAATTTTACAGTTAAATATTTTTACTGGGGTACATTTATGATTTTAACGTCTTCCCGTCTGTGCACAAAGTTTGTTAGAAAATAATGAAAGACGCGTCTCGTATGAACGCCTGGCTCAAATGAAGGCGGGGTCATTTCACAGACTGAAGTTAAATAAAAGCTCAGAGATGACAGAGCCACCATGACTGACATGACATGTTTACCGTTGCCGTGGTAACATCGTATGTAACGTCAAAGGCCGCTGCATAATGAAGCGGGAATTGCGCCTGAAAGCTGCCGTACTGTTGCTGTATGTGCTGCTGTGATAAAAACGTCATATAAATTATACCTGCATACATTAGCTCGTTGGTAAACATATTCTCTTCCTCAGGTCGGTTTCACCCAGTCGTCATGACTACGGTCAACTAGGAGATCGTTTTCACCGTAGGGTGGGGATGGAGTAGCAAAGAGAGTCACTTTCATAATTCAGCCCCGACATCATCTTTTGTTATTGTTTTGATTGAGAGCCCCCTGGTGGTGGAGGTCACATACTGTGCGTTTAAAGGCATATTATGTGACGTTTTGATATAAAGCTAAAATCAGATATACTCTGTGTAAATATATTGTGGAGTAAAGACTTCCTGAAGAGAGGGCGTTGCAGCAGCCTTGGGTTCAAATCTGACCTCGGCCCTTTGCTGCATGTCACCCCTCACTCTCTCGACTCCCAACGTTTCCAGTCTTTCTTCAGCCATCAGATCGAATAAAAGCAAAAGAGGCCCCGAAAAATACACAAAAAAAAGTTCAAAGAGAACTATCGGTGGAGACGTTTTGTCTGTTGCTTCTGACCGCAGAGCTTTGCTAAGCCGGTGAGGTGAGACGTACAGAAGATGTCTGTTATTGATATCAGACACATAACTCTCCATCAGAGTGAGACACCTGGGCAGATGTGTGATTCACACTTCAGCTCTTTGTCTAGACGTCGTTTGTTCAAATGAACAGGAACATGTGTTTCTTTTCCCTCAGTTCAATAAAGAAAAATAAAGTTGTTGTTGATTCAGATGTGATTGACGTCCTGTGAAACCAAGGATCCACAGCTTTGGTGCGTGAGTTCTGTTGAAGCTTTCTGACAGCTCATCATCAGAAACTAAAGCTGGAAATCTGGAGTCAAAGACGTCATGTGCTCGTCCCCTCTGCGTCACTCTGTGCATCCCTGTAGGAGGGACGACGAGCAGAGAAGACGTGAGAGAAGGAGACGTGAATACATTTAAGAGACGCTGCTCAGCTGGAGGGAGTCAGTCTGAGACTGCAGCAGGTGAGCAGATCGCTGTTCTGACCAAGTCCCTGTCACACACTCTCATATCTACTTTGAATAAGGTTCATGTGTTGTTTTGGTGACTCAAAGGTTCAGTTGATTCTTCACGGTGTGAGTACGTTTTGAAATACAAACATGGATTTTGTTGTGCAGAAGGAACACAGTATGACTTCTGGATGTTCACCCTCTACATGATGTGAATCATCACATGAGACAGAAAGGAGAGTCATGATCAACTCCACACATGGCTCATATTTCACTCTGGGAGCCTACATGGAAACAGGGCTTCTCAAATATCTCTTTTTCCTGATAATTCTGACTTTGTATGTTTTAATAATCTGTGCTAACCTGTTCCTCATCGTGCTGATCTGTATGAACAGAAGTCTTCATGAACCCATGTACATCTTCCTGTGCAGCCTGTTTGTGAACGAGCTGTACGGCAGCACAGGTTTGTTTCCTCTCCTCCTGGTTCAGATTCTCTCTGACGTTCACA
The DNA here is from genome assembly GCA_020745685.1 of Tautogolabrus adspersus. Lineage (NCBI taxonomy): Eukaryota > Metazoa > Chordata > Actinopteri > Labriformes > Labridae > Tautogolabrus > Tautogolabrus adspersus. The sequence continues at coordinate 31,132,302 of CM036545.1, forward strand.
CTGTGTCTGCTCCTTTCTGTTTCCTGCAGATCTTCTGCTTGTACTCTTACGGGGGAGTCGAGTTTTTGACTTTAGCCATCATGTCTTATGACAGGTATCTTGCTATTTGTTATCCTCTACAATATAACACACGTATGACCACCAATAAGATTTCTATGCTCACTGCTCTGATCTGGCTGTACCCGTTCTTTATCAACGCTGTCATCGTGTTTGGTCTGACCTTTCCTCTGCAGCTGTGTGGGAACATCATCAACAAAGTCTACTGTGACAACTACTATGTGGTCAAACTGGCGTGCTCTGACACCACCCTCAATAATGTGTTTGGACTTAGTCACATGTTTACGGTGATCTTTGGTCTTATCGTTCTAATCATTTACACGTACATTCGGATCCTTCACGTGTGTTTCTGTGGATCCAAACAGACGAGGCAGAAAGCTGTCAGCACCTGCACGCCTCACCTCGCCTCTCTGCTCAACTTCTCCTGCGGCTGTTTCTTTGAGATCATCCAGAGCAGGTTTAACCTTTACAACTTACCAAATATGCTGCGTGTTTTTTTGTCCTTATACTGGCTCACAAGCCAACCCCTTGTTAACCCTTTACTGTACGGGTTGCAGATGTCTAAAATACGTATGGTGTGTAAAAGTCTGTTCTTTCGGGGAACTCAGTGAGCAAACGTAGAAAATGGTCTTGCCTCGGTCTCGGCCCCCAAATGTCTCGATCTTGTCTCGGTCTCGCCCTGTCTTGGTGTTGGTCTTGTCTCAATCTCGACCGCTAAATGTCTTGGTCTGGTCTCGGTCTCGGAGCGCTCTGGTCTCTGGTACTGTATGTCTTGGTCTTGGTTAATGTGGTCTTGACTACAACATTACCTGTTGACACATCTTTCTACCAGGAGACGGCCCTTTCAGTGTGCTCTTTCAGTCGAGTTTGATTCACATTGCTCAGCCTCTTGTCACTCCCCTGTTTTCTGTTTTATCATTCAGGTGTTCGGTTGTTCTATGGATGATTTAAAATGTCTTCAGATTTGTGAGAATCAAATAAAGTGTTGATCATTCTCATTCTGTCAGTTTGTCTTTTTGGCCTCTGTGAGATCAGACAGTGGATGGAAAAGGTGCAAAGAGAGAAAGTGAGGAGGACGAGCAGCAGAGGGCTGAACGTGTGACAGCTGTGGCTCAGTGTTAGAGTCGGTCAGGGGGGGCAGGGGGTTTGATCCTCCTGCAGCTACACAACAATTACAGGAACAACAAAGACATTGCAAAGTATTTGAGTTTGAAGTTTATTTCGAACATGTGAAAATAAAAAAAAATAAAAAAAAGAGGGAAGAAAAGAAAACTTAAAAAAAAGAGACGGAAAAAAGTGAAAGTAAGTAATATGTACAAACAATGAATGATATCATACAAAAGAAGCTCTCAAATACGTTCTATATCAAGTTACACGTCCAAAAAGGAGTGGGAAGAATGAAAAAAAGATATACAATTTAAAATATAAAATTACTAAAGATTTAAGTGGACAGTGATTGGACAAACAACAGGAAATGAAAATATAAAAATACGTAAGCAGAGATTTAAGAAAGTCTAATAAAGGACTATAGAGAGAAAAAGAATCTGTGGACAGAGCTGGAGGAGACAGAGACACAGACAGACAGACAGACAGACAGACAGACAGACAGACAGACAGACAGACAGACAGACAGACAGACAGACAGACAGACAGACAGACAGACAGACAGACAGACAGACGCACACACACACACAAGAGTTACAAGAGAATAAGAAATAAAATATTATAAAACATTTCTGCTGAATGCCATACACTCTGTCTGCGTAAGAAGTACATACGCTGTTGCAGTCTAGAGCAGAGACTTTCAACATGGGTCATGATATTAGCTCTGCAAAACCCCAACATAAATGGTGTCCCGTGTGAGGCTGTCAATAAACCAGCCTAATTGCATTATTTATACACAGTTATCCAGAATTTTTATCCTGAAGTAATTCTTCTAAAGAATTGTATTTCTTTTGAACATTGCCTTCACATTTCAAGCAAAGCAGACACTAAGTTGTGTTTTTGTTGTGTTTTTGTGTGAGTGAGTAGTTCAATTTTTTGTGTGCTCTTTGTTGTTTGAGACAAAAATTTATCCATTTGTCCAGTTGAGTTTAACCTCATAGTTGTTGCATAGCCAGCTGTCTGAGAGGCGTGACTTCCCCCAATCCTTAGAGGACTTGAGGTGTGAATCCTCTCGCCTAGCTTCCAGGGTAGACTGCAGTGATCAGTTTGGAAACTTAGATCAGATTGGCTCTCCTGTTGATTTAGTTTGGCTTAGCAGCTTTGCCAACAGTAATCCATTGGGGTTCTGTTTTACCACATAAAATGGGTACCAAGACCCTATGTTAGCCAGGAACTGAGACTCCTTTTGGATCAGACCACGCAGCTCAGCAAGAAACTGTTGCTGGTCTGATGATGCACCTCTCCTTAAAGGAGATTTCCAACCCAAATAGCTATTCAATTAGCATTTGTGATAAGAAGTTAAAGGAGCTAGGTGATCAGGCCAACCACCGAGCCAGGATCACTCCTAACAAAGACAGAATGTCCCTAACCCAGAAGACATACAGTACATCAACCAGGGGCCAAGGCTCCCTACGGATCAGACGATCCACCCCTCAGGATGGAGTTGCTGGTATTATCCACCTCCCTTTAGAGGTCGACAGTCTGAACTTCTACACCCTCAGCACTTGCGAAGAAAAATTAAAGGAGTTGGTTGAGTATATGAATCATCCAACTGGGAAACCACAGTGCACAATTTCAAATGTTCTAGCCCAACTTCTCCTCCTTTATCAGAGCAAATCATATTTGCAGAATGATAAACACCAGGCACAGCTAGCCCAGGTGCAAGAAGAAAAACAGATCCTGCGGGACGACTTCAAAAGAATGCAGGATAAACTCAAGACCTTGCAGGTAAAATGCAAGGTCCTGCAGGAGGAGAATAAAACACTGCACAGAAGCAGCAGGTTGGCCGAACAGAAGAAACAAAGTGTCACGGTACCCAGAATTCAGGAAGGGCAGGTACGCACCGCAGCCTCCGGGTCAGCTGAGGAAGCCTTTGATGAAGGATGGGATACTGAACCAAGTCCCTGGAGTAGGGAGGTAGAGATGTTGCAAGACTTGGAGGAAAGGAGAAAGGGCCGCCAAGTCGACCACATCAGAAGGGCGCACTCCTCCTATAATGACCCTGTAAATAGTCTGAGTGTTAGAGATGAGTACCGCTCAACATCTCCAGACCATGAAGCCCCGTCATGCGGTAAAGCCCCATGGTGTAGTCACTCCATACGCTTCGAGCATATGGAGTCTCTGGCGGAGGATGTAGAATCCAGATAACCCAAACTTCAACATAGATGATTACCTCAGAGAGATCAACCTGCGCCTCCGTGATATTCCTAATGCATCCACACGAGAAAAACACAGGCTGATCTGGAAGACAACTTCCAGGAGTGTTAATGACTATGTGAATGTCCTCCAGCCTGAGTTCAGAAACCATTACTCTGCACTCTGCAATGCTTTGCGTGAGGAATACTCCACCCTCATTGACCCTGCACCTGCCCTTCTTAGTGCTTTCAGTGTCTTGCACCAGAAGCATTAATCTCCCAAAAATTATCACCGGCGCCTAAGATTAGCATATTTCCATGGACGTAAGGCTCCATGTTTGGACGAGGACCAAACTTTCAAGTCCATCTTCCTGCACAATCTGCATGGCTGTGTGCGGTACGATGTCACCATGCATTACCGAAATCATCAGGTTAGTATGCAAGAGATCAAGAAGTTCGCACAGACAGCTTGGGAGACACGCATACGTCCTGGGTTTGGGAGACACGATAGTGACACTTGAAGGCAGCAAATTGCCTCGTGCTACTAATAAGTCAAAGAGACCACGTCGCTGGCAGAAAAGACGACAGAGCCAGGGGGGTGAAGGATGGAGCCAGCCACAGGGTAGGTTCCAGCCTGATGAACTGATCACCAAGAGATCCGAACGGAACTCTCGGGTTGGCCGAAGCCCAAGACAGAAGGGTAGGTATAACCGGAGTTCCCAAGAGCGTCCTAAGAAAGCAAGTTCTGGCAGTGAGATGGAGAACATGATTCGGAGTTGTATGACAGATGTGGTAAGACAGTGGCAGGCCTCCAGCCCTTAAAAAGAACACGATTCTGACTGCACATCGGGCCTCCACTTCAAAACCCACCAAAGTTACTCCACCGATGCTAATGCTTCTTAGTCTGTTTTTGTGGCCTGACATTAGTAATGATACACATAATGTACATGTACATTTACACACATATATGCCACAAACACCATGACCCTGGCATTCTCCTGCCCAGTCTAGGAGTTAGCCAACAAATCTACACCTGTCACTCTCCTCTTTCTCTCCTCCTCTCGTTTATTTGTTTCGTTTGTTTTGTCAAAGAATGCACCTTGAGCAGGAAAGCTTTGCTAATGCCTGTTTATGTTTTATGCCTAGCGTTAGACATTTAGACAGTCTGCCCAGACTTTGCCTCAGTGTATGCCCAGACCAAAAGGCCTCTTATTTCTCTGAACTGTTGACCCTATGAACTGCTTCCCTAATGAACTGCACAAAACCTTTCTTCTCCATCCCAGACACATGGACTGTTTAGCCCATGGGTAGCCCCAAAGATCGTTACCCTCAACCCGCTCTTTAGGACTAAGGGGGATGTTGGGATCTCCATGTGTTGAAACAAAGGTCCGGTATGTAGCCAATACAGAAGCCTGAGTAAGAGTACTTTAAATGACTTTTACTCTCAGCATGCTCTGCAGAAACACTCCCAGCATGCTCTGCAACACCTAACAAATAGGTGTTAAGTGTAGGGTTGATAAAAGCAGTCGTCTCCCATTGTTCTCTCTCTTCACATGCTTCTAGTTTCCGAGGGAACACGCATCTCAACCTGGCCTACTTCCAAGGCCGGTTTGAAGAGTTTTGGCGCAATCAGTAACTATCTGGTTTGAGCACTGAGAGATTCTTTCCTGTTATTCTCGTCAACGTCAGTGAACGCAACTGGACAGGAGTGCTACAGACAGCCACTGTTACCTGAAGAAGGATACACTAAGAAAATTCTGCTCCTGCCACCAGAAAGACAATAGAGCATTGCTCCAGTCTCAAATCTGACTCCTGCTGCCACGGAAACCTGAATCTGTTGATTTTAACATTCAACAGAGTGGAGACCGCCCTGACCTTTTAACGACCACCAGGGAAGTGATCCGGGGTAAGAGGCTTTAGTCTGGGCACAGAATAGTTTAGGAAGGTTTATTTTATAACAACTGATGATTGTGCATTATTGTTGACTGAACGTCACATTCTGTTTATTATCTGCTGTAAACTGCTGCATTGGTTTTTGTTGCTGAACCGCCGTGTTCACCTACCTGTGTTTAATCACTGCTGTACTAGCTTACTCTCAGAAAGACCTGCCGTTGAATCAAAGTCCGGCCACTGACTTTCTGTTGTTTAAGTTATAATTACTGAACTCAGCTCAGAGAGCTCCAGCTAAGCCACACGGCTTCCTTTGTTGCCCAGCATTTTGTCCCCATGTGACGTGACCACATGGTGCATTGTCCCTCTCCTCCATCTTGTCTCCTCTCTCTCTCTCTCTCTCTCTCACACACACACACACACACACGTGCCACTCTTTGCTTGTAAATACTTTGTTTTCTGCAGTTTAGTTTCTAATAGTGATTTGTTTGATCGTCTTGATGTTTCTTTGTTAAATAAACTCTGTTATCATTTAAAGAGCAGTTGTTTGTGATAACTGGTGTGAGTACATTGTGATATAAGCTGGGTGTGAGGGCTTTGTGTTCGGATTTCACACCTTCAATTTATTAAATACAGATTAATAATCAATAATACTAGTATTTATTAATTAATTAGAGACTGATATTGTAATATTTGGTTGTTCTCTGGTTTCAGAGTGGCGCCCCCTATAGGTTTATTAACTCAGTTTCATAATATTGTTGATTTATATTAATAATTAAATAAGGATAATTATTCATGTTAATTTGATAACCAAATGTTACTATAGAAAACCCAACAGAAATGTTGCCCACGTATAAGCTCTGCTAAACAGCAGGTCATGTGCAGAGCCAGTTTTTTGTTCATACATCATTTTACAGATACTATATGTCTTTGCAAGTTGAAGTGAAAACTTTTCTTGAACTGTTTTTTACCGACTACACAAGGAAGTAGCCTATTTTGTTATTTGTGAAACCTTTACTTAAGTATAACAAGATGCTCTACGTTTGTCTTTTCTTAACCTAGGCGGCTGCTGCTCTTCTGATATACTAAAATAACAAGTTTAATCTCGTTTAACGAGTTTAATCTCGACATTTTAGATGTTTTGTTCTTTCACGTGGCTCTAATCCTCCATCATAAACATCAGATATACTCTGTGTAAATATATTGTGGAGTAAAGACTTCCTGAAGAGAGGGAAGTCAAACTCCCTCTGGGTCTGTCTTTCTCAGCTCTGTGTTCACGCTGACAGGACGACGCTTCACTTAGAGGATCAAACATGTTTCAGACCTGTTTTTCAGTTTATCTCATGGTGGAGACGTTTTGTCTGTTGCTTCTGACCGCAGAGCTTTGCTAAGCCGGTGAGGTGAGACGTACAGAAGATGTCTGTTATTGATATCAGACACATAACTCTCCATCAGAGTGAGACACCTGGGCAGATGTGTGATTCACACTTCAGCTCTTTGTCTAGACGTCGTTTGTTCAAATGAACAGGAACATGTGTTTCTTTTCCCTCAGTTCAATAAAGAAAAATAAAGTTGTTGTTGATTCAGATGTGATTGACGTCCTGTGAAACCAAGGATCCACAGCTTTGGTGCGTGAGTTCTGTTGAAGCTTTCTGACAGCTCATCATCAGAAACTAAAGGTGGAAATCTGGAGTCAAAGACGTCATGTGCTCGTCCCCTCTGCGTCACTCTGTGCATCCCTGTAGGAGGGACGACGAGCAGAGAAGACGTGAGAGAAGGAGACGTGAATACATTTAAGAGACGCTGCTCAGCTGGAGGGAGTCAGTCTGAGACTGCAGCAGGTGAGCAGATCGCTGTTCTGACCAAGTCCCTGTCACACACTCTCATATCTACTTTGAATAAGGTTCATGTGTTGTTTTGGTGACTCAAAGGTTCAGTTGATTCTTCACGGTGTGAGTACGTTTTGAAATACAAACATGGATTTTGTTGTGCAGGAGGAACACAGTATGACTTCTGGATGTTCACCCTCTACATGATGTGAATCATCACATGAGACAGAAAGGAGAGTCATGATCAACTCCACACACGGCTCATATTTCACTCTGGGAGCCTACATGGAAACAGGGCTTCTCAAATATCTCTTTTTCCTGATAATTCTGACTTTGTATGTTTTAATAATCTGTGCTAACCTGTTCCTCATCGTGCTGATCTGTATGAACAGAAGTCTTCATGAACCCATGTACATCTTCCTGTGCAGCCTGTTTGTGAACGAGCTGTACGGCAGCACAGGTTTGTTTCCTCTCCTCCTGGTTCAGATTCTCTCTGACGTTCACACTGTGTCTGCTCCTTTCTGTTTCCTGCAGATCTTCTGCTTGTACTCTTACGGGGGAGTCGAGTTTTTGACTTTAGCCATCATGTCTTATGACAGGTATCTTGCTATTTGTTATCCTCTACATTATAACACACGTATGACCACCAATAAGATTTCTATGCTCACTGCTCTGATCTGGCTGTACCCGTTCTTTATCAACGCTGTCATCGTGTTTGGTCTGACCTTTCCTCTGCAGCTGTGTGGGAACATCATCAACAAAGTCTACTGTGACAACTACTATGTGGTCAAACTGGCGTGCTCTGACACCACCCTCAATAATGTGTTTGGACTTAGTCACATGTTTACGGTGATCTTTGGTCTTATCGTTCTAATCATTTACACGTACATTCGGATCCTTCACGTGTGTTTCTGTGGATCCAAACAGACGAGGCAGAAAGCTGTCAGCACCTGCACGCCTCACCTCGCCTCTCTGCTCAACTTCTCCTGCGGCTGTTTCTTTGAGATCATCCAGAGCAGGTTTAACCTTTACAACTTACCAAATATGCTGCGTGTTTTTTTGTCCTTATACTGGCTCACAAGCCAACCCCTTGTTAACCCTTTACTGTACGGGTTGCAGATGTCTAAAATACGTATGGTGTGTAAAAGTCTGTTCTTTCGGGGAACTCAGTGAGCAAACGTAGAAAATGGTCTTGACTCGGTCTCGGCCCCCAAATGTCTCGGTCTCGCCCTGTCTTGGTGTTGGTCTTGTCTCAATCTCGACCGCTAAATGTCTTGGTCTGGTCTCGGTCTCTGAGCGCTCTGGTCTCTGGTATGTCTTGGTCTTGGTTAATGTGGTCTTGACTACAACACTACCTGTTGACACATCTTTCTACCAGGAGACGGCCCTTTCAGTGTGCTCTTTTACGAGTTTGATTCACATTGCTCAGCCTCTTGTCACTCCCCTGTTTTCTGTTTTATCATTCAGGTGTTCGGTTGTTCTATGGATGATTTAAAATGTCTTCAGATTTGTGAGAATCAAATAAAGTGTTGATCATTCTCATTCTGTCAGTTTGTCTTTTTGGCCTCTGTGAGATCAGACAGTGGATGGAAAAGGTGCAAAGAGAGAAAGTGAGGAGGACGAGCAGCAGAGGGCTGAACGTGTGACAGCTGTGGCTCAGTGTTAGAGTCGGTCAGGGGGGGCAGGGGGTTTGATCCTCCTGCAGCTACACAACAATTACAGGAACAACAAAGACATTGCAAAGTATTTGAGTTTGAAGTTTATTTCGAACATGTGAAAATAAAAAAAAATAAAAAAAAGAGGGAAGAAAAGAAAACTTAAAAAAAAGAGACGGAAAAAAGTGAAAGTAAGTAATATGTACAAACAATGAATGATATCATACAAAAGAAGCTCTCAAATACGTTCTATATCAAGTTACACGTCCAAAAAGGAGTGGGAAGAATGAAAAAAAGATATACAATTTAAAATATAAAATGACTAAAGATTTAAGTGGACAGTGATTGGACAAACAACAGGAAATGAAAATATAAAAATACGTAAGCAGAGATTTAAGAAAGTCTAATAAAGGACTATAGAGAGAAAAAGAATCTGTGGACAGAGCTGGAGGAGACAGAGACACAGACAGACAGACAGACAGACAGACAGACAGACAGACAGACAGACAGACGCACACACACACACAAGAGTTACAAGAGAATAAGAAATAAAATATTATAAAACATTTCTGCTGAATGCCATACACTCTGTCTGCGTAAGAAGTACATACGCTGTTGCAGTCTAGAGCAGAGACTTTCAACATGGGTCATGATATTAGCTCTGCAAAACCCCAACATAAATGGTGTCCCGTGTGAGGCTGTCAATAAACCAGCCTAATTGCATTATTTATACACAGTTATCCAGAATTTTTATCCTGAAGTAATTCTTCTAAAGAATTGTATTTCTTTTGAACATTGCCTTCACATTTCAAGCAAAGCAGACACTAAGTTGTGTTTTTGTTGTGTTTTTGTGTGAGTGAGTAGTTCAATTTTTTGTGTGCTCTTTGTTGTTTGAGACAAAAATGTATCCATTTGTCCAGTTGAGTTTAACCTCATAGTTGTTGCATAGCCAGCTGTCTGAGAGGCGTGACTTCCCCCAATCCTTAGAGGACTTGAGGTGTGAATCCTCTCGCCTAGCTTCCAGGGTAGACTGCAGTGATCAGTTTGGAAACTTAGATCAGATTGGCTCTCCTGTTGATTTAGTTTAGCTTAGCAGCTTTGCCAACAGTAATCCATTGGGGTTCTGTTTTACCACATAAAATGGGTACCAAGACCCTATGTTAGCCAGGAGCTGAGACTCCTTTTGGATCAGACCACGCAGCTCAGCAAGAAACTGTTGCTGGTCTGACGATGCACCTCTCCTTAAAGGAGATTTCCAACCTAAATAGCTATTCAATTAGCATTTGTGATAAGAAGTTAAAGGAGCTAGGTGATCAGGCCAACCACCGAGCCAGGATCACTCCTAACAAAGACAGAATGTCCCTAACCCAGAAGACATACAGTACATCAACCAGGGGCCAAGGCTCCCTACGGATCAGACGATCCAACCCTCAGGATGGAGTTGCTGGTCTTATCCACCTCCCTTTAGAGGTCGACAGTCTGAACTTCTACACCCTCAGCACTTGCGAAGAAAAATTAAAGGAGTTGGTTGAGTATATGAATCATCCAACTGGGAAACCACAGTGCACAATTTCAAATGTTCTAGCCCAACTTCTCCTCCTTTATCAGAGCAAATCATATTTGCAGAATGATAAACACCAGGCACAGCTAGCCCAGGTGCAAGAAGAAAAACAGATCCTGCGGGACGACTTCAAAAGAATGCAGGATAAACTCAAGACCTTGCAGGTAAAATGCAAGGTCCTGCAGGAGGAGAATAAAACACTGCACAGAAGCAGCAGGTTGGCCGAACAGAAGAAACAAAGTGTCACGGTACCCGGAATTCAGGAAGTGCGTACCGCACCGCAGCCCCCGGGTCAGCTGAGGAAGCCTTTGATGAAGGATGGGATACTGAACCAAGTTCCTGGAGTAGGGAGGTAGAGATGTTGCAAGACTTGGAGGAAAGGAGAAAGGGCCGCCAAGTCGACCACATCAGAAGGGCGCACTCCTCCTATAATGACCCTGTAAATAGTCTGAGTGTTAGAGATGAGTACCGCTCAACATCTCCAGACCATGAAGCCCCGTCATGCGGTCAAGCCCCATGGTGTAGTCACTCCATACGCTTCGAGCATATGGAGTCTCTGGCGGAGGATGTAGAATCCAGATAACCCAAACTTCAACATAGATGATTACCTCAGAGAGATCAACCTGCGCCTCCGTGATATCCCTAATGCATCCACACGAGAAAAACACAGGCTGATCTGGAAGACAACTTCCAGGAGTGTTAATGACTATGTGAATGTCCTCCAGCCTGAGTTCAGAAACCAGTACTCTGCACTCTGCAATGCTTTGCGTGAGGAATACTCCACCCTCATTGACCCTGCACCTGCCCTTCTTAGTGCTTTCAGTGTCTTGCACCAGAAGCATGAAGCTCCCAAAAATTCTCACCGGCGCCTAAGATTAGCATATTTCCAGGGACGTAAGGCTCCAGGTTTGGACGAGGACCAAACTTTCAAGTCCATCTTCCTGCACAATCTGCATGGCTGTGTGCGGTACAATGTCACCATGCATTACCGAAATCATCAGGTTAGTATGCAAGAGATCAAGAAGTTCGCACAGACAGCTTGGGAGACACGCATACGTCCTGGGTTTGGGAGACACGATAGTGACACTTGAAGGCAGCAAATTGCCTCGTGCTACTAATAAGTCAAAGAGACCACGTCGCTGGCAGAAAAGACGACAGAGCCAGGGGGGTGAAGGATGGAGCCAGCCACAGGGTAGGTTCCAGCCTGATGAACTGATCACCAAGAGATCCGAACGGAACTCTCGGGTTGGCCGAAGCCCAAGACAGAAGGGTAGGTATAACCGGAGTTCCCAAGAGCGTCCTAAGAAAGCAAGTTCTGGCAGTGAGATGGAGAACATGATTCGAAGTTGTATGACAGATGTGGTAAGACAGTGGCAGGCCTCCAGCCCTTAAAAAGAATACGATTCTGACTCCACATCGGGCCTCCACTTCAAAACCCACCAAAGTTACTCCACCGATGCTAATGCTTCTTAGTCTGTTTTTGTGGCCTGACATTAGTAATGATACACATAATGTACATGTACATTTACACACATATATGCCACAAACACCATGACCCTGGCATTCTCCTGCCCAGTCTAGGAGTTAGCCAACAAATCTACACCTGTCACTCTCCTCTTTCTCTCCTCCTCTCGTTTATTTGTTTTGTTTGTTTTGTCAAAGAATGCACCTTGAGCAGGAAAGCTTTGCTAATGCCTGTTTATGTTTTATGCCTAGCGTTAGACATTTAGACAGTCTGCCCAGACTTTGCCTCAGTGTATGCCCAGACCAAAAGGCCTCTTATTTGTCTGAACTGTTGACCCTATGAACTGCTTCATAGGTGAGATGTACAGAAGATGTCTGTTATTGATATCAGACACATAACTCTCCATCAGAGTGAGACACCTGGGCAGATGTGTGATTCACACTTCAGCTCTTTGTCTAGACGTCGTTTGTTCAAATGAACAGGAACATGTGTTTCTTTTCCCTCAGTTCAATAAAGAAAAATAAAGTTGTTGTTGATTCAGATGTGATTGATGTCCTGTGAAACCAAGGATCCACAGCTTTGGTGCGTGAGTTCTGTTGAAGCTGGCTGACAGCTCATCATCAGAAACTAAAGCTGGAAATCTGGAGTCAAAGACGTCATGTGCTCGTCCCCTCTGCGTCACTCTGTGCATCCCTGTAGGAGGGACGACGAGCAGAGAAGACGTGAGAGAAGGAGACGTGAATACATTTAAGAGACGCTGCTCAGCTGGAGGGAGTCAGTCTGAGACTGCAGCAGGTGAGCAGATCGCTGTTCTGACCAAGTCCCTGTCACACACTCTCATATCTACTTTGAATAAGGTTCATGTGTTGTTTTGGTGACTCAAAGGTTCAGTTGATTCTTCACGGTGTGAGTACGTTTTGAAATACAAACATGGATTTTGTTGTGCAGGAGGAACACAGTATGACTTCTGGATGTTCACCCTCTACATGATGTGAATCATCACATGAGACAGAAAGGAGAGTCATGATCAACTCCACACACGGCTCATATTTCACTCTGGGAGCCTACATGGGCTTCTCAAATATCTCTTTTTCCTGATAATTCTGACTTTGTATGTTTTAATAATCTGTGCTAACCTGTTCCTCATCGTGCTGATCTGTATGAACAGAAGTCTTCATGAACCCATGTACATCTTCCTGTGCAGCCTGTTTGTGAACGAGCTGTACGGCAGCACAGGTTTGTTTCCTCTCCTCCTGGTTCAGATTCTCTCTGACGTTCACACTGTGTCTGCTCCTTTCTGTTTCCTGCAGATCTTCTGCTTGTACTCTTACGGGGCAGTCGAGTTTTTGACTTTAGCCATCATGTCTTATGACAGGTATCTTGCTATTTGTCATCCTCTACATTATAACACACGTATGACCCCCAATAAGATTTCTATGCTCACTGCTCTGATCTGGCTGTACCCGTTCTTTATCAACGCTGTCATCGTGTTTGGTCTGACCTTTCCTCTGCAGCTGTGTGGGAACATCATCAACAAAGTCTACTGTGACAACTACTATGTGGTCAAACTGGCGTGCTCTGACACCACCCTCAATAATGTGTTTGGACTTAGTCACATGTTTACGGTGATCTTTGGTCTTATCGTTCTAATCATTTACACGTACATTCGGATCCTTCACGTGTGTTTCTGTGGATCCAAACAGACGAGGCAGAAAGCTGTCAGCACCTGCACGCCTCACCTCGCCTCTCTGCTCAACTTCTCCTGCGGCTGTTTCTTTGAGATCATCCAGAGCAGGTTTAACCTTTACAACTCACCAAATATGCTGCGTGTTTTTTTGTCCTTATACTGGCTCACAAGCCAACCCCTTGTTAACCCTTTACTGTACGGGTTGCAGATGTCTAAAATACGTATGGTGTGTAAAAGTCTGTTCTTTCGGGGAACTCAGTGAGCAAACGTAGAAAATGAACATCCAGGTCAACATTCCAACAAATATCTTCAAATCAGACTCGTGCTTTGATTATTTATCCCCATCTGTTCATACACAGTCTGCTAAGCCATCTTCAGCTGTTTAGTAATTCAACCTTCATCTACATTAAGGCTGAGTAGGTCAGGGCGCCGGTAGAGTAGTGGTTAGTGAACGCGCCCCGTGTACGGGGGCTGTAGTCCTCTAAGCCGGCGGTCCGGACTCTATCCACTTTAAAGTAAATCTTTAAAGAAAAGTTGGTGTAGCTCAATCAGATTTTATTCATATTCAACATCATGGCTGGATCACTGAAACAGTTCTTCAGAATGATTCATAACAAATACTCGCAAGCTCAGCTGCCTGTTCAGAGACGTGGGGGTCCACTCTTTATTTCTAATGAAATATCCCAAAGTATGGATCTGTGCGCTTCATACGGCAGCTTTACAAACAGTCCCTGACACACTGATGACTTCTGAGGATCTGCTCCTCCTCGTTCATCTGTCTGGATTCACTGACGACTCGTACTGGGCAGGAAGCTTTCCTTCTCTCAGCAGCAGATAGGAGCGACCTGTTAGTAAATCATCAGTGTGTATGACAACGTGTGATTCTCCTGTTGACACATCTTTCTACCAGGAGACGGCCCTTTCAGTGTGCTCTTTCAGTCGAGTTTGATTCACATTGCTCAGCCTCTTGTCACTCCCCTGTTTTCTGTTTTATCATTCAGGTGTTCGGTTGTTCTATTGATGATTTAAATGTCTTCAGATTTGTGAGAATCAAATAAAGTGTTGATCATTCTCATTCTGTCAGTTTGTCTTTTTGGCCTCTGTGAGATCAGACAGTGGATGGAAAAGGTGCAAAGAGAGAAAGTGAGGAGGACGAGCAGCAGAGGGCTGAACGTGTGACAGCTGTGGCTCAGTGTTAGAGTCGGTCGGGGGGGCAGGGGGTTTGATCCTCCTGCAGCTACACAACAATTACAGGAACTACAAAGACATTGCAAAGTGGACTGAAGATACACAATTTAAAATATAAAAGTGGACTATAGGCTTAAGTGGACAGTGATTGGACAAACAACAGGAACTGAAAATAGAAATATGTAAGGTTAGACAGACAGACAGACAGACAGACAGACAGGCAGGCAGACAGACAGACAGACAGACAGACAGTAATTGTCATCTATCTGTGATTTATTACATTTAAATTAAATTGATAAAGTCGTCTTATCTCGAGGCGTTTAATTCTCCATATGATGAAATATTTGGGGGGTAAAATGTGACTTGTTGGTAATGACATCTGGGATTCGAACCCGGGCCACTCTCTTCAAGGACTATCGCAAGCGTACATGGGGCGCACAACTTATCAGACTTAACTTTTCAGGACAATAAGAAAAACAAAGACTCTGTTCTGCTGATAGAAACTTTCCAATCAAACTTGATGTTCTTCAGTGAAGAAAGTCCTCGAGGATTACAAACAGAAAGCCCCAAAGTGAAGGCCTGGAGCTGCTCCCTGTGCTGCGAGTCTTAATGATCCTGTTTGTGAAGCTGATTTCAGCCTCCACGGTGTCCAAGTGTCCACACAGACGTCTCCAGGGTCGCCTGGTGTGGAGCTGCAGATAGAAATATGTGCTGATGAGGAGAGGAGCTCCTCTGAGGCTCGTTAATGTGAACTGATACTGTAAACATGATGAAACCACTCCTCAGAGTCCCAGTGCCCTCTCTCTGTCCACATGACATCACACTGAGGACCAGAAAGGAACACTAATGTTTTAGTGATAAAGGGTGAATTAAACACTAGGCAGTCCGTACCGTGCCTAATCACGCTTCATTCTCAAAGTCCAGTTTGTTTGACTCGTGTGGCTGCCCACAACACTTCCTTGGCTCTGGCACGTTTGGAAGAGGTGAGCTCGACACGAAACAGTCGCTCATGCACGAGCACAAGCACGAGTACAGGACGTGGACATGACGTATGATCGGAATCCTGGAGTGTTGTGTCATCCGCCCGGCATCCCCTTTTATTAAAGCCATGCATGTGTTGTATTACAATGTTATATACAAGAGGTAACCGTGCTCAGGCCCGGTTAGTCCTGGAGCAGATTGAGTGCAGGCCAGCGGGGGAATGGAGAGGGGGGGGCCATCGTGCTTCAGCACGGTACGGAGTAACTGGGCCGAGAGTGAGTGTGCCTGAAGAGATACAGTTTTCACTGAGCTCTAAATCTCCGACCTGTCGGGCTTTTCACACTTGCAGAAAATCTTAAGACTTAATCCGAAGTTTGTTAAATCAACTCTGAGTAAGTTCACTCGGTGTTCAGCGCGTGCACCATGAGGAGAAAAAGCCAACATTAATGGAGCCCTGATACTACGATTCACCATGGCAACAGGAGACAACAAGAGATGGTGGTACTTTAACCCTCTCTAAATATAACCTCCATCTTCATGAGGACATACGGAGAATATGAACAGGTTTGAAGAAGAAGACAAAGAAACAGTGCTGCAGCTCAAAGGAGAGAGAGAAGGAGGAGGAAACAGCTGCTGGCGTCAGCACGTCATGAAGTCTATTCATTTCATATTTCATCAGAATTATAATATCACAGGTCCAAACTGCTGGAATGGTATTAAAGCTCAAATGTATTTTCATTAAGATGCAATCCAGCAGAAGAAAAGTGACTTTCAAACTAAATGAACTGTCAGAACAAACTGGGCTCATGGTGGTGTTTGAATCATATTGAACATATGAAACAAAGTGAACTTCATTCAGTGTCTATTTGAATGTGCTCTATCTTTGTCCCCAACATAAAGCTGTGTTCACACACACAGGCTAAATGTCCTCTCAGCTTTCTTCATTAGTCCTAATGAAATGAACATCTCCTGACGTAAATGTAGACTCTTATTCCCTGAGGAGTAATGCAGCCCCTTCATCTCCAGGCTCCTCCACTAAAACACATGTTCCACTAAATACTTCATTTATCCTCTACAGCCTCCCTCACATACAATATGAACACAAGCTGGATCTTTATTCACACGCTCAATCTTCACTAACACGCCGTGATACGGACTCCATACTAAAAATGTACGTGCACCAAAACCCCGGAAATGGCGTGCGCACAAAATAATTCAGATTTATAAAACCGTTTGTACGCACACCTGCACGCAATGTTCCCTTTATAAATCACGATCCACCTGGAAATGTGCGGACGTAGATTAGCCCCATGTCCCGCCCTCTACACGCCCACATTCAATCATAAACGGTCGATGCAAAGCAGCTCGTGAATGAAAATACATACAAACGAGGGGGCAGATCAAAGGTTTCCAGCGCTGGATCGCGGCGAAAACCAGAAGTTTAGACGAAGAAAATAAACTTCGTGACCCAGAAAAGGAGGAGCTTGTGAATGAAGTGAAGGTTAGAAAGCACATAGCGGTAGTTTGCTGCAGCAGGAGGGTCACAAACTAAAAACAGAGAATGACACCACGTTGCTGCTGCATTCACGCCGTCCTCCTACAGCGCCAACACATCCACCGTTCATCATTACCACGAGTATATCTGCAATGTTCACATGTTTACAGGAGCCACACTGATTCATATACTGTCAGAGTGCTCACGTCAGTCAGCAGTCTCCCTCACTCTATATCCCAGTCATCTTTATTCTAAAAATCACACTTGATGATATTTAAAGATATTAATGTAAACTGGTGTCTCTACGGTTTTTGTGTCAGTTTAAATCTGATTTCTACATCAGTGATTACATTAGTGTTCAGTCCGGTCCTCTGAGGTCCGTCCGGGATAATGAAGGAGAGACAGCGCTGATGAAATATGTGGCTGACTTTTATTTATTAATTTGTTTACGTTTATATCTTGTCATATTTAAAGTAACAATTGAACATGTCTCACTACATGCGCTCGTATAGCCTAAGTAAAACAACGGCTGGTTTTAATGATCATATGAAGACGTGGATCTGTCAGTAAGTTTGATATTTAGTGAAATAAAATGTGGAAGAGACATCAATACACATTCTGCAGGCTTTAATTCACCACTTCGCTGTGTGTGTCGCCTTTTTACCATGCCTCCAAAATGTACGTACGCAATTCTCACATTCTGCCGTCGGCTTTTGTTCTCCATGCTTTCAATACGATCCGTTGCTCTTGTGAGTGCGGTCTCCAGATTTTCCACTCGCGGTGTGACCAGCGTTGTTGTATCCTCTAGATCGGAAACCCGTTGTTCAACCGTACCGATCCTCTTAAATAAGTTGTCAAATTTCTCAGAGCTCGTTGACCGGTTTGAGTACAGCAGCTAACTTACTGTCCAGCATAGTGGCTATATTGGTGGTATGGGGTGTGTGAGCTGACAAAATGTTCTCCATATATTTTTATCATATGTTGTGTATTTTATACTGACGGCCTTTTCAGGGACAGGCATTGGAAATTAGCATTAGCTATAAATGCTGTGGTGCAGTGCATTGTAAAATTGTGGTTCAGTTCTACATGTATTCTGCATCTGTCCCTGCCAAATAAACAAAGAGAAAAAAACGTTGAAACTGAGCAGCCAATCGTGTGGATTGCTGTGAACATACTCCGTGACCAATGACGTTAGAGAAGAGGCGTGACACTCGTCACACCCTTTCGTCAGAGAATGGACGTGAGGAGCCACGGGAGAAGCTACGTGTCGTCTGCTACGTGTTGTCTGCACTAACTGTATTTAGCCTCTATGTGAATATAGTTTTGTTAAACTTGTGCACATTTAAAGATTGTACGAGGCTCGAAAGATCGATGATTAAACATTCAGAGCAGTTTTTCAAGGTAAGGTAACCATGCCTTGTTTTTAATCATTACAGTGTTTATTAAAGAATAGTTCTAGCTATGTTTTGCTTGATTGGCCGATTATCCATGTACATATCCAAACGTAGGTTAATCACACGTACCTCATCCACACGTCTGACATCTGCAGTCGCCGTGACAACGCGTATTCTCCATCAACACAGTGGGTTTTTACCCCAGACTCAGGCGAACGTATACAAGTCAGTTCTCCTCTCAGTTAGCTTAGTTATCCAGTTTTTGTCAGCTCTCACACCCC
Organism: Tautogolabrus adspersus; assembly: GCA_020745685.1. Classification (NCBI taxonomy): domain Eukaryota; kingdom Metazoa; phylum Chordata; class Actinopteri; order Labriformes; family Labridae; genus Tautogolabrus; species Tautogolabrus adspersus. The sequence continues at coordinate 31,151,084 of CM036545.1, forward strand.
ATATAGTGGTAACTGGATCCACTATCAAGTCAGCAAGCTAGCCTCTCGTGCTGCATCATCGTGCTCGTTATCTTGGCTAGCTGGCATAGCGTTAGCAGTCTGCTAGTTTCTTTCCTTTTAGCCGACCACCACGTGTAAAGTTCTCCATAGACATTTTCAATACAGTCGTCACTTTGGATAAAACATACCGTCAAAGATTGATTAAGAATCAGCACCGTCTCTGTGCAGCCCAAATATAAAGATATAATAAATGATTTATAGATGAAAGTGATATTTTATTGATTGATTATTTGGATCCCCATTAGCCACCAGCTAAGTAGCAGCTACTCTTCCTCATCCACTCATACAAACATGAATTAAAATCCACACAAGTGAAATCATTTAAAGTCCAAGACGGAACAGAAAAGACAAAAATAGAAATCAATGACGGCTAACAACAGGCAGAGAACAAATCCAGAAGATCCTACGGCAAGTCAGAAAGGTCATCTCTCATATGTTCACGTTATATCGATGCACTCAATACAATACAGCGCTGGACAGATCGTGTCATTATCGTTCCTACTTAAAACTGAACAATGACTAAGAAGTACATTTACATTTTTGGTTGACTTATCCTGACTTATCTCAACATGGTGTTCCTTTAAGATGTTACATCTCACTGAGGACTGAAGGTTAAAGTGATCAAACATTTACAATCTCAGTGATGAAATCAGAATAATTCATTAGTTTGAAACAGAGTCAGCTGATCTTCAGTCAGCAGTGTTTCTCAGACCGACACACCACACAGAGACACTGAAGAACCACGAGACCAGATCCTAAACCCAGGATAGAGAGGTTCAGTGAATGTGGTGTTGAAGGTGTGGAGGTGGATCAGTGTGTCAGAGGAGACTCTGTAGAACAGGGGTCACCAACCTTTTTGAACCTGAGGGCTACTTCATGGGTACTGAGTCATACGAAGGGCACCCAGTTTGATACACTCTTCTGAAATAACAAATTTGCTCTGTTTGCCTTTAGTTATATATTATTATTATTGATTAATGATACTAATCTATGTGAAGACACTGATCATTTTTACAAAATAATCTTTTACATTTCATGAATACTCTTTTGAATGGAACACCATTTTCCCAATTTAATTTTTTAGGACAGGCCCGCGGGCACCATGGCGCCCGCAGGCACTGTGTTGGTGACCCCTGCTGTAGAAGGACAGAGAGCCAGCAGGACAGTCCACATACACTGCTACTCTGTTAGAGACAGAGGAGGAGGAGGAGGAGGAGGAGGAGGAGATGTATGTTTCTCTGTTATTGTGCCAGACAGAATAACCTTCATCAGAGCAGCTCAGACTCCAGGACTGATCATTATATCCAAACACACATTCATCACTGTTTCCTCTCCTTCTGATTCCTCTGTAACTCACTGATACATAAACCACTCGACCTCCCAGTAACAGTGACCAGTCAGACCAGTCCTACACAGCAGCTGATGATAGTATTTAAATCTGTCTGGATGATCAGGATATGACTGATCCTCCTCCACATATGTCACCTTCCTGTTGTTGTCAGACAGTTTCAGGTTTCTGCTCACTGTGTTTGTGTCCAGTTCCAGCTCACAGGCGTCTGATGGAGAGAACGAGACACAACACAGCTGCAGGTTATCATCTGTTCATTCATCAACACCCCTCCCTGAGCTACTACCTTATCGTGGTGGAGGGGTTTGAGTGTCCCAATGACCCCAGGAGCTCCGTTGTCGGGGGCTTTATGCCCCTGGTAGGGTCACCCAAGGCAAACAGGTCCGGGGGGAGGGACCAGACAAAACGTAGCTCACAAAAGACCCCTATGATGAATACAATATATGGTCCTGGGTTTCCCTTGCCCGGACGCGGGTCACCGGGGCCCCCCCCTGGAGCCAGGCCTGGGGGTGGGGCTCGATGGCGAGCACCTGGTGGCCGGGCCTGCACCCATGGGGCTCGGCCGGGCACAGCCCGAAGAGGCAACGTGGGACCCCCTTCCCGTGGGCTCACCACCCGTAGGAGGGGCCAAAGGGGTCGGGTGCAGTGTGAGCTGGGCGGCAGCCAGAGGCGGGGACCTTGGCGGTCCGATCCTCGGCTGCAGAAGCTAGCTCTAGGGACGTGGAATGTCACCTCTCTGGCGGGGAAGGAGCCTGAGCTGGTGCGCGAGGTTGAGAAGCTCCGGCTAGATATAGTCGGCCTCACCTCGACGCATAGCAAGGGCTCTGGAACCAGTCTTCTCGAGAGGGGTTGGACTCTCGTCCACTCTGGAGTTGCCATTGGTGAAAGGCGCCAGGCAGGGGTGGCAATACTTATTGCCCCTCGGCTTGGCGCCTGTATGTTGGAGTTTACCCCAGTGGATGAAAGGGTAGCCTCCCTCCGCCTTCGGGTGGGGGGACGGATCCTGACTGTTGTTTGTGCCTATGGCCCAAACAGCAGTTCAGAGTATCCACCCTTTCTGGACTCCGTGGAGGGGGTGCTGGAAAGTGCTCCCTCTGGGGATTCCATTATTCTGCTGGGGGACTTCAACGCTCACGTTGGCAACGACAGTGAGACCTGGAAGGGTGTGATTGGGAGGAACGGCCCCCCCAATCTAAACCCGATTGGTGTTCTGTTATTTGACTTCTGTGCTCGTCACAGATTGTCCATAACGAACACCATGTTCAAGCATAAGGGTGTCCATATGTGCACTTGGCACCAGGACACCCTAGGCCGCAGTTCGATGATTGACTTTGTAGTCGTGTCGTCGGACTTGCGGCCGCATGTCTTGGACACTCGGGCAAAGAGAGGGGCGGAGCTGTCAACTGATCACCACCTGGTGGTGAGTTGGCTCCGATGGTGGGGGAGGATGCCGGTCAGACCTGGCAGACCTAAATGCATTGTGAGGGTCTGCTGGGAACGTCTGGCAGAGTCTCCTGTCAGAGAGAGCTTCAATTCCCACCTCCGGGAGAACTTTGACCATGTACCGGGGGAGGCGAGGGACATTGAGTCCGAGTGGGCCATGTTCCGTGCCTCCATTGTCAAGGCGGCCGACCGGTCTTGTGGCCGCAAGGTGGTCGGTGCCTGTCGTGGCGGCAATGCCCGAACCCGCTGGTGGACACCGGCGGTGAGGGATGCCGTCAAGCTGAAGAAGGAGTCCTATAGGGCCTTTTTGGCCTGTGGGACTCCGGAGGCAGCAGGCAGGTACCGGCAGGCCAAGCGGGGGGGCGGCTGCGGCAAAAACCCGGACATGGGAGGAGTTTGGTGAGGCCATGGAGAACGACTTCCGGACGGCTTCGAAGAGGTTCTGGACCACCATCCGGCGTCTCGGGAGGGGGAAGCAGTGCACCGTCAATACTGTGTATGGGGGAGACGGTGCCCTGCTGACCTCGACTCGGGACGTCGTGGATCGGTGGAAGGAATACTTCGAAGACCTCCTCAATCCTACCGACACGCCTTCAGGTAAGGAAGCAGGGCCTGGGGACCCGGGTGTGGGCTCTCCTATCTCTGGGGCTGAGGTCGCCGAGGTGGTCAAGAAGCTCCTCGGTGGCAAGGCCCCGGGGGTGGATGAGATCCGCCCGGAGTTCCTCAAGGCCCTGGATGTTGTGGGGCTGTCATGGTTGACACGACTCTGCAACATCGCGTGGACATCGGGGGCAGTGCCTCTGGATTGGCAAACTGGGGTGGTGGTCCCTCTTTTTTAAGAAGGGGGACCGGAGGGTGTGTTCCAACTATAGGGGGATCACACTCCTCAGCCTCCCTGGTAAGGTCTATTCGGGGGTACTGGAGAGGAGGGTCCGTCGGATAGTCGAACCTCGGATTCAGGAGGAGCAATGTGGTTTTCGTCCGGGTCGTGGAACTGTGGACCAGCTCTACACCCTCTGTGGGATCCTTGAGGGTGCATGGGAGTTTGCCCAACCAGTCCACATGTGCTTTGTGGACTTGGAAAAGGCATTCGACCGTGTCCCCCGGGGGGTCCTGTGGGGGGTTCTCCGGGAGTACGGGGTATCGGACCCCCTGATACAGGCCGTCCGTTCCCTGTACGACCGGTGTCAGAGCTTGGTCCGCATAGCTGGTAGTAAGTCGGACTCGTTTCCGGTGGGGGGTTGGACTCCGCCAGGGCTGCCCTTTGTCACCGATCCTGTTCATAATTTTTATGGACAGGATTTCTAGGCGCAGCCAGGGCGTTGAGGGGTTCCGGTTTGGTGACCTCAGCATTGGGTCACTGCTTTTTGCAGATGATGTGGTCCTGTTGGCTTCATCAGACCGTGACCTCCAACTCTCACTGGATCGGTTCGCCGCCGAGTGTGAAGCGGCCGGGATGAGAATCAGCACCTCCAAATCCGAGTCCATGGTCCTCAGCCGGAAAAGGGTGGAGTGCACCCTCCGGGTCGGGGATGAGATCCTGCCCCAAGTGGAGGAGTTCAAGTACCTCGGGATCTTGTTCACGAGTGAGGGAAGGATGGAGCGGGATATCGACAGGCGGATCGGTGCGGCGTCTGCAGTAATGCGGACTCTGCACAGATCCGTCGTGGTGAAGAGGGAGCTGAGCCGAAAGGCGAAGCTCTCGATTTACCAGTCGATCTTCGTTCCTACCCTCACCTATGGTCATGAGCTTTGGGTAGTGACCGAAAGAACGAGATCGCGGGTACAAGCGGCTGAAATGAGCTTCCTCCGTAGGGTGGCTGGGCTCTCCCTTAGAGATAGGGTGAGAAGCTCGGTCATCCGGGAGGAGCTCGGAGTAGACCCGCTGCTCCTCCGCGTTGAGAAGAGCCAGATGAGGTGGCTCGGGCATCTAGTTAGGATGCCTCCCGGACGCCTCCCGGGTGAGGTGTTCAGGGCACGTCCCACCGGCAGGAGACCCCGGGGAAGACCCAGGACACGCTGGAGAGACTATGTCTCTCCAGAGAGAGAGAGAGCTGGACGAAGTGGCTGGGGAGAGGGAAGTCTGGGTTTCCCTGCTTAGGCTGCTGCCCCCGCGACCCGACCCCGGATAAGCGGAAGAAGATGGATGGATGGATGGCATTCATCAACAACTTTACTGACACTTACTGACAGTCCATCAAACGGTTCAGATTCAGCACTGAATGATGTTTGACAGCACTGAAATGTAATCATCCACTTCTAATCAAGTTCAAATGGAGTTACCATGACAGTCAGGATGTGTGGAGACACATGCAGTGAATAAAGTCTGACTAATCAAAGTGCAGCACAAAAAGCTGTGAACCATCTGCTGTCTCCAACTGTTCTGTCCTCAGAGGTCACGTTCAGCACCAACAGGAGCCTCATTTCCACTTTCACTGTCACACACAATGTGATGTAGTCACACCCTGAATCATCTGTGTGCTCATCAATCCTCAAACTGTCTCCTGGGGGGTATTCCATCAACGTCGCTAAAGAAAGCCGCGCTCACCTGAAAAAGTCAGACTGAAACTAACACCATCTCCTAATTAAGGCTCAAGTCGTTCCATCAACGCAGATCAGCCTTGTTTAGTCAGGACTGATTCAAGACAGACTTGCATAGTCTCGCTTTGTGCTCGCACCCGAGGTTAACAAGAAGCCCAAATGAATGGATGAATGAATGAAAAGACGATCAAATGAGTCACGCAGAGGGGAGAGTTAGAGCGCCGTTTGTTTCAACAGCTGAACCAACGCTGCTGATTGAGCTGTTCCAACAAGTTCAAGATTTTATTACTAAAAAAAGTCAAACTGAAAATAATAATATACGACGGAGGATTAGGGCAACCTTAAAGAAAAACTAAATCTACAATGTCGAGCTCAAACTAGTAAATGTATGACTTTATTCTCGTTAATGTACGAGTTTAATCTCGAAATGTTTTATCTATTTGTTTCTTTAAAGTGGTCTAATACTCCGTCGTAATAATAAGCCAGAGAGATGGCGTGGTAGAAACATGACCACGGACTAAATGTGCGAGTTATGAAAGTTTCAGGTTCATTTGACTTTATTATTCTGTGCTCTTTATTTTTTATTGAAACTTCTTTGTCTGAACTTTCGTATTTTAGATAGATAGATAGATAGATAGATAGATAGATAGATAGATAGATAGATAGATAGATAGATAGATAGATAGATAGATAGATAGATAGATAGATAGATATATAGATAGATAGATAGATAGAGAGATAGATAGAGAGATAGATAGATAGATAGATAGATAGATAGATAGATAGATAGATAGATCCATCCAGTAGCAGTTTATAAGACCTAACAACAACTTCCTGTATGTATAGAGCCCATTTACCTGCACAAACATTAAAAAGAAACCCCTACAGAGATCAACATCTAAGTATTGCCTACAATAAAAACATAGACATACACCATTCAAAAGCAAATGAACACTAAAGGAATAAAACCCTGTATACAATTTAAATCACAGATTAAAATGAGACCTGTCCAATAGGAGCAGACCTCTGTTACAGCTGCACAGAAGCATTTAAAGGTGCAGCAGTGTGTGAATGGAGGTGGTGCACATTCACATTGAGTCTGTGCAGACTTTAAAGTCGAACACACACATGCAGAAACGTCTTCACGTGCAGCAGGTTTCATCATTTATCTGTGATCCTCATGATCACATGGCGTTGGTGGTATAGTGGTTAGCATAGCTGCCTTCCAAGCAGTTGACCCGGGTTCGATTCCCGGCCAACGCAGACATTTTCCTCCGCATCGTCCTGTTTGAATAATTTATTTTATATATCTTTACTGTATGTTCTCCTTTTACCTCTTTTTTTTTTACCTAATTTTAATTATGTTGTAATAACACAGAATACTCCATGCTGCTGTGACCGTCCGTCCTGTCCCTCTGAATCTCTGAGCTATGATGACTTTTATTATTCTGTCCTTCAATCAGTCAGAATCGCTTCATTAGACCTGTTTCTCTCACGGTGCCGTATTTCACCCGCAGGTATATAAATGTACATCCGCCGGTAAACGGTTCACATGTGATGTGTTGTAACCCTGACTGTCCACCAGGGGGCGCACAAACTTACCCTTAGTACTTTGAAGGCGGACCGCCATGGACCGGTGTCACAGTTTAACCGGTTTCACAGGCTTTCAGATCTTTTTATCAAAATAACGTTAAACTAACTCCTACACGGCTCGTTTCAGAGTTATAACAACATGTTTGTCCTTCATTAACGTTCAGGCTCTAAAGTGATTGAAACGTGTGAAGAAAACAGAGGTGACTTTACAGATGCCTGTTTGAAACAACAAAGACGATGGTGACTAACTTCAATACACTTATTATCGTATATCCTACTGCTGTCCAAACTCATATAACACTTCTGTGTGTGTGTAGAAAAACCCACATTCAAGACAATTTTCTTGGTTTAAACCCAACGGAAGATCAAGATCTAGAATTGATCTTTGGCTGACTATTCCAGAAATCAAAGATTTAGTTTCAGATGTTTCGATATCAGCTGCTCCTTTAACCGACCATTGTGTGATTGATATAACACTAAAACCACAAAATCACCCTAAGTATAGAAAAAGTTACTGGAAGTTTAATGCAGAACTCTTAAAATCAGAGGAATATGTGGAGAAAGTTAAAGCTTTATTAGCTGATATCATGAATAATACAGATATCAATACTTACTGTAGGAAATGGGAGTATTTTAAATACCAGGTTAGAAGTTTATCCATTAAATTCAGTAAGACCAGATGCAAACAACAAAGGGAGAAAGAATATAAACTGGTTCAAGAAATTAACAGATGTTGCCAAAAGGTTGATTTGTCAGATGAAGACACAGCTAAGGTGTTGAGTTTACAAGCTAGTCTAGATGAGTTATTCACCCAAAGAGCACAAGGTGCGTATGTTAGATCGAGAGCTAAATGGATAGAACAGGGGGAAAAGAATACATCTTATTTTTTTGGGCTAGAAAGAAGACGACAAGAAAGAAATAGTATAAATGTTTTAATGGTAAATAATGAAGAATGCTCTGACACTAAAATAATTTCGGATGAAATTCATCACTTTTATTCTAAATTATACTCTTCATCTTATTCAGCTGAGGACTCGACTTCTTTTCTTGAAAGTATTAAACATCACATTCCTCAAATTAATTTAGACTTTAAGGAAATATGTGATTCAGAGATGAACATCAAGGAATTAGAGACGGCTTTAAAACATATAGCAATAAACAAGGCTCCAGGTCAAGATGGGCTGACCTCCAACTTTTATAAACAATTTTGGGAGACTATTAAAGATTTGTTATTTAATGCTCTAAAAGAATGTATGGAAAATAATAGTCTTATGTCTACTATGAAACAAGGAATTATCACCTTGTTACCCAAACCTGGTAAGGACAAAAGGCAAATTGAAAACTTGAGACCAATAACTTTATTGAATGTAGATTACAAATTATTTACTCTTGTTCTTGCTAACAGATTGAAAATCGGGATGGACCAAATAATTAGTGAAACTCAATCTGGTTTTCTTAAAGACAGGTCTATACACAACAACATTAGGTTGGTTCTTGACCTTCTGGATTATAATGATCTGATTGATGACAAAGGTTTTATTTTATTCTTAGATTTTTATAAAGCCTTTGATTCTGTCGAACATCCATTTATATTGAAAACTTTAGAGTATTTTGGTTTTGGTTCTAGTTTTATCAAGGTTATCTCTATGATCTATAGTGACATTAATAGTTCTGTCTCCCTCCCTCAAGGTACCACTAAAAGATTTGAGGTCAATCGAGGTATAAGACAAGGTTGTCCTTGCTCTCCCCTATTATTTATCTTAGCTGCAGAGCTGTTAGCTATTTTTATAAAAAACAGCCCAGACATAGAGCCCTTAAATGTGTTAGGTAATAATTTGTCTGTTACTCAGCTGGCAGATGATACCACAGTCTTTGTTAAAAGATCAGAACAGATTCCTTTTATTCTCAAGAAAATCGAGATATTCTCCAAAGCATCTGGACTTCACTTGAATTTAAAAAAATGTGAATTAGTCTCTATACATGATCACCCCTTGGTAGACTTATATGAAATTCCAGTAAAAGATAAGGTGAAATATTTAGGTGTGGTTATAACAAAAGATGTCAAAGCTAGAGAAGAGCACAATTTTGAGACGGTTATAAATAAAAGCAAGACTATTCTTAACTCCTGGTTGCAGAGAGATTTATCGATCTTTGGACGGATTTTGATCACTAAAAGTGAAATACTCTCTAGAATAATGTACCCCGCTTTTTCATTAGATATTTCTGACAACTCAATTAAATCAGTAAATCAGTCCAACTTCAACCTCATCTGGAAAAACAAACATCACTATCTTAGAAAAAGTGATGTGGTCAAATCTTTAGAGGAAGGGGGTTTAAATGTGATTGACTATGAGTCAATGAATGGAATGATAAAACTTAAATGGTTACAACAATTCATACGCAATAACAAAACCTTCTGGTTTAATATTCCTTCTAAAATATTTGAAAAATGTGGTGGAATAGAATTTCTATTGAGATGTGACTATTGTGTTTCTAAACTTCCCATTAAGTTGTCTAAATTCCATCAGCAAGTCCTCCTTAACTGGAAACTGGCCTATAAGCACAATTTTACTCCACACAATTGCCCGATATGGAATAATAGATGTATTTTGTTTAAACGTAAGTCTTTGTGTTGTCGTGAGTGGGTGGAGAGAGGTATTTGGTCCATTTTACATTTAATGGATTCCGGTGGGAATCTGCTTAAACACAATGATTTCATGGAAAAGTACAATATTGAATGCACAATTAAACATTATTCAACTGTTATTAAGGCGATCCCTCAAGTAATCATAAATATGGTGCAAGGGACATTAATATATGAAAAAATAATACCACGGTTGCCTTCACTATATATAGATGAAATTGAATTTGTGGAGAAGAAATGCACAAATAAGATTATTAGAGGAACTTTAACTTCGCAACTCTTTCCAATTTTACTCAAAAGAAAACATTTATTAAAAGAATATTCTGTTGAAAATATTTCAAGAATTAGGACTGAGTACCTCACTCTCCCCGTCTCTCCGAAAGCAAAGGAAACGCACTATAAAATTATTAATGAAATTTACCCATGTAATGAATTCCTAAGAGAAAGATTTAATATTGAAAAAAATAATTGTGTGTTTTGTGATGGTGAAATTGAAACCCAAAAACATTTATTTTATGATTGTGAATTTACAAAAACTTTTTGGGGTTCATTTCAAAACTGGATATCAACAAAAGACTTAAATTCTCCAAATTTAGAATATAACAGTATCAAACTTGGTATTTTAATAGAAGATAGGAAAAAGGGGAAAATGTATAATACTGTCATTATTTTGGCCAAACAATATATACATAAATGCAGATTTTTGAAAGTCAAACCACGCTTTTTTATTTTCATGAATGAATTAACACATTTCAAAAAAACAATTAAAAAGATTAGAACTAAACAAGCTTTAGAAATAAATCAAAGTTTAAAGATTTTGATTCCAGATTAGACCTCTGACTTTTTTATGTTATATTCTCTATTTGTTTTTTTATATCCTTTTTGTTCATTATTCTTTAATTCATGTTAAGTCATGCTCAGTTTGTAATGTTGTTTATTGTTATTATTGTAACAGCCAGACTTGATTTATAAATAAAGTATTATAAAAAAAAAAAAAAAAAAAAAAAAAAAAAAAAAAAAAACTTCTGTGTGTGTGTGTGTGTATGTGTGTGTGTGTGTGTGTGTGTCTTTGTCAACACTCGGCCTTGTTTTTGAACAGGCATCTGTAAAGTCACCCATGACTTCTTTAATCTCTTTAATGTTTCTTAGTGACTCCGCAAACACTTCCTCGTTCACCTTAAAGTCTCTGAAGGAGGAGGGAGCTGATAAAGTCTCTGAAGGAGGAGGGAGCAGTGTAACACGATATTTAAAGTTGTTTTAGGAGTGAACTGGGGTCCTTTAACGAACATTTAGCGGCGGGTCGCCCTTTTCAACCGTGACACCGGAAGTGTTTCGCCGAGACACGGATATGAATGTTTGCGTATTTGTGTGACTAAAAGGCGCCTGTTTGTTCCGTTTTCTTCCTTTAAACTGCTGGAGCTTCACATTTACACAAACTGCATCCACATAACACCGGGAAGATAAACTGCTAGCTGTCGGTGCTGTAGTCCGCTAGCTTTAAGCCGCTAGCCGGTGCTGTGGTCCGCGAGCTGTTGGTCGCGATCCGGTGCTGTGTTCCGATAGCTGTTAGCCGGTGCTGTGTTCCGCTAGCTGTTAGCCGGTGCTGTGTTCCGCTAGCTGTTAGCCGGTGCTGTGTTCCGCTAGCTGTTAGCCGCTAGCCGGTGCTGTGTTCCGCTAGCTGTTAGCCGGTGCTGTGTTCCGCTAGCTGTTAGCCGCTAGCCGGTGCTGTGTTCCGCTAGCTGTTAGCCGGTGCTGTGTTCCGCTAGCTGTTAGCCGCTAGCCGGTGCCGTGGTCCGCCATGGCGGCTGGAGGCGGGGCAGCTACGACACACGTCGGTGATGTTGAAGAGGATGCTTCTCAGCTGCTGTTTCCTAAAGGTCTCTAAAATCAACTTAACTTTATGAATTAAGCTTAACTTTGTTGATCAATTGTCAGTCATCTTGAATGGTTACTCCCCGTTAAAGATCATATAACTTATTTTTGTGTTGCCGTGGTAACAAACTGAAATCAATATCAAAGTTTAAAACTCTGAGACAGCCCTGGTGGACTGTGGATGCGACTGTTGTCGTCACAGATTTTGTTTAACTGTGTGTGTGTGTGTGTGTGTGTGTGTGTGTGTGGTCACAGAGTTTGAGAACTCGGAGACTCTGTTGAACTCGGAGGTGCACATGTTGCTGGAGCACAGGAAGCAGCAGAACGAGAGCGCCGAGGACGAGCAGGAACTCTCCGAGGTCTTCATGAAGACCCTGAACTACACGGCCCGCTTCAGCCGCTTCAAGAACCGCGAGACCATCACGGCCGTACGCAGGTCTGAGCATACCTGTCACCTGTGTGAGTGCCTGAGTCTGACCTGGAGCTGACTGCTCTCTCCCTTTCTCTCTCTCTCTCTCTCTCCAGCCTCCTCCTGCAGAAGAAGCTCCATAAGTTTGAGTTAGCCAGTTTAGCTAACCTTTGTCCTGAAGCTGCTGAGGAGGCCAAAGCCCTCATCCCCAGGTCAGTCTGATCCACATCACACCAGGACCACATTAAACCAGGGTCACATTAAACGGAGCTATGAACCAGATCAGACAATGTTGCAGACGGTCTGTTTACCTGCTGCAGACGTTACAGTCTGTTTACCTGCTGCAGACGTTACAGTTTGTTTACCTGCTGCAGACGTTACAGCCTGTTTACCTGCTGCAGACGTTACAGTCTGTTTACCTGCTGCAGACGTTACAGTTTGTTTACCTGCTGCAGACGTTACAGCCTGTTTACCTGCTGCAGACGTTACAGTCTGTTTACCTGCTGCAGACGTTACAGTCTGTTTACCTGCTGCAGACGTTACAGTCTGTTTACCTGCTGCAGACGTTACAGTTTGTTTACCTGCTGCAGACGTTACAGCCTGTTTACCTGCTGCAGACGTTACAGTTTGTTTACCTGCTGCAGACGTTACAGCCTGTTTACCTGCTGCAGACGTTACAGCCTGTTTACCTGCTGCAGACGTTACAGCCTGTTTACCTGCTGCAGACGTTACAGTCTGTTTACCTGCTGCAGACGTTACAGTCTGTTTACCTGCTGCAGACGTTACAGTCTGTTTACCTGCTGCAGACGTTACAGTCTGTTTACCTGCTGCAGACGTTACAGCCTGTTTACCTGCTGCAGACGTTACAGCCTGTTTACCTGCTGCAGACGTTACAGTCTGTTTACCTGCTGCAGACGTTACAGCCTGTTTACCTGCTGCAGACGTTACAGCCTGTTTACCTGCTGCAGACGTTACAGTCTGTTTACCTGCTGCAGACGTTACAGCCTGTTTACCTGCTGCAGACGTTACAGTCTGTTTACCTGCTGCAGACGTTACAGCCTGTTTACCTGCTGCAGACGTTACAGCCTGTTTACCTGCTGCAGACGTTACAGTCTGTTTACCTGCTGCAGACGTTACAGTCTGTTTACCTGCTGCAGACGTTACAGCCTGTTTACCTGCTGCAGACGTTACAGTCTGTTTACCTGCTGCAGACGTTACAGCCTGTTTACCTGCTGCAGACGTTACAGCCTGTTTACCTGCTGCAGACGTTACAGTCTGTTTACCTGCTGCAGACGTTACAGTCTGTTTACCTGCTGCAGACGTTACAGCCTGTTTACCTGCTGCAGACGTTACAGTCTGTTTACCTGCTGCAGACGTTACAGCCTGTTTACCTGCTGCAGACGTTACAGCCTGTTTACCTGCTGCAGACGTTACAGCCTGTTTACCTGCTGCAGACGTTACAGCCTGTTTACCTGCTGCAGACGTTACAGTCTGTTTACCTGCTGCAGACGTTACAGTCTGTTTACCTGCTGCAGACGTTACAGCCTGTTTACCTGCTGCAGACGTTACAGTCTGTTTACCTGCTGCAGACGTTACAGCCTGTTTACCTGCTGCAGACGTTACAGCCTGTTTACCTGCTGCAGACGTTACAGTCTGTTTACCTGCTGCAGACGTTACAGCCTGTTTACCTGCTGCAGACGTTACAGCCTGTTTACCTGCTGCAGACGTTACAGTCTGTTTACCTGCTGCAGACGTTACAGTCTGTTTACCTGCTGCAGACGTTACAGCCTGTTTACCTGCTGCAGACGTTACAGTCTGTTTACCTGCTGCAGACGTTACAGCCTGTTTACCTGCTGCAGACGTTACAGCCTGTTTACCTGCTGCAGACGTTACAGCCTGTTTACCTGCTGCAGACGTTACAGTCTGTTTACCTGCTGCAGACGTTATAGCCTGTTTACCTGCTGCAGACGTTACAGTCTGTTTACCTGCTGCAGACGTTACAGTCTGTTTACCTGCTGCAGTCGTTACAGCCTGTTTACCTGCTGCAGACGTTACAGTCTGTTTACCTGCTGCAGACGTTACAGTCTGTTTACCTGCTGCAGACGTTACAGTCTGTTTACCTGCTGCAGTCGTTACAGCCTGTTTACATGCTGCAGACGTTACAGTCTGTTTACCTGCTGCAGACGTTACAGTCTGTTTACCTGCTGCAGACGTTACAGCCTGTTTACCTGCTGCAGACGTTACAGTCTGTTTACCTGCTGCAGACGTTACAGTCTGTTTACCTGCTGCAGACGTTACAGTCTGTTTACCTGCTGCAGACGTTACAGTCTGTTTACCTGCTGCAGACGTTACAGCCTGTTTACCTGCTGCAGACGTTACAGTTTGTTTACCTGCTGCAGACGTTACAGCCTGTTTACCTGCTGCAGACGTTACAGTCTGTTTACCTGCTGCAGACGTTACAGTCTGTTTACCTGCTGCAGACGTTACAGCCTGTTTACCTGCTGCAGACGTTACAGCCTGTTTACCTGCTGCAGACGTTACAGTCTGTTTACCTGCTGCAGACGTTACAGCCTGTTTACCTGCTGCAGACGTTACAGTCTGTTTACCTGCTGCAGACGTTACAGTCTGTTTACCTGCTGCAGACGTTACAGCCTGTTTACCTGCTGCAGACGTTACAGTCTGTTTACCTGCTGCAGACGTTACAGCCTGTTTACCTGCTGCAGACGGTACAGCCTGTTTACCTGCTGCAGACGGTACAGCCTGTTTACCTGCTGCAGACGGTACAGCCTGTTTACCTGCTGCAGGATGTGTCTTGTGTGTTTATGAGTGTGTTCTCTTGTGTGTGTGTTTGTAGTTTGGAGGGTCGGTTTGAGGACGAGGAGCTGCAGCAGATCCTCGATGACATCCAGACCAAGAGAAGCTTCCAGTACTGAGACCCTGACCTCCATCAGGCCCGGTCCTCCCTCACACTGTTTGATATTTTTTACTTTCTGACCTGAACTGATTGAGCCTGACCTCATTAACTGACCATGTGACCTGATGACATAACAGTTGTCACACAGGTGATCTGATCGGACCTCTTTTTTGTGCCGTCACAATAAACTCTGATTTGTTGGTTTTTTTTACTCCACGTGTCTCGTCTGTTTTATATTTCTCTCGTGTTTTGGATGTGGAGGGTCGTCCAGATGTGGGTTTGTGGTTGATGATCAGGACTCAGTGGTTGTACAGAAGAAAATGCTCCTTTAAATCAATACATAAATAAATAAACTTCAGCAGCTCTTTATTAATGCTAGATGGGTCGTAGTGTGTCGGCCTGAAATACACTAAAATAAAAAATACTGATTGATTTGTTAGTAATGAAGAACAAACTATGATTCTTTATAACTTCTTTAGAATGGTTGAACATGAGCCGGGTCAAACTGAGATCCTACGAGGGTTAAAGGAGAGATGGAAATCAATGTTTACACATGAACTTTAATTATTACAACATGACCTGATTAAGTTCATGACATGGAGATTAATCCGCTGCTTAAAGTAGTCCCAGCAGCTGCAACCCGTTTATGACATCACAATATGATACAGTCATTAAAGACAGTTTGCCAAATCCTGATTGGTGTAGGTATCTTCTTCAGCTTTGTTCAAATGTGTCATATTTCTTCACACTGATTCAGTAAAGTCAGACTTTTATTCTGATGATTTGGATCCATGTAAACGTAGCTTTTGTCTATCTAAGCTCCGCCCACCCAGAGACGAGTCAGACAGAGGACCTACCGAGAAAGAACCCCGACTTCAGGTCCTCACTGAGATAGATCCGGTCCTAGTCCGTTTGTCAGATGTTGACGCAGTACGTCCCAGCCGAGTCCAAGTCTTTGGGGTCCTCCAGAGCTTCAGGCAGGACTCCGCTGGATGTGCTCGCCATCCTCACTGTGCTCCTGCCGGTCCTGGTCCTCTCATAGTCCATCAACTGCCTCCAGAAGCCGGCGTTCGGTCGAACAAACGGTCGCTGCTCTAGGATGAGTTCATGAGCCTGACGGAGGCTGAGTCCTTCAAACCTGCAAACAGAGTCCAAGTCAGGTCTTCACTGAACCAGGACCAGAGCTCCTGTACATGTACTGCAATACAAGTACACAAGTTATTCTACCCTTAAACTTTTCCTTCCGTGTACATCGGTGTTACAGAATACTCTGGGTCGACTCTCAGGCCCAGCTTTTACAACCTTTCCTGTTGCTACAAGAAAAACAGGATCTCTTAGTGAATGTGTTGAGAGCATTAACTCTTTAATGGAAGTTGGAGGACAGATGACAGTAAACTTCACAGACATTTCTAATCCACATTCAGTCTGCTGAGTTCATCAACACAGCAGGGAATGACCTTTTGTTTGCCTGGTTGTTCTCCTCTCAGACTCTTACAGCTTGAAACAGGATGAACATTTTGCTTCCACCAACATGTTTAGTTTCTGATATTAAAGAATTCTTCTTAATCGGATCATTTAGATTCTGCTACGATCATCTATGACGGAGTTAGAGAAAGTTGAGCTTTAATAAATGATTCATTATACCTTTACTGAATTTGACGTGGAGGGCCACTGCCCCCTTGTGGCCAGGACATCGAGGAATACGTAAGCTTTCTAATCACATGTTCAATATATCTGTATGTTAATGGTATGACGTGTGATCAGCTGTAGAAGATGTTATTTAAAGACACCAACTTCTCTTCAGACTTTATTCATGTGTCTTATTAAGAATGTCGACTGTATAACGTTTGTTCACATACAGGCTGGAGGTTACTGATCCTCTCCACGTGATGTTTATCTAAATATATGACGTGACCCTGATAAACATTTATATCAACATATATGTATGGTGACGTGTATATGTTTGAGTTCTTATTGGTAATCTTATTGAGTAAACTCGGTAATTAAAACGACGCCCTGTGACGGGGGAGTGACCAGTTGACCCCCCCCCCCCCCTCCTCGCCTGTGAGAAACTGATAAGAGTAGAAAACAACTCATCTCATCTCTTCTTCTTCACTGCACTCCTTCTCTAAACTTCTTCAACACATCTTTAAGCTTTCGCACCGCAGGAACGATTTTGAATCTTTACCTCTTTCTTGCTCGAGCGAGGCCTCTTTAACTCTCTCTTATTCAAAGTTTTGGCTCCTCACATTTTGAACGCCAATTTCCTAATTTAGATAAATCGAGATGTCCATCAGGTTAATGTAAGAGGAAACTGAAGCATCAAAAGACTTTTAATATTTTTCTGTTTTGATCCACTCGGAGCCGCTGGGAGACAACGCGAACCGACTCGGGCAGCCATCGTTAGAGCTCAACACCTTTAAGCTACAGACCCGACTTTACCCGGCTGACTACGGCAGCTTCTGGCTCGTGGAGAGTGCTGGTCGACCCGAAGAGACCGAGAGTACCGATGATAGACCACTTGGGGAAGTACGAGAAGACGTCAAAAGTAAGGATGTCTGCTCTGAGCGGGTGTTGAGATCCAGATTGGTCGTGTCTCCTTCAATCACCTTTTCTCTTTTATTCGTTTGCTGGTTTAATCCTTCAAACATCATTTCACCATACCAGTTAAGTTATAGAGTCTGAGAACATTTCATGGTCATAACAACCATATACAGATATCTGTTTCATTTATCTACATTATTCTTTACTATTTCTATATCAAATGAAACAGAACATTCAGAACTATTGTCCGTGTCTTTCCTGATTCAAGCTGCTCCAGAGTTCACACATTCTGATATGAGATTGATAATTAATAAAGTTTATTTTCTTCCGTTAACGGGAGTGGTGCCCTAACACGAGGTGATATTAAGTTAAATTCATATTTTAGTAGATTAAATACGCTACATTGGCAACATGTCTGACTTATCTGAGTGTTATCTGCAAAACAGAGAAAAGATATGCCATGATTCCTTTTAAGGGCATCCAGTGGAAACAGAAGAGGCTCTAAGAGTGAGCCCTGAGGAACCCCACAGGTGAGGGAAACCGATGGGGAAAGGGTTTCCAAGCTCACATTACAAATTCTGTTTTCAGAGGAGGACTTGAAGGATTTAGAGCTTGATCCCGACTCAATCTTCAAGCCTGGAGATAAGAAGGTCGTGGTTGACCTACGATTGAAACGGGTTAAAACTGCACAGTCCCCCTTGTCTACTGCTAAAAACAAATCTTTAAGAACTTTTAAAAGAGCCGGTTGGGTGCTGTGGTTCTTCCTAAAACCAGACTGGAATGTTTCAAATATTTATTTTTGCTTGAAAATGGATTAAGTTGTTGGTAATCGACTTTTCCCAGAATTTTAGATTAAAAAGGAAGTTTGGAGACGGGTCTAATGTGAGATAAAATGTTAGGATGTAGGTGAGGAGTGTTACCATGGTGATGTATCCAGGTTAAAGAGAGCCTGCTTTATTAAAACTGACTGTAGGCTCAACAAACACAGATCGGGGTACCTCATCAGGTAGGCCATGATCAGGGCAGGAGATCGGCTCCTGCCCGCTGTGCAGTGGACCAGAGTCGTCCCCTTGTTGTTTTGGTTGATGCACTCGGACACCAGGTCAAAGTAGTGTCCCAGGG